>CM051354.1:52656352-53256352 GCA_028015215.1 Gynostemma pentaphyllum
GCATGCGAACATTCATTTAATGTTGTGTCCCGGGGCCTCATATGCCTAAAAAAGTTGTCAAAATAAGCTCTATACATTGTTTGACAACCTTTGTGTGTGGGCGACATAGTGTCGTGGGCGTCGTGGGCATGGGCATGGTGCCACGACAACCTCCAAGAAGGCGTCGGAGGGGCATGCGAGAATTCATGAAATGTTGTGTCCCGGGGCCTCATGTGCCTACAAAAGTTGTCAAAATAACCTCTATACATTGTTTGACAACCTTTGTGTGCGGGCGACATGGTGTCGTGGGCATGGGCATGGTGCCACGACAACCTCCAAGAAGGCGTCGGAGGGGCATGCGAGCATTCATGAAATGTTGTGTCCCGGGGCCTCATGTGCCTACAAAAGTTGTCAAAATAACCTCTATACATTGTTTGACAACCTTTGTATATTTTTCACTGTAACTCTTGATTTATCACAGTGAAATCCGCAGCGGTAGCAACTGGACGTAGCCAATTGGGGTGAACCAGTATAAATCCTTGTGTCGTTTGATTGTGTTTGTTCCCTTATTTTACAATATTTCTCACACTCTCACCATAGCCCTCCCCGAACCCAATACAAATACACTCACAGTATTTTTGGGATTCATTTGCCAACAAAGGGTTGCCTCTATTTATAATATAAATAGCCTTGGTCATCAAGTATAATCTAACAGTCATAATTCATTTTTGTCCACCAAGAAAATCCAATGGCCAAAATTAAGACTTGGTCACCAAGCAAACTTGTTGAGCAAGTTTAGGGCTTTATCATTAATTTCATATACTTGCTAAATCCCAACAAAGCTTTACCATAACGGTCAAGCCCAGAAGCCTTAAAATGTTTCCCAGCTGTGCCAATAAGTTCCCATTCGGCATTACGCTCACAAAGGGTCTTGATGACCTCATCTAAATCTAACTCCTCATGTATATACGTATTATACTCATCATCATCAATGTTAGGAAGGTGATAGAAACAGTTGATAGTACAATGGTCAAAAGACACCCTTACCCCCCTCACAAACACCGTGGTGCTAGTTTCATCTAAATTGGCATAGAACTCAAGCACTAAAGGTGTTATGGCGGCCTCGGGTTGTTTAACAAACTCTTTCCAACCCCGATTAACTATAGTCGAATAAATAGCTTGATGTCTATCGGGACATAATTGAATTCCCCCTTCTTGAATAAGACTTTTATTGTGGAAAGTCTTATAAAAACGTTTGGAGGCTTGCAAATTAACGAACTTTTGATCATCAAATTCTCCCGAAGAGGTGGAAGTGGAAGCTTTTCTTCTTTTGGAGATGATGAGAAAATTTAAAACTATGCTAAAACAGCCCAAATAGATAGAATTTGAATCAAGCTAGGAACTAACACTTCTAAACCAAACCCCAACAAAAATTGACAACTTCCAAACCCAATGTGCAACAAAAATCTCAAACCAAACAACCTATCCAATCGCCAAAATAGGCTCAGCAAGATGCACAGAGCAATGTACCAAAAATTATAGAACAACTTACTCTTGAAGCAAAGATTGGAGAAAAGATGACTTACCTATAAATATAGCCCTAAAATTCTAATTTCCTTCAATTTTCAGTCAGATCTAGCCTCTTAGCACCTAAAAAACGGAAAGAGAACAAGAAATTAAGGTTAGAGGAAGTCATTTGGGGTTACAATGGGTTTAGGGTTTGAAATTTTGAGAGAAAAAGAGAGAAATTGCGAGTTTGGGGCTGTTTCTGTCGATCTGGAACTGAAGTATCTGTTCAGTCGTTCAAGCGATGCGTCGCTCATATGTATAGCGAAGGCTCGCTTGAACTTTTTTTTTTTGAAAATTCTGCATAAGCGAGGCCTCGCTTCAATATAAGCGATGCATCGCTTCGAGTTCTTTTGATCTCCGTTGGTATGTTCAGCGAGTCGTCGCTTACATGATAACGATGGGTCGCTCTAAATTCTCCTCTGTCCCTCTGTTCTGTTCTGCTCAATTCAATATTTTTTTTTCAAAATAAGAAAGGCAAAGAGTTAAATTGAAATAAAAATAAACTAAACTAAGCTAAAATAAACTAAAAAATGAATAAAGTAAAGGGTCTAGAGATTGGGTTGCCTCCCAAAAGCGCTTAATTTAACGTCGTGAGCTCGACGATATCCCTCTATTTCTATTAGGGAGTATGAAACTCGTTAAATTTTCTCGGTCCCTTCTTTCTTGAATCTGCTTTAGCCAGTGTATCTCTTGAATTTCTTCGATCTTCTAGGGTACCTAGGAAAATATAGCGAAAATTCTCTTGTAATTGTTTCAACTCAGGGTCAGGAGGTTTTGCTGGCTCATCCTCCTTCTCAACAATTCCTGTAATCTTTGTGCTAGTCAAGGAGTCAACTAAGCAAGTTTGTAAAGGGTCATTAAGAATTATATTGTCTATTGAATTAGATAACAAATTATCAATAGCATCAATTCTATGACAGGTACTGACCTCATCGAAAAATTTCAAAGAACGATAGATATTGAAGTGTACCTCTTCTTCGTTGACCCTCAATGTTAACTTACCTTGTTCGACATCAATCAAGGCACGACCTGTAGCTAAGAATGGTCTCCCCAAAATGATAGGAATATCTTCATCTTCTTCCATGTCTGAGACTACAAAGTCAACTGGGAATATGAACTTATCAACCTTTACCAACACATCTTAAATGATTCCACGAGGGTAAGTGAGAGTTCTATCTACAAGCTGAAGAGTTATGGTAGTAGGTTGAACTTCACCTAATCCAAGTTTTCTGAACATAGAAAGAGACATTAAGTTAATACTGGCACCTAAATCACATAAAGCTTTACCAAATAAAGAACTACCAATAGTACAAGGAATAGTAAAACTCCCTAAATCTTTTAGCTTCTGTGGTAATTTCTTCTGAAGTATGGTACTGCACTCTTCTGTCATATTTATTGTTTCAAAATTCTCCAACTTTCTCTTCTTAGACATTATATCTTTCATGAACTTCACATAATTTGGCATCTGTTCCAGCGCATCTGCAAAAGGAATGTTAATGTGAATTTTCTTAAAAATATCTAAAAATTTAGAAAATTGAAGATCAATCTTTTTCTTTTGAAAACGTTGAGGATAAGGTAAATTAGAATGTGCAACAGGAATAGTAGAAGATAAAGGAATAGAAATTGGTTTTTCTGCCAAACTAGGTGGAGCCTCCTGTTGTTTTTCTTCCTTGCCCTCAACCGTTTCAGTGGTGGATTCTTTTTCTAATGGTGGAGTTCGTTCTTGAAGTTCTTTTCCACTTCTCAATGTGATGGCATTGCATGTCTCCCTTGGGTTTACTTCAGTATCACTAGAAAACTTTGCATTATGATGTGCATTCACTGAAGTAGCTATTTGTCCCATCTGTAACTCCAGGTTTTTCAAAATAATACTATGATTGTCAACTTTTGCAGCTAAGTTTTCTATCATAGTTTCATTCTGATTAAACCTTTTCCTTGATTCAGTAATGAAAGTTCCAAACATGCTCTCCAGAGAAAGCTTATTATCATCATGGTTTTGTGGAGGAGGTTGCAAAGCATTCTTATTGTTCCCGTATGACAGATTCTCATGATTTCTTAGCCCTGGATTATAATGGGTAGGCAATGGATTCTGATATTGGTTTCCTCTATACCCATAATTTCTGTTATTCACATATTGGGCTTGTTCAGTTGTAGGTTCTTCATACTGAATCACTTCACTAGTAGTTGCTAAAGTTTCAATGGACTGTGAAGTCTTAGATCCTGATAATTTTGCTACCTGATATGAAAGTGAAGCAATCTGAGATTTAATGAATGTGTTACATCATCAACTGCCAATGCTCCTGCCACTTTTGGAGCCATAGATCGATCATCGGGATATTAGAAACTGTTTTCAGCCATATTGTCAAGTAATTCTATTGCTTCTTCAATAGTTTTAGACATTAACGAACTTCCTGCTGCAGCATCAACATTGGATCTAGTCTGTCCCGTCAACCCATTATAGAATAGTTGAATCTGTAAGTAGTCCTGAAGTCCATGATTTGGACACCTCCTCAAAAGTTCCCTAAATCTCTCCCAAACCTCATAAAAAGTTTCGAAATTTTGTTGCTTGAAAGTGTTGATTTCAGTACGCATTTGAGTGGCCCTTAATAGTGGGAAGAATTTTATCAAAAACTTTTCAACCATGTTTGCCCAACTAGTGATACTTCCTGGCTGTACTGATTGTAACCAACCCCTAGCCTTATCCCTTAATGAGAAAGGAAAAAGACGCAGTTTGATTGTGTCTTCAGGTATCCCATTCATCTTAACTGTATCACAAATTTCTAAGAACCTGGATAAGTGATAATTTGCATCTTCTGAAGCAGTCCCTCCAAACTGATGTTGTTGAACCATACCAATCAAAACGAGTTTCAGTTCAAAGTTGTTAGCATTGATGGTCTGTCTAGTTATTCCTGAAAAATTTTGAGCAACAACGAGTTTGAAATAATCCTTAATTTTCCTCGTGTTGTTTTGAGCAAGCGCATTCTGATCATCTTGATTAGCCATTGTCTCGGCTTGAAGCTTTTTCTGCTTACGGTTAGCTTTGCAAGTTTTCTCAATCTCCGGATTTAGTGGTGCAAGACTACTACTTCCGTCCTTTCGCATATAATATGTAATAACCTGCAAAAATAACAGCAACAAAGAAAAAAGTGAGCAAAGAATAATTAAAAGATTCAGAAAGTTGAACGAAAAAATAAAAATTCTAAATTAAGACTAAGTTAATATACAATAGTATCAAGTAAAATGAAATTGTTTAATCCCCGGCAACGGCGCCAAAAACTTGTTGACGTAAATTATCAATTACCCGCAAGCGTACAGGGTCAAGTTTTAATATAGTGATAAGAACAAAGGGTTGTCGTCCTCTGGGAAAAAGAATTAATTCTACCTAAGTACTAATGTATGACTAACTCAATTTTATTTAGAAATCGTAAAATAATGATGAGTGGACTAAGCTAATAATAATAAACTAATAAGAAAAGACAAAACTAAATGTAAAAAGGTTGCATTAAATCAATGGAGAAAGGTCCTAGAAAATTGATTTCACTACTTTAATTTATGGAATTAATATTCGTTTAGTCAAACAATAATTTCATATTCTATAAGTCCAGAACACTAAAATTCCTAATTACCTCTCTCGAGCGTCAAATCAAGAATCACAATTAATTAAGAAACTAATATCCCTATTCAATTTCAGTAATTAAAAGTGTATGAATCACAAGTTCTTTTTAGACTTCTAAATTAAGATTAAGTTTCCCAACTCTAATCTACCTTCAGTTATGTTCCCAAGATCTATCCTAAAACCACCTCTCCCGAGTGTTAGATTTTAGAATTAAAATCCATTAATAAATGGCCAGTAAATTAAAAGCATTAAGAACATAAGAATATAAATAGAATCTTAAAATTGTCTTCAAAACTAAATTTAAATACTCAAACCATAAAAATAAAGTAGCTACATCAATCCCCTAAGAATTAGAAATTTAGTTATCCATAAATAAATTCAACAAAATAAATATTCTAGAAAACATAAAAGACTCCCTCGAAAATCGATGAAAAACTCCAAAAAGTGCTCCCAAAGCTGCTGCCCACCAAGAATTTAAGAATGAATAAAAAATAAAGCTTCAGCCCCTTTAAATAGGCTCTAAAAGTCAGTGACAGATTTCGGGCTCAAGAGACGCCTCGCTACACTTCAAGTGATGGGTAGCTAGGCAACTTTCTGGCACTATTCTAATAACTCAAGCGATGGCGTGCTTGAAAGCAAGCGATGACTCGCTTGAGTTGATTTTTGCCAAATTGATCATTTTTCTCTTATTTTGCAAAATTGTTTCCAAACCTACATAAAAAGAGAAAAACTAATTAAAGTAGCATCAAACTCATCAAAAACCAATTAAATTAAGGGTAATATTATGATATAAAACCATGTCAACAGATATATGTACGTAATCCCTTAAAAAATGATGATTAACAAACTATTTTGGGCCATGATTCAATCTAAAGTACTAGGCATCAAGAAATCAAACAAATTAAAAGTGAGAAGTGGGGAGATCTTTGTTTCCCTTGTGGTTTCATTCTACTGCAACTCCTTTTCGTCTGTTCCCCCCCCCTTTTTCCTCTGATGGGGTGGGACTACACAAAAAGATCGATCCATATAGAAAGCAAAGTGTATCATTTGGAGTTTGATAAAGCTTATAGAGGCTCAAGAGTCAGAATTAAGGAGTCTAGTAATAGAGGAACCTTTTCTTCTCTATTCAGTTTGTCTCTTTGGTGTGGCTTTGGGAAACTTTCCAGGATTTGGTGGAGGGTGCGGCCAACCATAAGTTTTTTAAGCAGACGAGATGCGATGACTACACGTTGTGGGTGGAGAGAACTTCTAATAAGAGGGGTAATGTTGCAGAAGTCTTTAAACTTGATAGCAGTGGAAATAAATGCAGCATAATGATCCCTGAAGGAGTGAGGAGAGAAGGTTGGATCCTCTTTAAAAATCTCATTGAAGACTACCCAAGGAGAAGAGAGAAGCTGAAGCCTATTACTGAATTTAAAAGAGTGGTCCCTGAGACTTCCTTTGTACAAGTGGTCAAGAATCTGAAAGAGAATGGTCCTAGGAAAAGGACAGTAGAAGATAGCTACAAGGAGAAAAACGAAGACTTAAATGTTGAAGATAATGTTGGGGACGAGGCTATAAAGGCCCCTGAATTATTAAAGGAGAGTAAGGCCCCCTGAGATATTAATGGAGAACATCACTTCGCAAGGGGTTATACCTTTTGAGATGGTAGAATGGGAGAAAACCATAGTAGTTACCAGAAGGTTTTTTCATCAGAACTGGGTTGATATTAGGAAGGTGATTCAAAAGGAGTGTAGCCCTTTTTGCTCTCTAAGCCCGTTTCAACCTAATAGGGCTTTGCTCTATTGCTATACTATCGATTTAGCTGAAAATCTCGCGTCTCAAGAAGGGTGGAACACATTGCAAGATTGTCAGTTACGTTTCGATCGTTGGAAACCCCCACTTCATGGGAGAATGGATGTGGTTCCTTCTTTTGGAGGATGGCTAAAAATCAAGAATATTCCCCTTCATCTTTGGAACCAAAAGTCTATGAAAATCATTGGCGAAGCTTGTGGAGGCTTTCTGGAGGTCTCACTGAAGACGTCTATGTTCAGAGAAACCTTGGAAGCCTATATTAAAGTAGAGGAGAATTTTACTGGTTTTGTCCCTGCAGAAGTGGTGCTAGTTGATGGAGAGGGATATGCTTACACAACCCAAGTAGTAACTCATTATTCAGCCAATCTTTTGCTAATGGCTGTGGACAAGGTTCATGGCAAGTTGTCTTCAAAGGCAAAGGATGAGTTTCTGAATTTTTGCAAAGAGGAAGAGAAATGGTGGATTAAGATTCAGAAGAAGAAAACAGCGAAAAACTCCTCTACAGTTGACATTCAGGCTCCGACGATGGCTTTTCCGGCTGGCTCAAAAAATGAAACTTATTCTGTAGAAGAAATCAGAGACAGTACGAGATTGCTTCTCGAGGTGAACAGAGATGGTACGGTGGAGGCGCTGGTTCGTCCCTTTCAAAGCACGATGACCAAGAACCCTATTCTTGGAGATGAAATCATGGAGTCTTATCATACTTAAGGGGAAAATATTGAGAAGATCGTAGACACGTGGGAACTTCAGCTTGTGGAGGAAGACTCGTATAAAAATAGAGAAGAAGAGTCGTGTAAAAGAAAAGAGGAAGACTTGCATGATGGGTCTCTTAACCTACTTATTGAAGATGGGCCTGGGCCAGACCATGTACCTTTGCAGATCTCTCCTAATGGGTCGCTTAGTCTCAGACCCCATTATGGCCCATCAGGACTAATAAATTCTAATCAGCCCCTTGGAGACCAAGAGTATCCAGAACCTTCTCATGTCCAGCTGTTGAAGAGGCAGACGACTTTACCCCACCAATTTTCCAAACATAATTTTTCTCTATCTCAGAAACTTACCTCGCATGAAGACGAAGAGGTGAGACAGATGGATTCCGATGATATTTATTCCAGCATGCCAAGTGATGCGGTGGCTCTTTCTCAAGATGAGGCTATGTTGGATTCTCTAATATAGAGACACACTGGTGGCTGTGGAAAGGATTTTGCTTTGATGTAGGCTGAGGAAGACGATATTTTTAGTGTGAAGCCGTTAGCCATGGATGTTAGTAAAGGTGTAGATGCTTCTCATTATGGTGAGGGTTGTTCTAAGGCAGGGAAAGAGGAGGAAGAAGACTTGTATATTACTTTTTTGGGAGAGATATGCAATAGTAAGGGTGTGAATAAAATGAAATTGGGAGCTTGGCTTAATTCTACACGCATGCAGATTATTCCGAAGGAGGTCAAAAAGGGCAGGAGATTGGGGGAGTCTAATAGAAAAAAGGTGAGTCAGAGGGAGGTTAAAAATCTTCAATCCTCAGTAAATTATGAGAAGAATACGATTAGAAGGAAAACGGGTAAAAGTGTTGATGTTAATCATTAGCTGGAACGTTCGTGGCTTGGGGGCTCCGGAGAAACGGAGTGTTATTAAGGATCTTATTCGTGTTCATCGCCCTGATATCGTCATTCTCCAGAAAACCAAGTTGCCTTCTGTGGATACCTCCATTATTAATTCTCTTTGGAGCTCGAGGGATCTTGGTTGGTGCTCTCTTGATGCGGTTGGGAGGTCTGGAGGCGTGTTGATTATGTGGTCTGATCCGGCTTTCAAAGTGGGGGAGGTGTTCTCAGGGGCTTTTTAGCTTTCTCTTTCTCTGTTTGTCTCTGATTCTTCCTTTTTTTGGCTCAATGGTATTTACGACCCCTCTACTTATAGAGAGAGGAAGCAGTTTTGGGAGGAGCTTAATATGCCGAGGGGCCTTTGTGACAACCCTTGGATTTTGGGTGGAGATTTTAATATGTGTAGATGGATTATGGAGACTTCTTCTAATAGAGGCGAAACAAGAAGCATGAGGAACTTTAACACCTTTATTGACCAGTTTTCTCTGATTGATTTTCCCATGTCTAATGGGATGTTCACTTGGTCAAGGATGAATGATTCTGGAGTTCATTCCCGGATTGATAGATTTATGGCGAATTCTATTTGGTTGGAGATGTTCGTGGAGGCGAGGGTGGTTAGGTTGGAAAGGGTAACTTCAGACCATTTTCCAATTTTGCTGAAATCTGGAGGTTTTAATTGGGGCCCTTCTCCGTTTTGTTTTGAAAATATGTGGCTGTCTCACTCGGATTTTCTGGGGTCTGTTTCCAGGTGGTGGCGATCTTTTCGTATTACAGGTTGGCCAGCTTATGTTCTGCTTTCTAAATTGAAACTTCTCAAATCTCATCTTCGTAAATGGAATATAGAGAAGTTCGGTGATATTATCTTTAAGATTAAAGCTCTGGATATCTCTGAGGAAGTGACTGGTCTCTCTTGTCAGCAATGTGAGGAAAGGTCTCAACTTCGTTTAGCGCTGATGGATGTGACTTTCAAGGAGAGCATTTTCTGGGGTCAGAGACTTAAGTCTCTTTGGCAGAAGGACAGGGATGAGAATACAGACTTTTTCCACCGGTTTTTAAACGGGAGAAAGAAGAAAGCTTTGGTTTGTGAGATTTTGTCTTCTCAGGGGAAGAGCTTATTCAGCAATGATGAAATAGAATCTTAAATTTATTCTTTTTTCATTAATCTTTACTCGAGAGAGCCAGGTTCAAGGTTTCTTCCAGCTGGTTTAGAGCGGTCTCCGGTGAGATTGGAAGATAGCCTTCTTTTGGAAAGGCCTTTCTCTGAAAGCGAGGTGCAGGAAGCTATTTCTAATCTGGGAAACGGCAAAGCTCCAGGGCCTGATGGTTTCACTTCAGAATTTTAAAAAAATACCTGGAACATTCTTAGACAAGATTTCATGGGTTTGTTCCAGGAATTTTTTGAAAATGGGGTGATTAATAATGTAATGAATGAGACATTCATCTCTCTTATCCCAAAGAAGACGGATGCGAAGCAAGTCAAAGATTTCAGACCCATCAGCCTTACTACTGGTCCTTATAAAATTCTTGCTAAAATCCTGGCTGACCGGTTGAAAACAGTTCTCCCTTCTACTATTTCTAAATTCCAGAATGCTTTCATAGGTAAGAGGCAAATTGGAGATTCCGTTTTAATTGCTAATGAGATTGTGGAAGACTGTAGAAAGTCTAAAAAGCAGGGCCTTATCCTTAAGCTGGACCTTGAGAAAGCTTATGATAGAGTGGATTGGGATTTTTTGGATGCTATTTTACAAGTTAAAAATTTCGGGGAAAGATGGAGAAAGTGGATCAAGGGATGTCTCTCCTCAGTTAACTACTCTATTATTATCAATGGGAAGCCTAGAAAGAAGTTTAAAGCTTCGAGGGGTCTTAGGCAGGGGAGACCCCCTCTCCCCCTTTCTATTCATTTTGGTAGCGGATTCCCTGAGCAGATTACTGAGTCATGCTGAAGCTTTTGGGCTGTTTTAATGGCCTGGCTGTTGGGAGAAGTGATTCTACTATCTCGCATCTTCAGTTTGCCGATGATATCCTTGTGTTCTCTACTTTTGACATAGGTAACATTGCTAACTTGCTGGGTATTCTTAAAATTTTTGAGCATATGTCAGGGATGAAATTCAACCTCGAAAAATCTGTGGTGGTGGGGATTAATTTGGAGGATGCTCTGGTAGCGGAAGTGGCTGATTCTTTTCATTGCAAAGCCTCTAAGCTCCCTATCGACTATTTGGGTCTTCCTCTTGGTGGTAATCCAAGGGCTATCTCTTTTTAGAACCCGGTGGTGGAAAGGATCGGTAAGCGGATTGATAGGTGGAAGAAAGTTATGCTCTCTAAAGGGGGGAGGCTTACATTTGCCCAATCGGTTTTGAACAACCTTCCGATTTATTTTTTGTCAGTTTTTGCTATCCCTTCGTCGGTATCTAAAAGGATTGAGCAGATTATCAGGAATTTCTTCTAGAAAGGGGCTAATGGGAATGGCGGCTCTGTTCTTGTCAAATGGGCTACTGCTTCCATACCGATGGAGTTAGGAGGGCTGGGTCTGGGTAATATTGTTAAGAAGAATAAATCTCTTCTACTTAAATGGTTGTGGAGACTCCCCGAAGAAGAGGATTCACTCTAGGCCTTTGCTGTTAAATCTATTCATGAGGGTTGGTATTCAGCTCCTAGCTGCTCTTCTTCTTTTAGGAGTCCTTGGAAGGCTATTGCAACGCTTCAACCGATGATGGCTGATAAGACGCAAATTAAGTTGGGTAATAGGCAGAATATTAATTTTTGGGAGGATAGATGGACGTCTATGGGATGCTCTCTTGCCACGGCTTTTCCTTCTATCTTTAAGCTTTCCATCTCCCCCTTAGTGTTAGTTTCTGATATGTGGGATAATCAAACTTCTTCCTGGAATATTAGATTGAGAAGATACCTTAAGGATCAGGAAGTGGAGGCTTTTGTTAATTTGATGGACACTATTAATAATCTCAGCCCAATGAGTGAGGAGGATTGTAGGGTATGGAATGGAGGAGGAGGGGATAGATTTTCATGTAAGTATGCTTACGCGTCTCTCTTTTTGAATTCTCCCTCTCTCCCCCAAGACTTAATCCAGGCTATTTGGAAGGATGTCTACCCCAAAAAAGTTAAGGTGTTTATGTGGACGATGTTTGTGGGAGGGTTGAATACGAATGACAAGCTGCAGCGGAGGTTCCCGTTTATGTCTCTTTGCCCCAACTGCTGTGTTTTGTGCCATTCTAACGCTGAAGATCCTAGCCATCTCTTTTGGAATTGCCCCTTCTCTTACTCTCTGTGTGGGAAATTGTTTTCTATGTTTAACTGGAATGGCCCCCATCCGAGGCAGATTTTTGGTTTCCTCCAAGGTTTATTATGCGGTGTCTACCTTAAGAAGAAAGCTCGGGTCCTTTGGCGCAATACGGTTCGTGCAATCACTTGGCTGATTTGGTGGGAAAGGAATAATCGGGTGTTCAATGATGTTTCTTTAGATGTTAATTTTTTGTGGGAGCAGGCTATTAGGTTTAGCACCCTTTGGGCTTCTAATCATAAGGCTTTTTGTAATTATTCGCCCTCGGTTATTGACCCCAATTGGAGGAATTTTTTGTAATCCTTGGGGTGCCCCTTTTCTTGTTTACCTTTTTATTCATCAATGAAATGTGTCTTATCCAAAAAAAAAAAAGAAGTGGGGAAAGGGGGCTTTGGTTTGTAACTTAATCGAATGGACCGGACCAAAATACGTATACTAAATATAAAATCATCAAGGAATTACTCTTTTAATTTTCATTCTGACATTTATGATTTCAAAATTACCTCATATTATGCCAATTTGAGCACAGCTCGGTCAACTTATAAGATATTTATATTCATTTTTCTAAGATCAAATGTTCGAGTCTCTCTTATCCTAATTTAATATATAATATCTCAAAAAAGATTGTAATATTAATTTACACACATGAGCATTGTAAGAAGAAACTTCTAAATATTATCTTAAAATCTGAATATTTTGGTTGCTTCAATCTTAAGTTACATACATATATTCAAAAGTGTGCATTGGTAGATTATAGAAGACTAAATTAGATAAAGAAGATGACTATGAATCTGTCACCAAGCTACAATTGTAGTTACTCTTCTTTTGCAATCCGACTCATTTATAAACAGTTTTAGGTAATCATATAATTGTTTGTTAGCCTTTTGACACTTCGATTTTGTAATGAATAATTTCCAAAAGATGAATTTAAATCCTCGTTATGTTTGTATTTTATATATAACTTTATAACATTTCAAAATCATATATATTGTACAAAACAAACTGCATATCTTAAATTTATAAGCCGGTTCTAAAAGGTATGCCAGTTTCAGGCAACCATGCAGTCCCATTGATGAAATGTTGAACTGTAAAATTTTGAACTTCTTGTTGGTTGTGCAAGACATGGAAACCAGGCCAATTCACCCTCTTGGAAGTATTAGCTCTAGGACCATTGTTATTGTATTCTGCATAATATAGCAGGTTTGTCGGCGCTGGGGGCCACCCCAACCAGCCATTCGGTTGAACGACGTTGTCGAGAAACGACTCCATGAAGATTACAGTGGAATAGTTTCTCCATGGCCGTCCAAGAAACACCTTAACCTTGTCCTTACTCGAAACTATATCTGGTGATACTGTCACATTGCAGTTTTGGAAGACATAGCCACTGTCGTCCTTCTCCCTGGTTTTTGACTGTGCAGTGACAGCTATCGTGGTGTCTGGTAATCGAGCAAATATCCGGCAATCTTGGAATACAGTGAGCCCTGCTCCGAAGATGAAATCAACGGTTCCATAAATATCACACTCTTTAAAAAACTGAAAAGATTCTTCTGACCAAAGAGTGTCTTGGTAGCCCAAGAAGACACACTTATAATAAGCTGTGTGTTTAGCATCGTCAAGAACAGCTACTGCTTGACCATTCTTTGGTCCAGCGGAGTTTTGAAAGGTTAAGAATTTGGCCATAAAATTTTCACCATTAACAGCTGCAATTAATTAAAAACAGTTTTAGTTTTTCTTTTATTATGTGTAAAAAATGAAACAACAACAAAAAATTAAAATTAAAAGATTAATGTATTACTGAGTGTTGCAGAATCTGGAGTTGAAAACCCTGTCTTATTGCTCCGATTGCAAACAATGATCGTCTTAGCAGCATTATCTCCGATCAAAGCGATAAATGTTTTATTAGAAGGAACTACAATACGTTCTTTGTAGATCCCAGGTTTGACATGAATGTTGAATCTCGTTTTACTAAACGTTGGTGCGGATGCTATAGCATCGGCAATTTTAACAAAATTACCGGTGCCATCCGCAGCGACAGTCGTATTGAAATGAACAAAATTTCCCTTAGAAACAAAACAGGTGCAGGAAGAAGAGATAACAAAGACTATTAAGAATAATCCCATTGTCATGATGACTAAAGGAATATATTTAAGGTTAAGAAGCAGATGAAAAGAGAGAGTGAGAGAGAAACTTGATTTGTGGTTTTTAGAATTTGAGAGTTAAAACTAGATAAGATAAAGAAGTAAATACATATATTCGAGTTTCTCGTATCAAAATTTAACGTAACATCTGAAAACAGATAGTAATATATAATTTACACAGAAGCTTAATTAGTGTGCATTGTAAAGAGAAACTTCTATATATTTTTTAAAAAATATGAATATTTGGTTGCTTCAATATTAACTTATATACATATATATTCAAAACCGTGCAAGGTAGATAGAAAACCTAAATTAGATAAAGAAGATGACTATGAATCTGTTTCAAGCTACAATTTTAGTTACTCTTCTTTTCGCAATCCGATTCATTTATACACAGTTTTAGGTTGTTTGTTAGCCTTTTCACACACTTTGATTTTGTAATGAATAATTTCCAAAAGATGGATTTAAACCCTCCTTATATTTGCATTATATATATATATATATATATATATGATTTAATTATTATCGGTCAATTTCGTACTCTTAGTTTAAAAGTGTTAATTTTAGTATTTGGTTTGATAAAAACTCACAACACGTCTCTATTATTTACACAATTATACATAAAACAATTCTCACATTTACATGTTAGTTAATATTATACCAATATTTATCTTAATCACGTGGGTTGCTACATTTATAAAAGAATGAACACGGAAGAAATATGATAAATTTCTTTTTTTTTTATCAAATCATTTAAAACCAAATTGAAACTTTGAAAATCCTAGGACTGTTTTTTTTTTTTTCATAATTTTTAAAATGATTTGATAAATATTATATAATTTTTTTTATAATTTTTAAAATTTGTATTACTTTAAAACATAAAATTTGACTAACATTATGATATGTATTTTTTTATGTGTTTGAAAGTGTTGCATCATCCGCTAAAATGTAAGAGTTTATATTAATTTGGCTTTTGTGACAGTTTTTGTTTTCTTATTTTAAAATTAGAGTAGTTTAAGCTATTTGATATTAATCAGTTCAATTTATGATTTTTTTTTAATGCTAAATTTCGTACGTGTGTAAGCTGCAAAAGTAGAATAATAATTCATTAAAAAAAAACTCCATTTCTTACTTCACTTCACTCCCATCCATAAATATACAATAAGACAAATTGAGAGGGTAGGGTTTATATTATTGAAAATTAACATAATGTAACTGTAAATAATATTTTCCATATTAAATTTTATTTTAAATATTAATATCGACTCAATATTAGAAAAAAAAAACAACCCAAAATATTATTTATAAATATAGCATAAAACCAAAATTCACAAATATATTATTACAAATAGTCACTACTCACGTAAGTAATCGATGAGTCACTATAATATAGGTAATCACTTATTTTACTGAGTTATAATATTAATTGATATTTTGAATATGTAATTATTGATTCACCTTATAAGTGAAGGAAGTGATTTACTAAAATAGCGAAATTTCATTTAGTAAACTAATTAACATTTAATTATAGGATCTATTAATATCATGCAAATTGTGATAAGAACGAAGAACATGTAGATTCATGCTTTGATTTTCGAAAATTAAAGGCCTTATACTTACATTGAGTAAAATATGGAGAATCGGTTGGAGGTTTCTTTACTGCATCAATCCACCGCACCAAGTCTTCTACGCTATATCCCGATCGAAAGCAAAACCGACTTGTGGGAATCGATTTGGAAGAACGAAAGAAGAAAAATCTTCTAATTTTTCTCTAAGGAAAATCGGTAATTGGGCAAAAATTTGAGAGAGAATTTTCACTTTGCTAATTAAAGTGAGAAGAGTATAAAATATGAATCCCAATGGTCATATTTATAAGAAAATATAGTATCCTAATCTCATTAGAATTTCTTATTTCCTAATTATTAAATTATAGAAAATATAAGATAAATATTAAATAAATAATATATAAAAATTTGCTTTTGAATTGTCTTTGGCGCACGCATGTACACAGCCACCGCCTAGGAATTCAATTTCCAATTTTTTTATTTATTTATTTACTTTTCTATATTTAATTGTTTTATAATTATGTATTTTAAATTAGAAAATTCAAATAATAATTTCTAATTAAACACATTTAGCCGAAAATTAATATATTAATTACCATTGGATTTAATCCAATTAATTAATTATTTTGGGCCAATACCAATTTGTTTCTTAAACCAATTGTATTTAATTCTCTCTAATATTTATTATTAAATTAAATAAACTCATTATTTAATTAATAATATTAATTATTAATTTCCATTTAAATAAACTCATTATTTAAATAATTAATAAAATTAACATTAATTCCCGTTTAAATAATCTATTTATTTAAACAATTAATTTTGCCTTAAAATATTATAATTGATAATGTTATATTAATTTCCATTTAAATAAAATATTTATTTAAACAATTAATATTGTATCAATATTTAATAATATTAATATTAATTTTCATTTAAATAATCTCATTATTTAAATAATTAATATTCCCTAATTTTAAGTAAACCAATTACTTAAATTGCTTGTTCTTCCTAAGTTAATTAAATAACTTAGTTTTGCTACAACGATATTTGGGCTAGTATAGGGACCCGATGGACCTATAGATCATGGGCTTAATAATTAGTAAATTAAGTGATTAACTCATAATCAGTTAATTACTTATTATTTAACTATGAATAATTCCACTATAAATTCATAGCTGAACTCCCCTCACTATAGATGAGTTATGTCCATTTAGTTTATCATTATTTATATCTGTGATATATTCTTCACGTGGAACACTCATAATTACAGATGGATAAAATTTACCGTTTTGCCCCTGTAATTACCGCTTTTATCCTTGTGTTCCCGCTGATTCTCCAATGAACATTATCTTTAGTCGAACTATAGATAATATACTTCTGTGATCAATAGAAGTCGTGGCGCCACTTGTTCATGTCTCGAATCAGTACATCAAGGGAGCTTCCTAAAGTTCCTAGGATTGTTAGGTATCGCACTGATACAGTTAATTCAATAGGAAAGTTATGAATTCCATCTTGTGTGAATGAGTTCCCAGCTACTCATCTAGTCATGTTCCCAAAACAGGAGTTTATCGAGCTTTCATTCAGATCGCTCTCAACTATGTGAATCAAAGAACACAACTCCATGAATAGGAGTTCGCAGTACACTCAGGATTGAGATGTATCACGGTTGATAAACTTAGTTTGATATTTAATGATTTCTCGTAAACGGTACTAATGAGAAATGATCAAACATCGTGGTCCTGTCTTATACAATCAATATTGCATATGATACTTCCATTTCATGTCTCCCACATGAATGATCAGGATTAGATCATTTGTCTATGAACAAAATGCGAAGCTATCAACAGTGTTACTAGGATAAGGTTCCCCAACGTTATCCATGTATTTGTAGACACTTTTAAATTACTCATCTTGACTTTAATTCTCTTGTATGACTCACATACTTAGTCGTGATTTCATAAGAGTAACTTTGGGTTTTACTATTTGAATGTTTGATATTAATATATTTCCATATATTCCTAATATCGTCAATTGAATCAATATAGATAAAATAAGAACTTATGTTTATTTATTTAATTTATTCCAAATAAATTATTTTTATTAAATAATTACAAGTTCTAGGACACAATTCCCAACAATAAGTTATCACCGTATTTTTTTAAATGTTATAGATACAAATGTTGGAAATTTTATATATATAATATAATATATATAAAATATGGTTTGAAAGTAATGTGATAAAAAACTAAATACAAATTTAGTTTGTTTAGAATTATATATGTATATATATATATAATTCGTTTTATTTGAAGGTTAGTGGTGCCATTTGAAATTTTGTAATTACATTTTCTCAAGTTGGTCTTCAAATAATGAATTTGATGAATGGAGGTGAAAGTGTCAGCTTTTTGCAAATACATTTGATTTAGTCAAAATTCAAATGTCTATTCGAACGGTGGTTACGATTTGTAAATTGGAAGCTGATAGATATTCTTCACCGTTTTTAATTGGCTTTTAATGTTATAATTTCATACTTAAAGGCTTAGTTTATTATTTTGTCCATGAGTTACAAAATTGGTTTTCTTATAAATAGAAACCACTTCCTTCATATTTTTATATCCCAATCAGATTGTAATATCTGATTTTTTTTATTATGTTCATTTTGAAATTTCTCGAGTCATTTCTGTTTAAAGCTTTGGAGAGCTGTTCTTGAGGGGTTCTGCCAGGTTCGTAAGTATCTGATTGTTGTTCTCACGAAACGCTTCATCAAATCCTGTCGAGCCGAGTTGCCATTGAACTGCAAACAATCCGAGCTGGGCAATATCGACTTCAGGACAACGGCTTGACCGTGCTTTGAAGATTTATATTATGTTAAGTTGTCCTTCCGTATTTCGTTTGACATTTGTTGTTATTACTAATTTGATTTTATTCTGTAACATTACCGATATCAATATACATTATTGATTCATATTCTATTGTTGTTATTTGAGTTCCGGTTCCAACAATCTGAAGTCGATATTATTGTGGAACTCATCAACAACAACCACGAGGCGTTCAATAATTTTGGAACGAGGTAGAGGTAATTTTTCCAGTAATAAATTGGATGTTGAAATTATATATATATGTTATATTATATATAAAATATATCGAAAATCAAAGGGCAATTTGGTGAAGTCAATTTACTAAAATTGATTGATTATTTTTTAGCTTTCTTGAAAGTTATTGGACAATTATACTTTTGCCAAATTTAAACCGATGATTAATTTTTATAGAACTGAATACTAAACTTTATATACATAAAATTTGAGTTGAAAGTGAAATGAATTAAATGTTTAGGCCTTGTTTGGTTTGCAATCCAGATCCAATTTTATGGATCTGGATTCAAGAAATAACTTGGATTGAGAAAATTAGGTGTTTGGTTCACAATCTGGAATTTTTAAATTTGGATTCTATTCTGATTTTGGCTTAAAATTTGGATTCTAAAAAAAGAAGAATTCATAGAATCCTTTACAAACAAAAACACGGGATTGGGCATCTCATTTTTGCAATCCCGTCAAACTCATTTACGAAGTTCGGACAATACACGCAGCTCCATTTTTTTTTTTCATTTCCTTCGAAAAGAGCTTCGTTGAATGCGGCCATGGTAGATCCATCTCCCACCATCTATCTTGTCTGAAAAATCTCCACATTCAATTCGACCATGTACTCCATCTTTCTCAATCAATTTCTCTGACCTAAAAACTCCATCACTCAATTGCTTGACAAAATCGTGGACGGAGATGGAAGTTGTCGACATATTGGGATTTCATTACGAAAAAGTAGAGACAAGGGTAAGGCTTTCAGCTACTTCTTCATACCCATTCCCTTGATTTACTCTATACTTTGAGTTTTTATGACTGATGGTTGATGATTAATTGTAGCATTTGTATTCGTATACTGATTAGATAGAAAATATTATGTTGTTTATCCATTCTTATATCTTTCTCCTTGTTCTCAATCTTCTCTTGCTAAGAATAATGGATTGATTTGAGTTGCTTTAGTTCTTTTGTTTTCACTAATTTGAATTGCTTTAGTTGCTTTTCCATTCTTATCTCTTCCCCTCTTCTTCTCTTATTTTCTGAAATCTGCTTTGCATCAGAAACATGACTTTAGTTGAGAAAATTGATGTTTGGAAATGACCATTCACTCCTTTTCTTATATATCAGAAACAAACTTGTAGAATTGAGGAATGATAATGAATCATGTCCCCCACACTTGATGTTCTACTCACACCTTCACAAATCAAACTAAACAATGGACACACATTGCATTCCATCAGTGATAAAGATTTTGTTATATATTCATACACCTCAATAGAAAATTCATCTTAGCTCTTCTGTTGTTGGTCTCTCTCTTATATTCCCCACAACTTATAAACTACTTTTTTTGCAACTTGTTATTAAGGGATGCATATTTGGTAAATCAAATTAGCCAAAGATTGATCAATGTATCAGACTATATTAGCTAGGAAATGCGTTTTAGTTTGCTCTTAACCGATTGACAAATACATTTTCTACCTTAATTAATATGTAGAATGCTTGTATTTGATTTTGGTTCATGATTTTCATTTTCTTCCTCCTCCTTCTCACCTTATTCTTCTTAGTTATCTTTTGTTCCCCCCCCCTTTCTTCTTTCTATCTCAACTTCATTTTCCTTCTCCTTCTCAGCTTACTCAGTCTCCTGGTGTCTCTTTTAATGATTTTTGTGTTTTGTGTTTTTTCTCCTGTATATTGTTGGTAAATTTAACACTTGTTCTTGATTGTGCTTGAGTTTTTTTTTCCCTCTAATTGATGAGTATATGAGTATATGTATTCTATGAAGCCAATTTGGGGGGGGAATGAGTTGTTGTAAAAATTATTTAATACATGTTTGTCCTTGATGGTTTTTAAAAATGACTACTTTTGTAACTTATTAAAATTGCAAATGTATTGTTTTTACTTCCAATTTTAAACTATCCAGCATTTATAATATGAGCAAGTCCAATTGTTTTAACCTTGTTGTTTTGCTCAAATGGATTCACATTAGAGAAGTTTGAAAGAATATATGTTTGTTGTGCCACACTCTCTGTTCTTGTGTTGAGAATGGGGAAAGTATGATTTGCACAACAGTTTATATTAGTAAAATATTGGATAGTCTTTCATGTAGTCAAGCGTGAATGCTTGAGAAAGTCAAGTTCCCTCTTGGAATTAAGTGTTCCTTCTTTCCTAAAAGTCTAGATTTAGAATTACTAATTTAATTTTTATTTACTATTTCAAGATTACAAATCATGGGATAAAATGTTCTAGTAAATTACCAATATCTATTACTATTTTTTTATGATCTTGTATTTGCTTCTTGGTTTGATCATGTTAAACAATAATCTTGGAGTGTAGCTGTTTTGACTTCTCCCTCACTAGAAGCATGGCTCCCCTCTCCTCTCACGTATCTATTGTTTTCCTTGCTGATATCCAGTGATATCTTTGTACTTTGTATTATCTTCTTCTCTCTATTTAAATAAGAAGTTTCTCATGTAAACATTCATTCAAGCAATACAGATACTAGAACTTTGCATTCTTCCTTTCTTTCTCTTTCTCAACTGATCATATTTGCATGAATCAAAGATAGCTAGCAGAGTAACAATGAGATTTTAACTTGTATTAGAAAAATTAGTTGAATTTTTAGAATGGGTTCTATATATAGAACAATGTATGAGAGGTTGTCTTGATTAGTTTGTATTTAAAATAGATTGACAATGTATATTGAGTTTTCTTTTATAAAAGAGATTGATGCTATAATGTCCAATTAAAGAGCAAATAAAGAGGACGTGTGAATGTATATTTTAGCACTATATAATTATCATATAGGTGGTTTAATAAAAATTTTATTTTATTATAAATTGAAATTTATTATGTAAATAACATTTACAATTACTCATAAAAAAATACATAGATATCGATCCTAAACCAAACACGTGTTTTGATTTACAATTTCATTTCTGAATTTTGAATAACCAACCAAACACAAATTTTAAATTTCAAGATCTCAATTCTGAATTCTAAATCAATTACCAAACACAGTTTCAAAACCAACAAATTCACAGAATACAACCTTAAATTCATTACAATTCACTAAATTCAAATTCTATTTTCCAGATTGCAAACCAAACGGGCCCTTAGCAATTTGTCATTGACTGCATTTTTTGGAAAATGAAAGTAATAAGAATTACAATTTGAATTTCTGGAGAATTTTCAATTCATTCAGAACGGCACTCATGAAGTCATAAAATTGACAATTATTTTCGTTTTATATGATGCATTTTTCCTTCGAATCTTTGACGCTTTTTATCAGTTGTCGTATAGGATTTAATTCTATATTGGGACGAAAAATATTGCTAACGTAAATGCTGAGTTGAAATTTTATTTATGTAAAATTTAAAATTGAAGGTTAATGAGAAGGGTTAAGTATGTATCTAGCCCATTTTTTAGTAAAATAACTTTTTTTGGCCCCCAAAATAAAACTACTCTTTCTGGCCTACGCAACATCCTAGGGATGAGAGAGGTATTGTGAATTTCTAGAAATATCCTTTACACAATTGTTTTGGCGCCTAAAAATTAATTGAGAAAAAAAAAAGAAAAAAAATCACGCAAATAAATGGATCGTTAATAATGAGCATTAATAGGTCATTAAATCATACACCTAAAAGCATACAGGGAGAGAAAAACTCATTTAAGAAATCAAGAGATATGATGATGAAGATTACGCCATTAAAGCTCTGCCATTGAAGAAAAGAAAGGAACCTCCAGAAAATACATGATCAAGGTATGAAAGATGACATTTTTAAATTGAAGGTACATAAATATACTTTTTTTGGAATTTGCTGTATAGTTATAACAAAAAAAACACTGTTTTCTCAAAATAATGTACTGTTTTAATATTTTCTAAAGAAATTTTGAAAAAGTACGATCTTTAGTGGATTTTTATATAAAAAAATGGATGAGAACGGATTGTGTACATCGGGAGCAGAGTATGAAAAAACAATATCTCAAGGAAAAGACATACAATAAGATATTGTATTGTATATTAATAATGTTTAAAAGTGTATATTATGTATTGCACATTAATAAACTATTTGATTTGCAGGTAGAAGATGTCGTGGTTAACAATGAATCATTTGTATATATAAAACTGTACAGTGCGTTTATATAAATTGTACACACAAAAGGTACGATGCTCATCAAAGACTCATATGAGATTGGAAAAGTGTGTATATATAAAATTGTATAGTGCGTACATATAAACTGTACAAATAAGTATAATGTAAAGATATTATACGAGTGTTTTATATTATTTATGTATAGTGTGTATTTATATAATGTACAAAATATAAATGAGACAAAAACAAAAAATGAACAGAAGATGGAAAATAAATTAAAAACAAGATATATATCTAATAAAAAAACGTAAGTAAAATTTAAACTTGAAAAATCTCAAAATTTGAAATTAAAATGAGAGATTTAAGAGAATTTGAAATTCAAATACAAATGAATCATATATGGAAGGAAAAAGAGAGAGATTTAAGGAATTTACTCTATCAAAGAATCAAATATGGAAACTAAAATTAAAGATAAAAAAACAATATTTAGGAAAAATAAATGCTAAAACGTCTAAGAGATTTTAAATTAACCTAAAATCAACAAATGTACAATCAACAAATCAAAAAACGAAAATAAATTATTAAAATGACTTTATATTATTTATGTATAGTACGTATCTATATACAATACAAAACATAACTATACAATACCGAAAAATGTACAAAAGAAGAAGAAAAATTTAAAACGAGATATTTATATCAAATAAAAAATGAAAGTAAAAATTAAACTTGAAAAATTTCCTTGCTAAAAAAAAACTTGAAAAATTTTAAAAATTGAAATTAAAATGAGAGATTTAAGGGAATTTTTTAAATACTATCGAATAAACTTACATAGATAAAAATAATAATAAGATAAATAAATAAACAAAGGAAAATAATGTTCGAATCGTGGGGGGATAAAAAAAAAATTAAATTTTGATCTTGAAAGGAGAGATTTAAGGAGTTTGCATTATAAAAAAATCAAATATGGAAACTAAAATTAAAGAAAAATAAAAGGAAAAAAACAAGATTGAGGAGTACAAAATCATATGTATCTTAGATTAAATGAATAGTAATGATAATTTAAAAATGAAGTAAATAAAAACATTAAATGACATATGGAGGGCAAACCTGGTATATAAAGTACAATCAAATCTGAAATGGGCTAGAAAGGGTTATTTAAAATGTATAGGCCATATAGTGAATGAGAAGTCTAAAAACGGACCATTTACTATATTAATCCTAATAAGAACTTTTATTTTGTTGAAACTATTGAATTTATTATGGAATTCAATTGCTGGAGGAAGAGGTTATTCGAATCTTTTTAATATGTATATTCAGTAGGAGGAATTGAAGTTGTTGGCTGGCATTTAATTGCTGAAAAGAAAAAAAAAATACACTTTTGAATTATGTATTTTAGTATACATTTGCTAAAGTTTATTCATGTATAAATAAATATATATGATTTCCATTTGAAAAATGAAGAGAAATTATAGGCCAATACTGAATACGGAGGTTTCAACATAATTATGGTTTATATGTTGAATTGAAAATTTTATTCAGTAAAAATTAAGTTTACACTGTTCGGTTGATATAAGGTGTCATAATTAAAAACGTGGAAGACATTTGAACTGCAGTATAGCTCAGTTAGTGTTGAAATTTAAGAATTTTCTTGAGGGAAAATCTTAAACTTCAAAATGGTTGATACCAAACCGGTAGCCAATCGAGTTGAGAAGCTACAAGTCGTTATCAATGACTTGCATAGCAAAGGGAATGGGAATCAGTGAACCCTTCCAAGTAGCAACTAAAATTTAGAAGTTGTCATTCTCCCAGATGAGTTGCTAGTCATTTTCATTGACATGTATGATAAGAGAATGATCGTGAATCATTCTAAGTGACCATTATGATTGAGAAGTTGTCTTCTTCTTAGAAAGAATTCGAAACTATCTCAAATGGAAGGGATGGGGTGTATCATAGAGAATATGGTACTTGAACTCCAAGATTTGGGTAAGAGAGTCCCAAACGAGAATATTGTAAAAACCAAGGCTAGTATAGGCCAAACCTTAAAGGATTGGATAAGAGAGGCCAATTCCAGAAGAATGTGAATCTTGGCTAACATACAGTATCTAAACACATTCGTGGCAATGTTATGTCTATGGCAAGCCTAGACAAATAACAACTGATTGCAAACATTGCAAGAGTTTAAAACAGAGTTTAAACTCAAAACCTATGAGAGCTATCATAGTCAATGAGGACGATAATGGTGAGTTTTTGCAGAAAAAGAGCTTGTTGAATAAGTATAATTTAATAACTCAAGTTTCAATAATATCAATAAAGAGTTATTCTTTTACATATATTATTGAGTTGTGGCTTTAAAATTTTAAAGCATGTGAGTTATCGCTCTAATCACATGATGATTATATCCTAAATATGAAATCGATAATAGACATAAAATAAGTTTATGTTGAATCAATTTTATATTTGGTTGTAGTAAAATTTGTCAAAATTATTTACTACATAGTTGATGAAGCTTAAAAAGTTTTAAGACTTATAAAGCAGAGAATGATAATCAACTTGAGAAGAAAATAAAAATCATATAAAGATGATTAGTATGAGTCAACCTTCTATATGTACAAAAAGTGAGTACAATTGAGAATTGAACTTTAAAGGATAATGTTAAATAGTTCAAGTTTACCCCGGAATTATGGGGGGGAAGGTTTGCTTATCGCAAATATAATTCTATACATAAGTTATCTTATGATATGAGAATGAGAAAAACACACATTTTCTAAATGTTGAAAGTGTGGGGGTGTTGAGAAAAGGGCACAAGTTCTTTTGTTTTAAAAGGATCAAAATTGAACCTAATATGATAAATTGTGTATTTGTAGGTTATGCCTTACACAATGAAAAATTATAGATATATTATATGCAATTCAGAAGTGTCTGAAATTTATAATAGTGGAATCTATAAAGAGTTGGTTCTTTAAATATACATATTTTAAAGATTATAGTGTTGGAATCAAATGAAATATAAAACAAGTATTTCCAGGCGTCAAGTTGATCAGGACACTGAACATGAATAGGAAACTGATCAGTCCTAATCATGATCAGGAAATTGATCAATTTGAACTAAGAAAGCTACTTATTTTATTATATTTTCTAGCCTACATGGTGGAAAGTAAGTCTCAAATAGAGGCAATGTTAATGCACATGATCGATAGTGAGATCGAATCCATGGCGCAAAACAATACTTGGGTATTGGTTGAGTTACATTTTGAAAGTAATTCAATTGGATGAAAGTGAATTTCATGAGAAAGCTTAAGGCTGATTTATCTAAATAAGTAAAGTTTGTTTAGTGGCTAAAGACTATAGACAGAAAGATGGAATAGATTTCTTTGATATCTATTTTTAGTGAATAGAATCACATTCATTAGGATGTTGATTGCTATAATAAATTTACATGATTTGAAAATTCACCAAATGAATGTAAAAACTGCATTTATAAATGGAGAGACTAAGATGAAAAAGTCTACACGGAACAACCTATAGAGTTTGTTGTAAAAGGACATGAAAACAAAGTTTGTAAAACTTGTTAATTCTTATATGGGTTGAAACAAACACCCAAACAATGACATGAGAAATTTGATCACACCTTGAAATCCAAAGGATTTAAATTAATGAGTGTGACAAATGTATCTTACAAAGTTGTAAATAATGATCATATCATTATATGCTTGTATGTGGATGACATGTTAATCATAGGTATCACAAGAGTGATAATAGAATTAACTAAGAGAATGTTGAATTCAAACTTGATGGATATATATATTTTCTGAATCACACTATAGAAAAAGTGTTGAGAAAAATTGGACACTATTAGAATAAACTTGTAGTTATTCTTTATGGTTCAAGTATTAAAAGATGAGGGTGTATATCTTTGGAGTATTTAAGAGTGACAGAGAGTGTCATGTACATAATGAATTGTACAAAGCCCTATTCAGTGAGTGGATTGACTGGATACACCATCAATCCTGGAAGTGATCATTATGATGCACTAGTCAGAGTACTAAAATATCTTAAGTATACTCTGGACTATGGATTGCATTATACATAGTATCCATTTGTACTAGATGCTAACTGAATATCAGATAGTCTAGAGACTGAATCAACTAGAGGGTATGTTTTTACCCGGTGGAGTAGTTGTTTCTTGAAAGTCATTGAAACAGACGTGCATTACACGATCCACGGCAGAATCCTAGTTTATTACACTAGATAAGACTAGTGAAAGATGTGGATTGACTTAGGAATTTCTAGATGATATTCCTTTGTGGCCAAGGCCGATAAACGCTATATGTATCTATTGTGACAATTTAGCTGATTTTGTGAGAGCTAAAAATATTGTCTACAATTGGAAGTTAAGCGTATTGGGCGTAAGTAATAATTCGATATGACAATTGCTCACTAATATAAATTGACTAAATGAAGTCAAAAGAGAATATTATTGAATCCTTTAACCAAAGGAGTGGCGAACGAGCAACTGTAATATACATCGAGGGAAATGGGATTAAAGCCTATCAAATGAATTATCTGGTGGAAACCTAACCTTGTTGACTGGAGATCCCAAGATCTAGGTTTAATAGGCAAACTAAACCGGAATAATTCATAGTAGACACACAAGGACTTTTTGTCCAAACCCATTTTCATTAACAAGTGTGTATATATGTGGATGATAAGATAATATTGATAAAGGGATATTTGTAGAATATTATAAATCAATAGTTATCTATATGAGAGTAGAATTGGGTCGGTTCAGTGAGAACAACACAGGCTTTTGTTCTCTAAAACTCTCACGAATAGCAGGTTCGAGTCCAGGACCAAAACGGACTCAAACGAATAGAACTCAATAGAATGAGTTAAGTTATGTGTGACAGATTATTGTCTCAATTTATCAATAGAAGGAAAGTTTAAGAAATACGTTTCACTATCTCTTCGGTAAATTCGATGATCTATCACTAAGGAAGGTTTAAGTCCAAAAGACACCTTTCCTGATGCATAACTTAGCCAGTGCTCTCCAACTTTTACAGTTTTCTATTTTTCATGTTTTTCGATTTTAATTACTTTCATGTGGGGGATTGTTGGAAATTATATATATATATAATATAATATATATAAAATATGGTTTGAAAGTAATGTGATTAAAAACTAAATACAAATTTAGTTTGTTTAGAATTATATATGTATATATATATATATATATATAATTCGTTTTATTTGAAGGTTAGTGACCATTTGAAATTTTGTAATTACATTTTCCCAAGTTGGTCTTCAAATAATGAATTTGATGAATGGAGGTGAAAGTGTCAGCTTTTTGCAAATACATTTGATTTAGTCAAAATTCAAATGTCTATTCGAACGGTGGTTACGATTTGTAAATTGGAAGCTGATAGATATTCTTCACCGTTTTTAATTGGCTTTTAATGTTATAATTTCATACTTAAAGGCTGAGTTTATTATTTTGTCCATGAGTTACAAAATTGGTTTTCTTATAAATAGAAACCACTTCCTTCATATTTTTATATCCCAATCAGATTGTAATATCTGATTTTTTTTATTATGTTCATCTTGAAATTTCTCGAGTCATTTCTGTTTAAAGCTTTGGAGAGCTGTTCTTGAGGGGTTCTGCCAGGTTCGTGAGTATCTGATTGTTGTTCTCACGAAACGCTTCATCGAATCCTGCCGAGCCGAGTTGCCATTGAACTGCAAACAATCCGAGCGGGGCAATATCGACTTCAGGACAACGGCTTGACCGTGCTTTGAAGATTTATATTATGTTAAGTTGTCTTTCCGTATTTCGTTTGACATTTGTTGTTATTACTAATTTGATTTTATTCTGTAACATTACCGATATCAATATACATTACTGATTCATATTCTATTGTTGTTATTTGAGTTCCGGTTCCAACAACAAATACTTTTTTAAATATTATATTTATAAATATTGAAAAAAAATATCTACTACTTTAGCTTCTTTCTAACTTCTAGTCACTATTTTGTGAATTGATTCAAAATATTACATATTTGAATCAAATCATACTTCATTCATGATATATATACTTCATTGATTATATATTAACAATAAGTTAAGAAAAAATAAAATAAATAAGAAACTAAATGCTAATTTTCTTTTGGTTTTGAATATTACTTTTTAAACTTAATCTACTAAATAAATTGTGTGTAGTTTTTTTCAAATACATTCTTATATATTAAGATTTTTTATCGATATTCTTCATCGAGATGAGATACCATTATGTTTTAATAATACCATTAATAACACATAGCTATTTAATTGCTATTGCATCATCACTTCCCGAAACATTTGCTTAGCAATATTGGAGGATAACCATTATGATTTTGTGATTTATATATGGAATTGAAACTTTATTCATTTGAAAAAATCCAGATGAGATACCATTCTGTTTTAATATTTATGATATGCATTTTTTGGGTCAGTTGAAAATTATTGAAAATTGTAAATAACATTTTACATATCAAATTTTATTTTAATAATTAATATTTTTTAATTATTTAAAAAGGAAAAACTTAATTATTAAATATAATTATTAAATATTGTATTATAACGTTATTAATATGAATTATTAGTTTATATTAAGAAATCAATCAAACTGAGTAGATAAACTTTTTTTCAGTTTTAAAATTTTATACCCAATATAACACAATACATAATTCTAAATGGAAGAATTCTAATAAAAATAGGTTTTATGATTATTTATATCTTAAAGTCAGTTGTATAAATATAGAGTAGGTTGGGCAGTTAGAAATTTGTTTTTCTATTATTTAATTTGTTGAAGAGAAACTGATTTTGTAATATTCATTTTGAGAGTTAACCAAGAATAGTCATTCATTTTATTACACAAAGTTCCAATTTTGGTGGGTTTTTGTCTAATTAATAAAATCAAATCTACATCCTTCAATTTTCATAAGTATAATCAAGCAAAACCTTATATAGTAGATTCAGACTCAATATTTGAAAAAAAAAAAAAAAACCCAAAATATTATTTATAAATATAGCATAAAACCAAAATTCATAAATATAATATTATAAATAGTGACTAGTCTCATAAGTAATCACCGAGTCATGATATATATACTTAATCATTATATATTAACAATTATAATTTAAGAAAGAAGGAAATAAAATAAATGAGAAAACTAAATACTACTTTTCTTTTGGTTTTGAAATTTATTTTTAAATTTAATCTACTAAAATAATTTGTGTATATTTTTTTTTCAAATATATTCTTATATATTAAGACTTTTTGATTGATTTTCTTTATCCAGATGAGATACCATTCTGTTTTCATAATACCATTAATAACACATAGCTATTTAATTGCTATTCCATCACTTACCAAAACATTTCTTTTGTCCTCTTTTTTAGGTTTATATGCAATATTAGAGGATAACCATTGTGCTTTTGTGATTTATATATGACTTTGAAAAAAGATCATGTGGAAATTAGGGTGAATAATATTTTTTTCATTGATTTTCTTAAATAACAATTTTGATTTATTTTTAAAAAATAACACATTCTTACTTTGTTTTATTAATGAATTAACTTTCATTAGTTTTCTTCTCCAGGTTGAATGCTAAATATTATTGTTATTTTATATGATTTTAATGAGAATATTTAAAATTAAAATTCAATAGTTTTTAATGTTTGATTAGATTTTATGATATTAATAAATTCATTATATAATAAAAATTGAAACTTTTTAAGTTTTGAAATTTATAATCTTTAAACAATCATTTTGTTAATACACCTAAAATTTATGAAATATTTCAAAATGGTTTGTTATGAATTTATTTTTTAGAAATAGTAAAAGTTTTGAATTTTTTAAGAATTATAATATATTTTTTCCTCCTCCATTTTTTCATTTCAAAATTAGAGTGATCATGTGACGACCCGACCCAAATTCAATAATAAACATGCTAAAACATTAATAAAGCAGCAGAAGATCTTTCAAAACGTCGTCATTAAAATTCATTTCAAACGAGATCCGGATCTCATAGAGTTTGATACGAACATCATCAAATTCATATGTAGGAAAATATCGAAGATACAAAATATTAAAAATCGTCATGGGCCCAAAAGAGAGTTAAACATTCTAGACAACATATGTATATATCGTAATGAGCCTTGTCGACTCGCCACGCCGGAATCATCAAGGTCCAGTCTCCCGTCCATAACCTGAAATGTTTTGGTGTAAACACCATTAGCTAAACTCGCTAAGTGAGAAAGAATGTTAATTGGAAGAAAAAATTAAAGACGAGACGACAACCTTTACTTGGCACAAACAACATGCTCCAATAAAATAAATATTCTTCCAATTTAACATCTTTCTTTAAAGTCATGATCAAACACGTTACCTCACCGTAGAGATAACTTCAAACAAACAAATCAATTGAAATGCGGTATTTGCAACCTTTCTTGCTCAGATCCTCCAATCAATGTCCCGCAGTCCATGATGTGGTCCGATAATAATTATTCATTGGATCCACCGATCAATGTCCCGCAGTCCATGAACGGTCCAATGATAATTCTTATTAGTAACGAGGCAAGTCTTCGGCTGCTATAGCCTTAGATCTTTCCTTAGTGAGTTTTTAAAATCCAAAGCATACGCTCTCAGTCGCAGCTTCTCACTAAATCCAGGGACCATAACTATGCCCTTCGATCGTAGTGACAAGAAAGATATACAAACCCACTACATTTCCAAACACATGCATTTCTCGTTTTATTCTTGGCAACACATGCCCTTTCTCTTTCAATTTCTCACGGCACGCATGCCTTTCTTCTTTCACTTTCTCACGGCAACACATGCCTTCATTCTCTTTCAATTTCTCATTTCTTTAACAGTTTTCATCTCGGTTCACAACAACAATAAACACAACAAAACACAACAAAGCATGCTTATCAATCAAAACACCCTAATATACTTACTAGATGCAAGATGGATTGATGAGATGCTCTTCCCAACAATTGGAAGTACAAACTAACTAAGTGATGTATTATGAGATTTTAACATATAGCAAGTAGTAAGCAAAGCGTCATAAAAACAATATAGCAAACAACCAATTAAAAATTGGGTCGTTCCCAATCTTCCCTTTCAACTAACACTCATTCCTCACCTCGACTAGCCGAAAGGAAGCTCGTCTCGACTCTCCTTCCTTCTCTTGAAACTTCCGAAGAACAATTTCTTTTCCCCAACAACCGAAGGCAAGAGTCCGGTCCGAAGACAATCCGGAAGCAACCCGAACTCTCCCACCGAAGGCAATCCCGAACTCTCCCAAGCGAAACGAACCACGGACGGTAACAATCACAACTTCAAGTAGCAGACCCGAGGAGTAAAACACCCATAACTCTCTGTAAACAGCTCCGAATGATACGAAATTGGCGGCAATAGAAAGCTCTCAGAAAAACGAAGAGTTCGCTGCTTGCTCACCTAAAACGGAGTTCGGACGAGAAAGTTATGACCAGAATACTAAACTCTGAAATTTAGAAAACTAAGTTAAAAAGAATGGAGGTTTTGAACTTAAAATTCATCCATGGCCTCCAACTTCAAGAAAAGCTTTTAGATGAACAACTTAGGGTTTGAACATATATTTTGAAATGATTTTCCAGAAATTTAAAGTGAAGAAAACTCAAGGGAAAAGTGGATTACAACTTCAAACAAGAATCTACAAAACTCATGAAAACCAATATTGATGGAAACTTGGATTGCATGAGAGGAAATCTTACCTTAGAAGCTTTGATCTTGAAAGATCTTTCTCCAACCTTCCTATCAACTTGTTTCCTTCATATGCTAGGAGAAGATGAATTTGATGAGGGAACTCAAGAACACTAACTTTTCTTCTTTGAAACTAAAAGAGCTAGAGAGAAAATGGTCTTGAAACTTATCTCCAAATTGGCTTAATGAAGAAGGTAAGGAAAAGATGAGACAAATTCTCCTAAATTGCTAAGAAGTCCCTCTACTAAACCAAACCAAATCAAAACATAAACCCCATCCTTTTCAACTAAGCCCTTCCTCCAACTTTAATTGCTAAAACATCCTTCCCCTAACATTAACCATAGTTAAATGTTTCTTATTCATCCTTCCCAACTCTAGTTAACTCTTTACCACGGTTAACTTTATAAAATAAATAAATAAAACCAAAATTACTTAAAATAATAATAACGATATATATAAAAACCCGGGGCGTTACAGATCACATCATCACTCCAAATTGTTCTGGTTTTTTGTTTTCTTTCTAAATTCGTATGTCTTATGTAAAAAAGGGGAAAAGAAAAGAGTTCTCTCTATGAATGCTGCAATTATGGTGATGGAGTAATCGTGAGATAAAAAAATTTATCATAAAAAAACCAATTTCTGTTTTGTTTTGATTTTAGAAAAAATAATAATAAGTTTCTTCCTTTTTCCTTTAAGTGGCATGTCCATCTCTATGAGTGGCATTTTTTTTATAAAAAAAAATTATAAATTTTAATTGTTAATCTATATATATATATATACATTTTAATTTAGTCTCTATAATTTTAAATGTTTTTATTTCGTCTCTTTCATTTAGAGAGTCGTGTCAATTTCGTCCTCGTGGTTTTAAAAGTTTAAATTTAATATATTTAGTTTGATAAAAGCTCACAACATGTCTCTATTACTAACACAATTACACATGAAAATTCTCGTATTTACATGTTTGTTAATATTATTGTCTTAATCATGTGGTTGCTACATTCATAGAAAATAGACGACAAAGAAATATGATAAACTTTTTATAATGCTGGTCATTTCATGTTTTTTTTTATCAAATCATTTAGAACCAAATTGAAACTTTGAAAACCCTGGAACTAAGAATATTGACACATTCTTCAAATCAAAAAGACTGAATGAAAGTTTTAGAATCATAGGGACCAAATTTAAACGGACCCCAAACCATAGGGATAGAATCTATAATTATTCTATATATTAACTATAGTATGGGTGTTTACCGGATATATTATTTTACTTATTATAATGGTAATTTATTAAATTACTAAACATGAGCTCTAAATTTATAAATTTGTTACCCAAAAAGGTAATTATAAAAATGTTAAAATTTTAGAGGCTTAATAACTATTCATTTGGAAATTTCATAATTATCCTTATCTCATGCAAGTTAGAAAATAGACGGCAAAGAAATATGATAAACTTTTTATAATGCTGGTCATTTCATGTTTTTTTTTTATCAAATCATTTAGAACCAAATTGAAACTTTGAAAACCTTGGAACTAAGAATATTGACACATACTTCAAATCAAAAAGACTGAATGAAAGTTTTAGAATGATAGGGACCAAATTTAAACGAACGAACCCCAAACCATAGGGATAGAATCTATAATTATTCTATATATTAACTATAGTATGTGTGTTTACCGGATATATTATTTTACTTATTATAATGGTAATTTATTAAATTACTAAACATAAGCTCTAAATTTATAAATTTGTTACCCAAAAAGGTAATTATAAAAATGTTAAAATTTTAGAGGCTTAAATTACTATTCATTTGGAAATTTCATAATTATCCTTATCTCATGCAGGTATATTAGGTAGTTACTGTTTACCATATTAATAATAATAAATCAATTAGTATATCTTAATATATTAGTGATGGTTATGTTTTATCATGATATAATGTAATAACTTATTAACCACAATAAATTATCATTGATATATTTATAATGATTATTACATAAATTTTTGTTCATTGAGAAATTTCATAAATACCCTTATTTCATGCAAGTATATTAGGTAGTCATTGTTTTACCATATGAATTATAGAAAATCAAATAGTATATATTAGTGATTGTTAATTAATGATTTATCATGTTATACTATAATAATTTATTAACCATAATAAATTAACACGAATATATTGATAATTTTTTATGATATACTATCACTTATTCACTGTTTTACGAAGTTGGAATAACACCCCTTTTTTTTTTTTTTTTTTTTTGCATTTGAACAGCGTAAAAAAAGTTGGAAGCTTTCAGTCTTATCAAATATGAGTTTAGGGATGAGTTTTGGCTAAAAATCGATGGTTTTGTAATTGTATTTTTTTTTTTTAATTTGATTAGGTTCTCACTAGAACAAAAAATATCTGGGTTTGACGTTTGGCTAGAAAACTTTGTATTCTGGTAAGAAAGGAGAGGAAAACAAATTGGGAGCTCGGGTTTCGTCTAATTCGAGTTTGGTGATGAATAGCCAAAAATAATAGTTTTGTGATGATTTTTGGGTTTGGTTTAATTCTTGCTGAAAAACTTCGTGGTGACGGTGATGATGGTGCATAAGGTGGCGATGGTGATAGATGAGATCACGACGACAGTGGCAGAGAAATATAAAGATAATTTAGTAAAATGATAAGGAAGGAAGGAAGATGAGTATTTAATTTTAGGAATTAAAAGATTCATTAAACCCACTTTTAAAAACTAACATATTTATAAATAGCTTTTTTCAAAGCATTTATAAATAGTTTTCAAAAATAATAAATGTGTAAGTATTTAATTAATCAAATTTTAACATCCATATAAATTCCATCGTTATAAATGTGATAACATATGAAATCATGATTCACTAAATGAAATAATAATAATAATAATAATAATAATAATATATATATATATATTAGGGGCAATTATTGAAAATAACATATTTTTGCATATTAATTATCGAAATGTTAAATTTTTTTAAAGTTACTCAAATAGCCTAATTTTAATTCAATAATTTATTGAAGTAAAACAAGTTAAAAAAAACTAATAAATTCATTGAAAATAATAAAAAAAAATTAAATAGTTCGATATATTATTGAAGTTGAACTTAAAGAAGCAAAAAAAAAAAAATAAACAAATAAATTCATTAAAAATACTCCTCAAAAATAGTTTAATAATTTATTGAACTAAGTTCATGCTATTTGAATAATTTTTAAAAAATTATGACATTTAAGTAATTAATATGCAGATTTATACTACGACAATTTCTCGATATTTATATTAACTAGTTTTTTAACATGTGCGATGCACGTATAATATTCTTAATTTTATTTCATGGAAAATATGTTTTAATATAATTATTAAATATCAATGAATAATTGATATAAAAAACAGCATCGAATCATTTTTTATATAAGATAAATATTAGTTTTTTTTTTTATATTTCAGTGTGTAAATAAATTAAACATAATCTCTTTGTAAATATAAACTATTTTTTTCTTTATAAATATAAACTATTAAAAATATGTGTGACGACCCGACCCAAATTCAACAATAAACGTGCTAAAGCAATAATAAAGCAGCGGAAGATCTTTCAAAAGTGTCATCATTTAAATTCGTTTCAAAGGATTCTGGAATCCAGGGAGTTTAAATAAAACATCGCCAAGACATAACATAAATAGTTCAAGTAGTTACAAATCAGACATCAACTGAAATAAAATGAAAGTAAGGTCTAATCCCAAAATATAATCCTAAGACAAAGTGTAATACTAGTCCATCGACTCGCCACGCCGCTAATCATCAAAGTTTGGCTTCCCATTCATCACCTGAAATGTTTTGGTGTAAACACCATTAGCTAAACGCGCTAAGTGAGAAAGAATGTTAATTGGAAGAAAAACTTAAAGACGACGACAACCTTTACTTGGGTATAATAATAAGCTCTAAAATAAATACTCTTCCATTTTAACTTCTTCTTTAAGGTCGTGAACAAACATGTCACCTCACCGTTGAGATGACTCCAAACAAACAAATCAAATGAAATGCGGTATTTGCAACCTTTCTTGCTTGGGTCCATCGATCAAAACCACACAGGTAAGGAAGTGGCCCAATGATGCTTGGATCCATCGATCAAAACCACACAGGTAATGAAGTGGTCCAATAATAATAGAGTAAGTCCTTGACTGAGATAGCCTTAGATCTTACTAGTGAACTTAGCTTTGATACACAATCGCCGCCTAGCTTTGGTACACAACCGCCGCCTCACTTATATCAGGGACCATAGCTACGCCCTGTAATCGTAGCGACAAGAAAGATGTACAAACCCACTACATTTCCAAACACATGCATTTCTCATTTCATTCTTGGCAACACATGCCTACTTTCTCTTTCAATTTCTCAATTCTTTAACAATTCTTATCTCGGGTTTACAACAACAATAAACACAACGAAACATACATTTCAATCAAAGCACCCTAATATACTTACTAGATGCTCGACAAATTGATGAGCTGCCTTCCCAGTAAAATGGAAGTCCAATCTAACTAAAGTGATGTTTTATGAGATTTTAGATATGCATAAAAAAAGTAGCAAGCAAGACATCATAAAAACAATATCGCAAACAATTTAGCAAACAACCAATTAAAAATTGGGTCGTTCCCAATCTTTCCTTTCAACTACCACTCTATTCTCACCTTTAACTGATCTCAAACCCACCAATGTTCCAATGTCAATTATTAATCCGATTTATAGATTCAAACACCACCTACAATAGTTCAATTCAAAAATACGCTTTAAACCCAAATAAGATAACAAAATTATTCAACACGACGGAATATGCCCCTAGCCCAAAAGACTATATATATAGCAAAGGGGTTTAGTAGAAAATTCAAATAAAAACTCATTTTATGGTTATATAACTAAATTCAAGGCAAAAGCCTTAATATATATACATATAACTAAATCCTTATATGAATTAAATCAACTATGTACTAACAAAAACAAAATTTAAAATCAACTTAAAAAGATTATATAAAATATATATATAGTATCAAAAAGAGGTAAGGCCCACTGAAGGATCGAGATTGAGCAATCTCGGGCGGAGATTGAGAAATCTCGGATCGAGATTGAGCAATCTCGGATCGAGATTGAGCAATCTCGGGCGGAGATTGAGCAATCTGGGATTTTCCGAGATTGCTCAATCTCCATCCGAGATTAGGCAATCTCGGACCGAGATTGAGATGGAAGTGGTACGTATTTTTCTTCGAGATTGGAGTTTTGGTCAGAGATCTCGATTCGAGATTGCCCCTTTTTTACTCTAAGATTGGAATTTTTCTTTGAGATCTCTGAAAAATACGAAAAAAAAAAACATATAAACACAACAATAGAAAAAAAAGTAATAATAAAAAGTAAAAACAATCCTACAAATGTATGTTTAAAAAAAAAGATTGAGTAATCTCGGATCGAGATTGAGCAATCTCAAAAAAAAGATAGAGTAATCTCGAATCGAGATTGAGCAATCTCCGATCGAGATTGAGCAATCTCGGGCGGAGATTGAGCAATCTCGGACGGAGATTGAGCAATCTGGGATTTTTCGAGATTGCTCAATCTCCATCCGAGATTGCTCAATCTCCATCCGAGATTAGGCAATCTCGGACCGAGATAGGGCAATCTCATACCGAGATCGAGATTGAGCAATCTCGGGCGGAGATTGAGCAATCTCGGACGGAGATTGAGAAATCTGGGATTTTCCGAGATTGCTCAATCTCCATCCGAGATTGCTCAATCTCCATCCGAGATTAGCCAATCTCGGACCTAGATAGGGCAATCTCATACCCTAAACCTGAAAATGAATCATCAAAGAAGCCGAAATGGAAGTGGAAGTGGGAAAGGGAGAGGAAGAGGGGGACACAGAACGCTTAATTCGAACGAACGTAAAGGCTGGGAAGTAACTTCTATACGGAAACGCATCATGCTAATAGGCGTATTGTTGATATCTTTGCTGGTGAACATTTATGTCACTTTCTTGACAACACAGAACGACGGTCAAGATATGATAACTATGACTATGGAGAACATTGTTAGACTATCTTTGATAGCAGTCTTGGTTGCGGTATTTGTACTAACATCTTGCGAGATTGCAATGAATCTCCCTCCAAATAAAGAACAGAAGAGGCTCCTTCGCCGTTCGAATTGAAGATGCGAAGGATGATCTGGAGGTGTTTCTTTATTCCTTTCGAAATATGGATTTCAAGAACAATGGAAAACAACATCATTTCTGTAGTTTGGCTGCTGTCGATGGCTGGATTTGCCCTTTCTTATAACTGTCTGTTAATAGTGTTCATCCCTTATCTGGAAGCCCATTGTCATATGGTCAGGCCCAAGTCTTAGATCAGCCCCTTTCAGCCTAAAATTGGTGAAGCATTCTGTTTTACACCACGTGGGTGGTTAGCTGTCAACCACTTCAAGAACTAGAAGCTTCCTCCTGACTTCGTGCATTTTTTTCTTTTTGGCGTGACTGGGAGAAAATCAGTTTTAGAGAGAGAGTTTCTTGTGAGAGAGTTTTAGAGAGAGAAAGCTTAATCTTGTTTCAATGGTGGTTTAATGTTTTCTGTCTCTTTCTTTGTGTAAAGTTCTTGACTCTTTGTGTAAGGATTCTCAATGTTCTTGGTCGTATTTCGTGGACTGATTCGAAGGTCGATTATAGTGCATAAGCTTGGAGATCTTCTCCAGCGACTGGACGTAGACCCTTAGTGGTTGAACCAGTATAAATATTGTGTCTTCTTCTTCTTCTCGTTTCTGATTGTCTGTGTGTTTTTTCAATTTCTGGAAAAGTGCTTAAAGCACAACAAGTGGTATCAGAGCTTGGATCTCCTTAACCTTTCTTGGAAATCAAAAGAAAGATTCAAGGATCAGAAGAAATTGTTGATGGCAATGAAGTTTGAGTTGCATGCGTTCGATGGCAGTGGAGATTTCGGATCTTGGAGGAAAAAGATGAAGGCCCTGTTAGTTCAACAAAAACTACACAAGGCAATTGAGGATCCTGCAAATCTTCCAGTGACTATGACTGCCTTAGAGAGATCAGATCTTCAGTTGAATGTCTTGCGTAGAGAGAAACAAAGCTATTCTTTTATTTTGATATCAAGAAAGTTCTACAAATAACCTATACATTTGACTAGAATAGGAAAGAAATAAATTGGCCTGATATTAGGCTACAGACTAGCAAATTTACAACTGTACACAATTACTTTAATAAGAGATATTCTAATTCCTTTAATTACTCCTTGACAGCTAACGCCAACACTCCCCCTCAAGTTGGTGCATAAATATCATGAATGCTCAACTTGTCGAGTGAGTTGTGAAATATTTTGTTAGAGACAGCCTTTGTAAGAATATCTGCTAATTGATCCTCTGACTTTACAAACGGAAACTGAATTACATTATCTTCAAGTTTCTGCTTGATGAAATGTCGATCTATTTCAACATGCTTGGTGCGATCATGTTGCACTGGGTTATGAGCAATTGCTATTGCTGCCTTATTATCACAGAACAACTTCATTGAATGTTGAGAAGTGCACCTGATTTCCTTCAATAATCCTTTCAACCAAAGTAGCTCACACAATGCCTTGGTCATTCCTCTAAACTCTGCTTCTGCACTAGATAAAGCTACTACATTCTGTTTTTTACTCCTCCAAGTTACAAGATTTCCTCCCACAAATGTAAAATAGCCCGATGTAGATTTTCTATCAGTAATGTTTCTGCCCAGTCTGCATCCGTATACCCTTCAATATGGAGATGTTCATTTTTCTTGTACATCAATCCTCTTCCTGGAGAACCCTTTAGATACCGTAAAATACTAATCACGGCACTCATATGGTCTTCGCTAGGACAATGCATAAATTGACTCACTAAACTCACAGCATAAGCAATATCAGGCCGTGTGTGAGATAAGTAGATTAGTTTTCCCACAAGGCGTTGATACCTTTCTTTATTGGTAGGAATTTGATTAGGAAATTCTCCCAAACCATGGTTTTGCACAACTGGTGTATCTGCAGGTTTACAATCAAGCATTCCTGTTTCAGACAACAAGTCAAGCACGTACTTTCTTTGAGATAAAAATATGCCTCGTTTTGATCGAGCCACTTAGATCCCTAAAAAATACTTCAACCCTCCAAGGTTTTTCATCTCAAATTCAGTTGCTAAGTGCTCTTGTTATTTAGAGATTTCTTCCTCGTCATTTCCTGTAATTATCATGTCATCAACATATATTATCAAGGCTGTTACCTTTCCTTGTCGATGCTTCAAGAAGAGAGTATGGTCTGAGTTACATTGTTCAAATCCATGCTTTCTCATGGCAAGACTAAATCGTCCAAACCATGCTCTAGGAGACTGCTTCAATCCATATAAAGCTTTCTGTAACTTGCAAACTAATTTCCCTTGTTTTGACGTTCCAAAACCAGGGGGAATTTCCATATACACCTCTTCCTCAAGATTCCCATGAAGAAAGGCATTTTTGACGTCGAATTGGTGAAGCGGCCAATCTAAGTTTACTGCAAGAGAGATTAATACTCTGATCGTATTTAATTTTGCTACGGGTGAGAATGTTTCTTGATAGTCTATCTCATATGTCTGAGTATATCCCTTCGCAACGAGTCTTGCTTTATATCTTTCAACTGATCCATCTGCTTTGTGTTTGATGGAAAAAACCCATCTACATCCCACTGGTTTCTTTCCCTCAGGCAATGGCATAAGTACCCAAGTATTATTTTTCTGTAATGCTTTCATCTCTTCCTCTATTGCTTGGATCCATTTGAGATTTGTCATGGCTTCATTCACTGTATTAGGAACATCATCTTCAGATAATTTATGAATCAAGGTCTTGAGAGGTTCAGACAATCTCTTAGTTGATATATAATTGGCAATTGGGTACTTTGATTTGCTCATTCCATGATCAGGAGAATAACGATTCGGTGGTTGCCCACGATTATGCCTGAAAGGTAATTTATAGCCAATAGAAATATTTTGAGGAGAGTTTAGAACTTGTACCTCAGAGATATTCTCAAGAGTTTGGTCTGTTTGTGGTATTGTCAAGTCCGAGAAGGGCTGTTCAGTTCGAGTTTCTACATTCTCCCCATTCTGAGAGGCTTGTTCATGCTCAACATTTTCAATTTCTTCTTCTAGCGTGGATGTGGTCAATGGTTCTCTTAACTGAACCTCCACACTTGCTACATTTGAACCTTCTTCAAAGCCCGGCCAATTTTCCCAATTCAACTCTTCACTCATTATCTCCCCCTGAAGATTGGAGGGGGAAGATTGTTGAGTAAAAAAATTATCAGATTCAATAAAAGTGACATCCATGGTGGTATAAAGTCTCTGCGTAACTGGATTATAACACCGATATCCTTTCTTGTGAGCTCCATAGCCAAGAAAGACACAACGAACAGCACATGGTTCTAACTTTGTTCGTTGATTTTTGTGTATATGAACATATGTAACACAACCAAACTTTCTTGGAGAGAGCATTAGAACTGAAGGTAAAGTCATATGTTGCGCAAGCACTTGAAGAGGAGTTTTGTAGTTCAAAACTCGTGATGGCATTCGATTCATTAAGTAAACAGCGGTTACTATTGCATCTATCCAAAAACGTTTAGGTACATTAGCAGCAATTAAGAGAGCTCGAGTGGTCTCCAAGATGTGTCTATTCTTGCGTTCTGCAACACCGTTTTGTTGTGGTGTTTGGGAACAAAAAGTTTCATGATGCATGCCGTGTTCTTCAAAATATCTGTGAAGTTGTGAATTATTATATTCCCCACCATTATCCGATCGGAGGATCTTAAGTTTAGCAGAAAATTGTGTTTGGATCATATTATGAAATGATCGAAAAATCTCAAACACTTCATGTTTATTCTTCATCACATAGAGCCAAGTCATTCTTGTACAGTCATCGACAAAGGTGACAAACCAACGAACACCGGATGAAACAGTAATAGGGGCAGGACCCCAGACATCAGAATGAACAATTAAAAATGGAGCATCGCATTTATTCAAACTGATTGGATAAGGTACACAATGACTCTTAGCTTGAATACAAACTTCACACTTGAAATTTGACTCATTAAAGTGCATAAATAGTTTAGGAAATAAATATTTTAAATATCGAAATGATGGATGCCCCAACCGGTTATGCCATAGCCAGATTTCTCTTTCGTGAACTCATGTGGTGTGAACATTATTTGCTCTACCATAACTGAAATCATCCATGTAATACAGCCCCTCCCTTTTAGTACCACGACCAATAATCTCCTTGGTGAGAATATCCTGAAAGAGACAGAAATTTGGATAGATTAGAGCACAACAATTCAATTCCTCGGTCACTTTTCCTATAGATAAAAGTTTATTAGAAAGTGATGGAACTAATAAAGTATTTGGCAATGAAAAAGAAGGGGAAAGAGCAACTGTCCCAGCCCCTGTCACTGGATAAGTTACACCATTAGCATTAGCAATGCATAACCGTCTTGGTCGAGTGGCTTTTGAGAAATCACAAGGATCAAATGTCATATGATCTGTCGCTCCAGAGTCAATGATCCAGCCATCAGGGTTCCCATTTTTCGAGCAAGAAAAAACAGAACTTTGGTTACCTGAATCATTTTGAGTAGTCTGCTCGCAATTGAAGGTTGAAACATCTTGTGGAGGTATAAGAGAGAGTTGTGGCTCTACACTCATAAGAGCTGCATGCCCAGAATTAACACCTCCACTTGCTTCACGTTTTTTCTTTGCCTTCAGCTCATGCCACCAATCTGGATAGCCATGTAGTTTGAAACATGTTTCTTTGGTGTGTTTTGCACTCCCACAATGTAAGCAGCCTCCTCCATCCCCTTGTGGCTTTGATCTTGGAATTGTGTTAGGCTTTCCATTCGATGGAGTTTGAAAGGATAATAGTTGTTGAGATTTTTGTCCTCCCTTTGAAACCATAGCACCACCAGATATGGTATCATCATTTGTCCTCATAACAGATTGTCTTAAATCCTCCCGTCTAACTTGTGCATAAGCTTGTTCCACAGTTGGGAATGGTTGTACTTGAAGTACATCTGCTCGGATCTTGTCTAGTCTATCATCCAGCCAGTCTAAAAAAGTATAAACTCTATCTTCCTGCAAGATAGAGTTATATTTTTGTATATCAGCATCACATACCATGGGATTTGGTCGTCGAAAATCGATTTCTCTCCACAAGCCTTGTAGATTGTTGTAGTATGTTTCAATAGATCCTCCTCCTTGTTTAAGTCTACTTACTCTTCTTTTAAGATCATAGACTAGATATGAATCTGTCCCATCAAAGTATGTTGTAGAAATATTGTCCCAAACAGCCTTAGCAGTTGGGAATCTGATGAAGTTACTCACTAATTTTGGATTCATAGAATTGATTAGCCATCCTTTTACCATTGCATTTTCGGTTCTCCATTTTCTGTATGTAATATCTGTCGGCAAAGGTTGTGGAAACTCTCCATTTATGTATCCCAACTTGTCTTTTCCTGAGATATACATTTCGACAATTTGGGACCACAATGCATAATTGGTACCATCTAACTTGATTCCAATTTGTGTAGCAGGTTCATGGCTTGAAAAGCTGTTCTAAGTCAGGTTTTGGTTTTGGTTGAGTACCTCTGTCATTCTTGTTGTAAGATCTGCAAGAATTGATTTATTTCCTTCAAGTTCTTCCATTTTAATGGAAGATGTTTATGAAATTCTATGGCCCTAGAATCTCTGCTCTGATACCATCTTGCGTAGAGAGAAACAAAGCTATTCTTTTATTTTGATATCAAGAAAGTTCTACAAATAACCTATACATTTGACTAGAATAGGAAAGAAATAAATTGGCCTGATATTAGGCTACAGACTAGCAAATTTACAACTGTACACAATTACTTTAATAAGAGATATTCTAATTCCTTTAATTACTCCTTGACAGCTAACGCCAACAGAATGCCTTTTCCATAATCATCCTCTACCTAGCTGACAACGTTTTAAGACAGGTAGATGGCATGGATACGGGCTATGAGGTTTGGAACAAGTTGGAGGAAATTTACCTTACCAAGTCCCTCACAAATCGGATTATGTTGAAGGAAAAGTTCTTTGGATTCAGAATGGAAAATTCAAGAACCCTTGAACAGAATCTTGATGACTTCAAGAAGATCACAATCATTCTTGCCTCTGTGGATGAAGAGAAGATAGGAGATGAGAGCAAAGCAATAATACTCCTAAACTCTCTCCCAGAATCCTACAAAGAGTTGAAGGCTGCAATCAAATTCGACAGAACTACAATTACTGTAGATGAGGTAATCTCTGCCCTTCGTTCTTGGGAATTAGAATTTAAAACTGATAGAAAGCAAAACAATAAGAATCAAGGGGATAGTCTGCATGTTAGAGGTAGATCTAATGATAGGAAGCAAAGAGGTAGAAGTAAATCTAGGTCCAAATCTAGGCCAAACATGAAATCTGTAAAATGCTACCATTGTAATGAGCTAGGTCATATTAGAAGGTTTTGTCCTAAAAGGAAAACCTATGGAAGAGACCATAACACTAATAATCAGAATAATTCAGGAAATGTAGCTACTAGTGATGATAATTCTAAAAATGGTGAAGCTTTAATGGTAGATTGTATAGGAGATGATCTTGAAAATGAATGGATAATGGACTCAGGGTGCACCTTTCACATAACCTCACATAAAGAATGGTTACATAATTTCAGCCCTATTGATGGTGGAAATGTCCAACTAGGAAACAATGTACTTTGCAAAGTCATAGGAATAGGGGAAATTAAGATAAAAACCAGTGAGGGTGCTGTTAGAACTCTAAATAAAGTTAGGTATGTCCCTAGCATGAAAAGAAACCTCATTTCCCTAGGAACCTTAGATGATGAAGGTCTAGAATATAGGTCTGGAGGTGGAGTTCTTAAAATTCTAAGTGAATCCCTAGTCATAATGAAAGCTGAAAAGGTAAATGGCCTGTACTTCCTTAGGGGTAGCACTGTCACAGGACTAGCAGCCACTTCCTCGAGTGAAATTGACCAAACCAACCTATGGCATATGAGATTAGGCCATGTCAGTGAAAGAGGAATGCAAGAACTAGCCAAACAAGGCATTTTAGACAATTCAAAACTTAACAAATTAGACTTCTGTGAGAGTTGTGTTCTAGGAAAGTCTAAAAGGGTAAAATTTGCTAAATCTGTCCATACAACCACTAGTGTCCTTAGCTATGTTCATTCAGACCTATGGGGACCTACTCAGCAACCATCCTTAGGAGGAAATAGATACTTCATGACCATAATTGATGACTACTCTAGGAAAACATGGGTATATTTCCTAAAACACAAGTCTGAGGCATTTGAAAACTTTAGGATTTGGAAAAAGATGGTAGAAGTTCAAAGAAATAGAAAAGTCAAGACCTTAAGAACTGATAATGGACTTGAGTTTCTAAATGAAGAATTTAATAGGTTTTGTAATGAAGAGGGCATTGTAAGACACAAACATTAGGGCATACCCCCAACAAAATGGGGTAGCAGAAAGGATGAATAGGACTATTCTTGAGAGAGTTAGGTGTCTAATGGCTAGTGCAAACCAACCTAAGAAATTTTAATTTGAGGTCGAAAGACAATCATTACTTGATAAATAGAAGCCCTTCCTCAGCCATAGACTGTAAGACACCAAATGAAATATGGACAGGAAGCAAACCAAAACTGAATCACCTTAAAATATATGGGTGCACTGCCTATGCTCACAATAAGGAAGGGAAACTAGATCCTAGAGCTGTTAAATGCATGTTTGTGGGATATCCTTATGGGGTAAAAGGATACAAGCTATGGCAGCCACTTGAAGGTGGAGGTTTTAAGAGCTTTATCAGTAGGGATGTAACCTTTAAAGAGACTAAAATATTCCTGAAATCTACTGATAAATCTTGTGAGAAAAGTGCAGAAAAAATAAATGATATCCAGGTGGAGGTGGAGCCAAAGGAGCTGGAGGATCATGAAAACAGTGCACAACAAGAGACTCGAGGAGCAGAAGAGGATCACTTAGGAGAAGATCAAACCATAGAAGAACATGAAGACTTGAGCTCCTACCAACTAACAAGGGACAGAAATAGAAGGGTAATTAAACCCCCAGCCAGGTATGAGAATTCTGATGTTACTCATTATGCTTTCACTGCTGCAAATCAAATGGTTTATAATGAACCCCTAACCTATATACATGCTATAAATGACCCTTATAAGCAAAAATGGTTAGATGCAGTGAAAGAAGAAATGGCTAGTCTAGAGAAAAACAAGACTTGGGTCCTTGTAGATAAGCCTAAGAATCAGAAATTAGTAGGATGTAAATGGATTTTCAAAAGGAAAGATGAAATTCCTGGAATTGAAAAGGTTAGATATAAGGCTAGGTTAGTAGCTAAGGGTTTCACACAAAAGGAAGGAATAGACTACAATGAGATATATTCACCTGTTGTGAGACACATCTCCATTAGAATCTTACTTGCTTTTGTAACTGAATTTGATTTAGAATTAGAGCAATTAGATGTTAAAACAGCCTTTTTACATGGAGATTTAGTTGAAACAATTTACATGTCACAACCTGAGGGCTTTGTTGCAAAGGGCAGTGAAGATAAAGTTTGCCTTCTTAAGAAATCTTTGTATGGACTGAAACAGTCACCTAGGCAATGGTACTTAAAATTTGATAATTTCATGATATTTGATAGCTGTGTGTATGTAAAGTGGATTAACAATGACTGCCCTATGTACCTCCTCTTGTATGTTGATGATATGTTAGTAGCTTGCTCAAACATGAAAGAGATAGATAAACTGAAAATATCCTTAAATAAGGAATTTGAAATGAAAGATCTAGGGAAAGCTCAAACTATACTTGGCATTCATATCGATAGAGATAGGAGTAAATGCACACTGTTTCTCACACAACACAAGTATACTTTGAAAGTTCTAGAAAAATTTCATATGAGCAATGCTAAATCTGTTAGCTCACCTATAGCCACTCATTTTAAGTTATCTACTGCTTTGAGTCCCAAAACTGAAAATGAACAACTTGAAATGGTTGATATTCCTTATGCTAGTGTAGTAGGCAGCATTATGTACACAATGGTCTGTTCTAGACCTGACTTAGCATATGCCTCTAGTCTCATAAGTAGATATATGTCAAACCCTAGTAAACCACACTGGGAGGCTGCAAAATGGGTATTGAGATACCTAAAAGGTACCTGGAACTATGGCCTCAAATACACTAAAAGTAATAATACTAACAGTACAATTGTAGGCTATTGTGATTCTGACTTTGCAGGGGATCTTGACAAGAGAAGATTGTTAACAGGGCTAGTATTCACACTGTTTGGGAATGCCATAAGCTGGAAAGCTAGTTTGCAATATGTGGTGGCACTGTCAACCACAGAGGCAGAATACATAGCCATCACTGAGGCTATAAAAGAAGCAACCTGGATTAAGGGAATTGTTTCTGAGTTTGGAATTCAACAAAAGCAGGTGGAGGTATTTTGTGATAGCCAAAGTGCTATCTACCTTACTAAGAACCAAATGTTCCATGATAGGACAAAACACATTGAGGTAAAATATCATTTCATTAGAGACATTATTAGCCAAGGTAAGATAGCTGCTAAGAAAATACACACTGAAGATAACCCTGCTGATATGATTACAAAACCAGTCACAACCTCTAAATTAAGTAAATGCTTAGATTTGATTGGTGTGACTTGTTTTGATACAGGTTGAATAAACTTGTTGAGCTGGTGAAGTTCTCCTTGCTGTGCACTATATGCTAGAGTCTGGGATGAACAAGGTGGAGATTTGTTAATAGTGTTCATCCCTTATCTGGAAGCCCACTGTCATGTGGTCAGGCCCAAGTCTTAGATCAGCCCCTTTCAGCCCAAACTTGGTGAAGCATTCTGTTTTACACCACGTGGGTGGTTAGCTGTCAACCACTTCAAGAACTAGAAGCTTCCTCCTGACTTCGTGCATTTTTTTCTTTTTGGCGTGACTGGGAGAAAATCAGTTTTAGAGAGAGAGTTTTTTGTGAGAGAGTTTTAGAGAGAGAAAGCTTAATCTTGTTTCAATGGTGGTTTAATGTTTTCTGTCTCTTTGCTGTGTAAAGTTCTTGACTCTTTGTGTAAGGATTCTCAATGTTCTTGGTTGTATTTCGTGGACTGATTCAAGACCGATTATAGTGCATAAGCTTGGAGATCTTCTCCAGCGACTGGACGTAGACCCTTAGTGGTTGAACCAGTATAATTATTGTGTCTTCTTCTTCTTCTCGTTTCTGATTGTCTGTGTGTTTTTTCAATTTCTGGAAAAGTGCTTAAAGCACAACACTGTCATTACAAATCCGTAAAGAACTACGGAATACTCGATGCTTGTCTCATTCTCGCAGCTTCTATGTTCGACAAATTGCCCCTCCTTCAGATGATGCCCACAATCTTTGTTTCTCTCGTCATCCAATGGTTTAACCTTTAGATTTTGTGTGTTTTTACGAAATTAACGCCATGTATTCAAGTAGATTCTTGAAATTTCAAATAGTATAATCAAATTTCTTCTTTTCTTCTCTTTTCTTTTCTTTCTTTCTTTCTTTCTTTCTTTTTAATTTGCCGAATTACATGTGAGTAGTTTGGGAGGTAATCTATGTGACTAAATAGCTCTATTTGTTTTGTTTTAATTATATTATGAGAGTATTCCCTAGCTGTTTTACGATCACCGATGATCAATCGTTGCTTCGTTTTTGTGCTGCTCGATTATTTTTGTTATACATTTTCAAAAGAAAGAAAAAAAAATTGCATCTCAATATCTTTGCAGTGTAGGTAATCACCCTTTGTGCAGTTAAACTTGTGTTTTTAATTTCTTACCTGTCATAATTGTACCACTCTCAAAAAATTGAAATGTAAACTAAATTTCAAAAACTCATCTTATTTTTTAAAATTTAACTCTAATTTCAGTAATGTGTTACAAAAATTAGGGAAATTTCGATCACTTTTTTAATATTTTAGAATATTTTAAAATGAAAATTCTCATATTGAAGTTTTATCCATCTTGGTTTCGGAGGATTAGAATTCAATCTGATAAATTTTAACTTCCAAAAATTTATAACTTTTACTATTTTTGAAAATATTAATTTTTAAAATGTCATTCTTTAAAATTCTCCGACAAATTATTAATAAATAAGTTTGATTTTTAAAAACTAAATTAAACTAATTTTGTCAACAAACAAATACTTGATTATTTTCTTTTTTAAAACTTTTTTGGGAACCGGAGCTTACATAAAACTTTTTCTCATATATTATTACAGCCACAAGTAATTCAAGAAGCAATTTTCCCTTTTTTTTTTTTTTTTTTTTTTTTTTTTTTCATCAGTGTTTTATCCTCCCCTCGCTGTAAAGTGAAATTTCCTGGATTGCAAATAAAATTAACATATTTTACAGTTATTGAGAACATCTAATTTTTACATTGTCAGAAATTTACATCTTCCTCCAAAACAGATTGTATAAAAAACTCAAGATGCCTCCCTCCAAAAGTCTATACAGGAAGAGGTCAGGCTAAACCAAAACAAAAATCCAACCTCTTTTAAAAAGAAAATAAATCCCAAAAAGGAAGAGTGAAAATGAACATGTACATGCCTGTATTTGGATTTTGGGAGACATGTAAGAAATTGGCTTAATTCACTATACAAAAGAATTCATTGATGCAGCTCTGCCTTTTAACGATACGAGAGTCTCTACAGGATGATCGATCACTCAAATACAAGAATCCACAAGAGCCTTCTTAGTCTTTTGAATATGTCTGTGCATAGTCTTTAATCCTTTCTTTTAGATGCTGCAACAATACGAAACATACAAACTTAAATTATTTATGAGAGAGAAATATAGATCTAAGAAAGCTACACAAGTAAAGGAGACTTGTTAACTTTTCAAATGGAGCCTGAAAATACAGGAAACTATGTCCTTTTGGCAAAAATACATATGCATCGAGGAAGGAATGGGATGACGCGGAGAGGGTATGGTCGAAAGAGGAATTAAAAAATCTCCTGGGATTTCAAGATCTATATGAACTAATAGTATTCTTATTTTATAGTTTAGCAGATATTTTTGTGCATATAAATATAAATATTTGAGAGGGTAGTTATTGTTAGACAAAATATATGTAAATAAAAAGTTCAAAATTAAGATTTCTACCATTTGTTGTAATAGAATGATTAGTACTTTTCCACCAAGTACATCTTAAATGAAGAAAAAACAACATTCTAGGCAAAAACGAAAAAAGACAGGACATGATCCTCAGAAGTCAAGAACACAGATAGAGAGAAATTCCTCATTCAATTTATTTTTTTCTGGACAAGACAACTCTTCAATTTTGATAAGTAGCTCATTCAAATCCAATCTCATGTCCACATCTTCTTCACAGCAATCTAATCCAATCCTCAACATCTTTAACAATTCAGCTTTATATTTATCCCTGTCCTTCCCCAACCAAACATCAAACACCTCCGTCGTTTTATTTTCGTAGATCATGTCTTCAACCCAAGTGGCTAAGTCAGCTTCAAAATCATGATTGCGAGTTAGGTAGTTTTGTGGAAACCTTCCAGTTAAAATCTCCAATATCACTATTCCAAAGCTCCATACATCAGTTTTCTTCGTAACGCGTCTGAGTTGCGAATACTCGGGTGACTTATAGGCCATCATAAAATCTCGGCGATGTTCCGAATCGATAACTGGGATTAACGCATATAATCAGTTAGTAGAGGATCAAATGTATCATGATTTAATACAACATTTGATGATTTTAGATGGCCATGTGGTGCTGGTATGTCTGGAAGTGACGTATGGAGGTAAGACAAGCCGCTTGCTATGCCTTTAATAATTTTGAACCTAGTCGGCCAATCGAGTATAACGTGGCCGTTACCATGTAGATGACTGGCCAAACAACGATTATCGACAAAGTCGTAAATCAAGAGCTTCTTTACCTTCCATTGTTGACTGTAGCGATAGGCAAGGAGTGGAAGTAAATTTGGATGAGTTAAACTGCCTAGCCTTGTCATGTACTCGCGAAACTCATCATCTCTTCCTACATTGTTCATCTGTTTGTACACTTTCATAAAAACCACAGACTTAAATGGTATTGTTGCTTTGTAGGAAGCACCCAAAGTTCCACTTCCACCCCCCATTGTATATAACGATGCTTCGCGAATGTCCCGTGAATTAAAGCACCTCTCTCTGTCAAACGAAACTACTTCACGATCCTCCGTTTTCACACTGATTCCGTGTTTTAAAATGGCTGTTGTCAATCCTATAACCGCACCAAGAACCATTACTGCCAGTACAACCATTAACAATTCGGTGTCATGTCTGGTTTTGGTCAAGCATGATGTAAGAGGAGGCCCACACAGATTCTTATTACCTACAAATAAAATTAGTACCAGTTTAATGAGCATGAAATTACTAATTAATGCAGGTCTCGTTTGGTAATTTTTCATTTCTATTTGGAAAGAAGAAAATATCATGAGAAACAATAAATTAGAAAGAGATACCAAACAATTTTGTTTCTCGGTACAACTTCTCCTAAAAATGTTTCGAATTAAATATTTATTTTAAAAGAAATACTAATTGAGAGAGAATCAAAAATTCTCTAAAAAAAAAATACTTTTTAGATGAATCACTTTATTAATATATATTCTGACTCAAGACAAACAATTTTGTTTATGTAAATATGAGAAATAGGTACAAGAAACAGAAACAAAAACGAGAAAGGATACCTGAAAAAGAGGTAGGATCCATGTGGGATAGGTTGATAGGGATTGGTCCCTCCAATTGATTGTGAGACAAATTAAAAGCCTTGAATTCAACAAGAATTTCACCCTCCTCGCTGCTGCTATTCAGATTGCATGCCATGAATAATAATAATAATAAAAATAATATTTCTTCTGCGAGCCCCATTTCGATTGCTGAGATTGGATTGTTTCTTTCTTTCTTTTTTTAATAGCTCAAAAAATTGGACAAGAAAAAGTCAAAACAGTTTTTAATCCCCTCTAACTAATTAAAAACTGGAATGCGAAAACCAAGATCTACCATGACATCACTAAACAAGAAGTTAGTTACTCTTTTTTACCGTTAAGATATTCTTTTGGTTTCCTTCAATCATTTAACTCATCTTTTTCCCTAACTATCAACTCTATTATCTCCTTTTCAATTTTTCATAGTCATTTCAGCATCCAGTATACCATGTCCATGATTGATTTTTCATTAGAATTTGCAATTTGGTATTATATCACATATACGATGATAAATAAGAGTGATGATAAGTTTGTCTTTAGCGATGATGTTCGTCGCTATTAAAAAAGTACATCGTTAGTGTTTTGTCTCAAGAAATGGCGCGAAACTTCCCGCATGTCTGTTGTGGGTGAAAATAAAACATTACAAGTGGAAATTTCTTAACTTGACTTTTATCTCCATTTTGCTATGTTATTTTAGAATTTTCTTTCTCAAGATAATTATGTTAAATTAATTTTGTGTGTGTTTATCTAGAATGATTTTTTTTTCTTTCCTATCTCACGCTCCTCTCCAAGATATCATAATTGCTTTTATGGGATTTTTTTTTATTGCTTATAAAAAGATTTAATTCTTTTTTTAATATTTTGAGTAGTGAAAATTTCTATTATTCTTTGTATATAAAGAGATTTTTATGGAGAGTGAATTGGTCAAAGGTTTCGTAAGGGGTTTGGATAATGATGGTAAGTGTGCATGACGAAGAATGTAAGAAGATAATTAAGTACGAAAGTTTATACGAACATAAATTATTGTCATTTTGACGAAGAATGTAATAACTCAAGTTTATCACATAGGATAAATGCATATATAAAGAAAATAAATGTTCATATTTAATCAAACCAATGAAAGGGGGATTAACACATAGGATAGATGCATATATAAAGAAAATAAATGTTCATATTTAATCAAACCAATGAAAGAAAGGGGGATTTTCAAGGGTGACCGAGGAAATATATATTTTTTTTTTTTTTGGGTAAAATGCGAAATATACCCCTGCACTTTTAAGTTGTCGTAAAACATAACCCTACACTAAATTAATGACAAAACATATCCTTACATTTTATATTTTCCCATTTTATACACCCTTATGTTAACTAATAGTTACTAACCTTAGGTTTTGTTTTTATTAAAAAAAAAAAAACAAAGAAATGGTTATGTTCCAAATGTGGTCACTATCTTTTGCAATATATATATATATATATATATATATATATATATATATAGTCATTAAGCTTATTGTGATTACACTACAAGCAGAGAACTAAAAGAAAAATAACATTTGGTTTTGGTTTTGGCCTTCCATTTTTTTTCCTGTCACGTCTCTCCCTTCACTTTACTCAATTTTATATTGTTTTTCTTCAGCATCTGCATGCAAATTAGATTACATAATCATTATTTTAGAAGATAACTGCAGTAAATACATTAAGGTAAATTAAAACATTTATAAATTCTCGACAATGGAATCCTCCCTTTACAATCATTAGATGAGTAAAATTGATTTTTCTTTTATTTAGTTTAGTATTCCATAATTCTCTTGTGTATTATTGAACAATTAAAAAAAATCTTCCCGATATTTTTTTTTAATATTACATTAAATTGTAGGAGGAGAGACTCTCTTCGACCTCATGAGAAGGGAACAGATTAATTAACCAGTTGAGCTATGCTCAAGTTAGCTTCCTTTTAATAACTAGATTTTTAACAGGTGCGATGCACGTGAAGCTTACAAAATTATTTTATCTTTTTATAATAAATAAGTTTTATATAAATTTAATTAAATAATAATTATATAATTGAGTATAAAATCGAAGTTATACATTTTAGCTTTGATTTCAAGATGCTTTATTTTTATTATAAAAAGCTTTGGATTCATTAAATTCAGTGTTAGCTTCCTCTCAAACAAATCTGATAATCATTGCTCCTCAACTAAAAACCCATTTTGAATTTTTATTTTTGAAAAGAACAAATAATTTATAACAAACTTCTAAGGTTTATATTAGGAAAGCTGATCTCATGTAAATAATTTAATGATTAATTTATAACAATTCATCTCATGATGTTAAGAATATCAAAAGTTACCATAAAATATTTAAAAACAGTGGAATGGGTAGAAAAATAGCAATTTATTAAATGAAGTTAAGAATGTGAAAAGCCACCATAAAAATGGGTGAACATTTGATCGTCAAATAATTATAGAAGATTAATATTATAATTAATTAGGGATACATTTTGAATTTTGAAAACAAAAAAGAACCAAAATGGTGTAAAAACGATTGTCTCTTTTATATATTAAAGGTAAACTTTTATATTCAGTATACAAAAATTTATAAATTTAATTATTTACATTATTAATAAATAATTTAAATTATAAAAAACTAACAGAAAATGAAAAGCAAAGACCATGTCTGTCGTCCTTAGCTTCTTCCATAGTCATGGAATGTAAACCCAAGGCAAGAAAAATACAGTGAATCCAAATTCTATTTCTGTCATGATCATGATCAAGAGGAGATTTCTAATTCTATGTAACAATATCCCCATCAGAATGATGAAAGAAAAATCGAATACAGAAAAGTTTTTTTTAAAAAGGCAAAACCATATTAATGTTAAGCTAGGAAGCCATGTAATCGGCTCTTTTCTTCAAGTCCGAAAGTCTCTTTACTTTTCTCTCTTAATTAATATGAGTCGTAGTCTTATTTATACTATACCAATTCAATTCAAGCAGTTTAGAAAACGAAAAGACACCGTAAAATTAATTCATTGATCAATAACCGCATTAGTTACATTTTTTTAAAAAATCTTCTAATGATATTAGATTAGTATAACGTTTCCGGTACAAAGATTTAGTCTTATAATATTTTAGTAACTATTCAATTAAATTACACTAATTAAAATAAATTAAACTACATAATAATTAAATTAAATTGAATTAAAGTATATGCAATTACATAAATTAAACTACATTAACTAAAATTAAATTAAATATATTTACATAAACCCTAAATTCACTTAATTTCTTAAAAATAATAATATGCGAATCAAAATTGAAAGATTTTTTTTTCCCAAATATGTTAGATTTTAGGGGTAATTAATTTAAGTTTCAAAGAATTATTTTACACTCTAATAATATTTTAAAATATATTATTTTATTTTTTATGTTTAATAAATATTGTATTAAGTGAATATAAATATGAGTAAATCTACTTTTTTTTATTATTAAATCATTTTTTACATAATAGAAAATAAATTAATAAACTCATTTGATTAATATATCAGTAATTCATAGTTTTTTTAGCAGTTTAGAATAGGATTTTTAAATGCTTCATGTAGTTTTTTTAAAAAAATTTAAGATATGTTTATAAATTCATAGAATGGATTTATTGAAATTTAAACAATCATTGACACATAAATCATAAAATATTGGCCCGAAGTACTTATAATTTTTTTTCTTTCTAAATAATAAAACTTACACATAAGGGGTTTGCTCTCGAATGTGATTTAATTAGACGACTTGAATTCAATTTAATTAATTAAAATCAACACAAAAGCAAACTCCAGGATGAAGCACAAAACACCGGAAATTCTAGAGTCATACACATCCCGACAAATAAGTAATCATAAATTATAATTAATTACACCAATTCACCATGGCCACAATATTTGAGCCCTACTTCATGCCAGTAACAGATACCGGAGACTGTGTGAAATAAAAATATTAATTTAATGAATAAAATCATTATAAATTTAAAAAGCTAAAATTTTAGAAATCAATGATAATTTGATGGAATTGAAGTTATTTTTTTCTAGTATTGTACGAAATGACATGGAGGAAAAAAAGTTAAAAAATAATTGACTTACAAATGAAGCTGTATTCTCAACTTTTTCAGTTTCTGGCATTCCTTGAATGAAACACGTTGTAAGATAGTAAAGAAAATCAAATCCAAATTATTATTGTAAAAAAAAATATATGAAAATGAAAAAAAAAAAAAAAAAAGATAAAAAAGAGTTGACTTACCGATGGAAGAGTATTCTCAATTTCTTCAATTTATAACATTTTTCGAATGAAATACATCTTTATTTACAGTAATTTTTTTTATAAGTTGAAGAGATTTATAACTCCAAACGTAATTTATTCCAATATAAACACCACATACCAAATTAATTAATAATATAAATAAGGGTTAGTCAAGAGTTTTTCACATGCCATTACTAATTAATTTCAATTACTAATTTTCAAAAAATAAAAAAAAGGTTGCGTTGAGAAAAGACCTACATTCCAATCATTTTTCACTTTGTATTTTTTTTTTATATAATTTAGTTATTAAATAAATTGATAAATAAAAATGTGTCTCTTCTCCTTTCTTACATTTTAATTTATTATATTAATAATAATTAATTATATTTAAAATATTATTCCTAATTAAAATAATTTTAATTTTAACATTAAATCTTAAGAAGGGGGATTTAAATATTGAATTAAAAATAAACTTTATAATTTAGTTATTAAAATAAAATAATATGTATCTTCTACTTCTTACATTTTAATTTACTATATTAATAATAATAATTAACTATATTTAAAATATTATTCGTATTTAAAAATAATTTTAATTTTGACATTAAAATATTAAGAATGGTGGATTTAAATATTGAATTAAAAATAAACAATGGTACATTTTATAATTTTTAAAGTTTATATAGGGAGTAAATGGTTCAAAAATGATTTCCCAACATCCCCACTTTTAAGATATTAAAGATTAAAGATTAATGATATATAAGATTCTTATAAAAAAAAAGTATTAATAAGTTTTAAATGGCATTTTTGAAAATTCTTAAAAGTGGGGAGGGACAAAAGTGTCCAAAAATGATTTCCCAACATCCCCACTTTTAAGATATTAAAGATGGGTAATACTTGCCTATAAACTAATTTGAAAGAATTTCTACATTCTCTAGTTTCTATTGGTTAATTTAACGGAGGAGCTCCATTAAATTAGTTTAAAGACAAGTATTTCTCTTAAAATTATTATTATCAATAGTAAGGGTCCATTTAGGGTTTAGTGTTAGGTTTGTATAATTGTCAAACTCCTTACTATATCCCACAAATTAAATGGACCTTATGTTCTAATGTTGATGTCTATTCTTGTATAGGATTAACTAGGTATATAGCCTAAACTAAAAAAAGCTAAAGCATAATAGCCCGAACGAAAAAAATAAAACAAAATGGCCCTAGAGAATTTTCAAATAAAAATGAAAATGCAATAAAGCCCTTAGCTTAAATATGGAAAGAGAATATGAAGAGAATTGAAAATATTGAAAAGGAAAGAGTAAAAAGAGGAGAAAATCTGGGATAATTTTTTTAGATGCATAAAAAAATTTAAAGAGAATGAGATCTCAAATCTGGAAAATTAAAGAAGAATATGAAGGTACAAGGAAGAGTAAGTAAGTAATAATACTAAATATTGTACTGTATATTAGAAACAAAAATAAAACAGTACAATATAGTAAAATTTCTCTTAAAAAGTAAGTAATAATAGTAAACAATATATTGTACATTAAAAACAAAGAATAAAACAGTATAATATAGTGAAATTTTCTCTTAAAAAGTAAGTAATAATAATAAATACTATATTGTACGTACTATACAGTTAACGCAGCAAAAAGAAGAAGAAGAAAATCATATTCATGTACAGTATAATAAATAAAACGTATACTGTACAACGAGCCCAGGAAAAAAAACAGGAAAAGAGGAAGAAGAAGAAGAAGAAAGACCTACGACCTTGACCATCGGAAATTGCAGATCTAAGGAATCGTGATAGAAAAAATTCACCACAAACCCTAACTCAACAAATGAAGAATATCCCAAATACCCAAAATATTTTTAAAAAAGCCATCCAAAGAAGAAGACAGAGAAGAAAGAGAATGAGAAGATGAAGGAGAAGAAGTGGCAGGAGAAGGAGAAGGAAAAGAAGAAGAAGCAGGAGAAGGAGAAACCCTAAAACCCAAAATAAGAAAAATAATAAAAAAACGATAAATATAGAGTCAAATCAGATATGAATTTAAAAAAGGAGAGAGAAAGGCATTTAATTAAAGGATGGTAAATCAGGTATATTAAAAATTTTGATACTCTAAAAAGGCTATAAAAACGTTAAAAAAAATTAAAGGCTAGAAAAACATTAGGTATAGTTAAATTGAACTATATACTGGATTATATCTCTTGTATATACCTCTGTAATGTTGGTCAAACAAAAAAATTGGTCAAAGTATATTAGTAATAGGCTTAGTAATTGGACTTTTGGGGCCTTGATAACTGGGTAATGGATTGAAGTATGAAATATTCAAACAAATAAAAGAAAAAAAAATCACAGAAATTGACATAAAACTTTAGGTACATATAGGAATCTACCTATATCTACCATTTACTCATCAATGGCCAAGCCTAGGCCCAAAGCTCTAAAATATTGAGGTCGAGGCTAGGCTCAAAGCACCTAAATATGGAGGCGTGGCCCAGCCTTGATATTCACCAATTACTTTTCCCCTCTCTCCAATGCTCAGCCTTATGATCTAGCTAGCGGCCTAAAGGCTGGTCCAAGCTCGGCCTGAAAGTCAATGTTTGACAGGACCCGCCCCTGATTCTCCGAATAAGGGATAAGGGTGGGTGTGTGGATTAAAAACCCCCTCAGGTTAGGGGACGGGGAGTGCATGCCCAACCCTGCCTTACCCCGTTTCCATCCCTATGTACTGACCTGTTTGAGCCTTTATTGGGTCGATCCAATGAGTCGGCATGAGCTAGGCCAAAATAAAGCTCGCATAATTTATATATATATAGAACCATCTTGACCGCATCAATAACAATATATATTATACACGCATAAAATGAAAATTAAAAGATTAATATATCACTGAGAGTTGCAAAATCTTTAATTGAAAATCGCATCCTATTGCTTCGATTGTAAACAATGATCGTCTTAGCGACATTATCTCTGATCAAAGCAATAAGTGTTTTATCAAAAGGAACTACAATACGTTCTTTGTAGGTCCCCAATTGACATGAATGTTTTCTCGTTTTACTAAACGTTGGTGTTGATGCTATAGCATCAGGAATCTTAACAAAATTATCGGTGTCATCCGCAGTGACAGTCGTATTATAATGAAGAATATTTCCATTAGAAACATCAATAGAACTTGCGAAGAAAAAGATTAAAAAAAAAATGTTATAAGAAGAATCTCATTATCATGATGACTAGAGGAAAGTATTTAAGTGTAAGAATAAGAGGAAGAAGGGAGAGAGAAGAAATATATAGAGAAATTAAGGCTTGATTTGTTTCAAATGCTAAGATAGTGTGGTATTTATAGAAGAAAATTATGGAATATGCTATCATAAAATTAACTATGAGATGCATTTTTTTTATTTGTTCAAGTGATGCATCCATCATCTGCTAAAATAGAAGAGTTTATATTAAATTTGACAGTTTTATTTCCTTAATTTAAAAATAGAGTAGCTTAAGCTATTTGAGATAATTTATGGTTTTTTAGGCTATTTGATTGATATAAAAGGTATGCCAATTTCAGGTTAACATTAATGAAATTTTCAATTGAGAACTTTGATTTGGTAAAATATGGAAACTAGATCATTTCACCCTCTTAGAAGTATTAGCTCCAAGACCACTATTATTATATTTATTTGGCATAAAATAATAGATTTAAGACCACTCCAACCATCCGCTCGACTGAACAACGTCATCGAGAAAATACTTTATGGTCGTCCAAGAAACACAGTGACCTCGTCCTTGCTTTACATTATCTCTGGTAAGATAGATTGTCAAACATCAGTTTTGGAATTTGTAGCTACTGTGAACGAATCCTGAAGCTTTTTTATTGTGTGGTGAAAGTTATCGTTGAAATAGGTTATGAATTGGAATGTCATGGTTTTAAGACCAACTTGAAATTTCTAAGCATAAAACTCAAAAGCACTCCGCATTTATGAATGAAATTAGATATCAAGTAAAAGTTTGAGATAGATAGAATAATAAGTAAGAGCAATTTATATTTCTCAATTACAAGAACAAGTTAGTGGTCAATTGAATGGATGAACTACCAAATAAATAGCTAATTACCAATTTTATTTTTATCTTTACCCTTTCAATCAATATTCTTCATCCAAATAAGAATATTATTATACCTTATTTGGAATAATTGCATAAACCACCCATAAACTATAAAGATTGTAACACTTACATCCTCAAACTTTCAATTTGAGCAATTGACCTCTTGAACTATATAAAATGCTAAAATTGAGACAAGTAATATATTCATAATGTCAACATGTTGAGAAGGGATAAAATCGGAGAAAAAAAATCCTTGTCTCCGCCACCATAAGAGTTTTGCGGTCGGGGTCAAGGGCGAGGTTAATATACCTCTTTCCATTCCCCATATTATTTAAGCTACCTCAAACTCCTTTGTTTCAAATTTAGATCTTATAAGTTGTTTAACTACTTGTAACCCTCTTTTATTCTTATCGTTATATATTATCCACGTATAGAAGAGGTATATGAATTCTCCTTGCCTTGTAGATCTGATAAAAGCATAATCGTCATGAGGGCTCCTTATAAAGTTAATTCTGGCAACATACTCATCAAACCTATGATACTAGTATCTCGGTGATTGCTTCAAGTCTTCTAAATATATCTTATTGACTGTTCAATAAAGATAGTTTCTTCTCATAATCTATGAGGGAAGACTCTCTTTAGATCTGGCTCATCTAATTCAAGGTTTAGCTTCACCACAAATGCGAGCAAAAACCTAATGGACATGTACTTAACTACTTATGAAAACACTTTTCCTCCCTTCTACGAGAATCTTTTAGACATCAATCTTGCCTTAAATTTTGAGTTTGCACTCTTTGGATCCCTTCTTTCAATCTTCATTACAACAATTCATTAATTAACGAAAACAAAAACTGTTATTTTTAAAAAAATGAAAAACAAAAAACAAAAACAAAATTGTTAATATTTTTTAAAATAAGATAGGAAAAAAAGTGTTATTGATGACGATAATTTCTTATTAAAAGAAAGGGTAAAAAATTGATTATTCCCCTTAATTTTCAATTCTTAGATATCAAATTCGCGCCATTTGTCAATCTCAGATTTTTTTTTTTCTTTTTTTTTTGGCTCTTCCTAATGCCACAATCTCTGTTTCCCGTATCTCCATTCTCCAATTCATGCTGTTTCCTTCTTCTAAATCATCTTTGTTTTCTTTCCCAGCTAAGGTTCTTCAATATTCGATCAATTTACCCGACCATTTCAGATCATTTTTCAATTCCCATTCTTTCTCATTCTCATATGGTGAGCTTCTTGATTTCTTTTATCATTTACTTCGGCAATGCAATGGGATTCAACATTGTAAACAAACCCATTCCACAATTCTTGTCTCCGGTGCCTGTTCATCGTCGTTCTTGGCTTCCCGCCTCGTGTCGGTCTATTCCCGATTCGGGCTTGTTTCTGATGCCTGCAAAGTGTTTGATACAATGCCAATTGAGGGTTTATCGAATTTGCTCTTATGGAATTCAATTCTGAGAGCTTATGTATCAAATGGGTATTATGGAGAAGCTCTTGAAATTTATGGGAAGATGAGAAAATTTGGGGTTTTGGCTGATGGGTTTACGTTTCCTCTGGTTTTAAAGGCCTCTTCTCATTTGGGTTGTTTCAATTTGTGCAGAAATCTTCATTGCCATGTAGTGCAATATGGATTCCAAAACCATTTGCATGTTGTGAATGAATTGGTGGGAATGTATGGGAAGCTTAGACGCATGGATGATGCTCAGAAAGTGTTCGACAAATTGTCCGTCAAAAGCATTGTTTCCTGGAACACTATGGTTTCTGGTTATGCTAATAACTATGATGTTAATGGTGCTTCTCGGATTTTCCTTCAAATGGAGTTGGAAGGGGTAGAGCCAAACCTGGTAACTTGGACTGTGTTGATGTCGAGTCACGCTAGATGTGGTCTTCTTGAAGAAACCATGGATTTGTTTGGCAAGTTGAGAAAGAAAGGTCTTGGTGCTTCTGCAGAAATGCTTGCTGTTGTGTTGTCTGTTTGTGCTGATTTAGCTGCTTTGGATAGGGGTAAGATGATTCATGGTTATATTATAAAGGGTGGTTTTGAAGATTATATAATTGCAAAGAATGCACTTATTACTGTATATGGGAAAGGCAGAGATATTGGAGATGCACAAAAACTATTTCATGAGATGAAAGTGAAGAATCTTGTGAGTTGGAATGCTCTTATATCCTCCTATGCTGAATCCGGTTTATGTGATGAAGCTTATGAAGTGTTTACTCAACTGGGTAATTTAGATCTTAATCTACAGGTGAGAGCAAATGTCGTAACTTGGAGCACGATTATCTGCGGATTTGCTTCCGAGGGACGAGGAGAGGAGTCTTTGGAACTTTTTCGTAAAATGCAGCTTGTGGATGTGAAGGCAAACTCAGTTACTATATCAAGTGTTTTATCAATTTGTGCTGTTCTGGCTGCACTGAATCTTGGTAGGGAAATGCATGGTCACGTCATTAGGGCTCTGATGGACAGTAACATATTGGTGGGAAATGGATTAATTAATATGTACACAAAATGTGGAAGTTTCAAGCCAGGTTGTTTGGTATTTGAAAAACTCGAGGATCGAGATTTGATCTCATGGAACTCTATGATTGCAGGATATGGAATGCATGGGCTTGGTGAAGAAGCTCTTAGAACTTTTAATCAGATGAATAAATCTGGGTTTGAACCAGATGGTGTTACCTTCATTGCTGCTCTTTCTGCTTGTAGTCATGCCGGTCTAGTTACCGAAGGCCGTTGGCTTTTTGATCAGATGCTACGGAACTTCGGAATCAAACCTCAGATGGAGCACTATGCCTGCATGGTGGATCTTCTCGGTCGTGCCGGTCTCTTGGAAGAAGCAAGTGACTTAGTAAAGAGTATGCCAATTGAACCCAATGCTTGTGTCTGGAGTGCCCTTCTCAACTCTTGTAGGATGCACAAAGATACAGACCTTGCAGAAGAAACTGCCTCTCGGATGTTCAGTATGAATTCAGAGATGACCGGGAGCCATATGTTGCTCTCTAACATTTTTGCTGCGAACCTTAGATGGGACGATTCTGCAAGGGTGAGGATATCAGCTAGGACAAAGGGTTTGAAGAAAGTTCCCGGCCAGAGCTGGATTGAAGTGAAGAAGAAGGTTTACATGTTCACAGCAGGAAACTCAATAATTGCAGGTTTTGAGAAAGTTTATGGAATTCTTCATGATTTGACTCTTCAAATAGAAAGGGATGAGTTTGCTGATAATATTACTGAACAGAACGTTCACGAACAAGAAAAGGAAACTATCTAACGAGAGCATAGCTCAATCGGTTAGGCACCTACTAACTTCCCCTTGAGGTCGAAGGTTCGAGTCCCCCTCCCCCAATTTGATGTAATATCCAAAAAAAAAAAAAAAAAAAAAAAAAGAAAAGAAAAGGAAACTATCCAATGTTTATAAATTATATTTTTTGGCACATTTTAACGAATCACTCTTTTTACATTTTATAAACCACATTTTGTAGAGGAGCGTGTAAAATAGGGGTGCAAATTAAAAGTGAAAAATCAGGCCAGAATGAGGTAATCAGAGGCTTCGGTTTTGTGTAATTTTATAATCGATAAAATTCATTGGTTCAGGTTTTGGTCAGTTCATTACCTTTTTGATCAGTTCGGTTGGATTTTAAAAGTGACCGATTGGTGAAAAAAGTTCTAGTGACAATATTCGATTTTCATAAAACTAAAGGATCGGTTTTGACATGAAAACCGTTGCCAAACTGACCTGCTTAAAACCCTCGTGAGAAAATGAAATCATCATATAGCTGAAACAGCTTTGAAATTGAATTTATGAGGAAAAACAAGCTAATGCATTTTAGGAATACAAGACATTTGTTTTGATTTGAATATTGTAGCCTGTGGCAAATCGAGAACGGAAGTAATTATTATTGAAGGAAATCTTCTGTTAAGAATCTTGAGATAGGTAAGCCGTAATCTGCAAGGAAATCCAAATGTGATATACAACTAAAGTATACTTAACCAAAACATCATGCTCAAAATGGTTAGTCAAGGATCAAGCATCCAGCTAACATTACAAACATTAGTTGGCAGCATCAATAGTCAATTAAAATTTTAATTTTAATTTTTTTTTTAAATAAAAATTTGGGATCGTACATACTACAAAGCGTTTACTGCCGTTCACTCTCGCTGTTGACTGTTGTAATTACTGTACAAGATAAACAGAGGAAGTAACCGAATTTCTAAAAAATGTCTTGCTCAATAGCATGGAAAGGAATAAAGAAAAAAAAACCGAGTGTATCATGGTATGAAAATTACATATCAAAGCCTCCATGGAGTTTGCAAAGCTCAGCAAAAAAAACTTGACCTGAATGGTATTGAATTTAGTCAGTACAACAGTGTAAGGGGAAAGCATTGATAAGATATAGTTTCTAAAGGCAAGTTTTATGTAAGAAGATTTTGAGCTAAAATTCAACGACTCTGTCAATGTACACATGTCATTGTATGAATTGAAAGTTTCAAAATGAATATTATGACTCTTAATAATCATGAGACTCCATCTCATAACCAATTGGTAATAAGATGAGTGACTTATAGAGTATATAAACATGTTTAGGTCTCTTCATTTTTCCGATGGGGGATCCTTAACACTAACCATGTATCAGCATTTGATTTGTCGAGGACAAAAACTCTCCAAAAAATTATAAAATTCATTTCTTTTTTCACATCCCAGAAACTGTTGATAAAGTGAGAAATATCCATGCAGCACTTGCATGTAATACCTATGAATTTAATGCAAAGAATTGAAGGAAGAAAAACACAATAAAGAATGAATCCATTATATTCATTCTTGGATAATTCATAGTATGCAACTTTGAAGCCCGTTTTAGGAGAACACTCGGTATTGTAAAGGGGGAAAATATTGTAAAAGGGGGGCAGGGGGAGAAGCAGTCCAACTCTAACCCTCAAGTCAAAGCTAAGGGGAATACAAAACAGAGTACCCCCTTTATAACTAGAATCTAAGAAGGGATTTTATTAGACAGAAGCCATGATAAACCCTAAACCATATACTTGCATTGCATGTTATCATATGCAGATTTCTAAATAAAGACACAACGTTGAAAACGAACAAATTTTGTCCTTTTGTTCTCAACAGTAATTTGTAGAATCAAAGTTTGGGTATATGTGTATTCTTTGATATAAATCAGAAAGGCACACTAGCAGATGCATCAACATCGTTTTTACATTACATCGTTTTGCCGATTCAATCCCAAGACTAAACCATTTATCAAATGATTTTTTTATTGAATTGACTAAAAGAAAAAAGGGAAGAAAAAAAATAGCAACGATAAAGAAGAAGTTCCAACCTTTGAGATAAAGTAAAATGAAACAAGCAATATATTTTTAGGATAAATATAAATGGCCATATTACCTAACAAGGAATGAATGGCAAAGCAGTTAAGGCTCACTCTTGACAAGCTCTTCAACAGATTTCTTATACTTCCCAATTAGTTCCCTATTTAAATAGAAAACAATTAATAGGGACATTGATCTATTTTACAATTTAATGCAAACAACAGGTAGAAAATGGTTACCACCGTACCTTCGATGATTTAACAACTGCTCATGTTCTTCCAGCTTTTTCTTTTGTCCCTCTACTGTCTGCAACCAATAAAAATACCATAGATTAGTTATGTGAACATCAAACTGCAAAATGTTTGTGAGTTACATCATTCATAATTTAACTTCTTTTTTTGGATAAGAGACGGTTCATTGATAAATGAAAAGAAGTATACAAAAAAGCACCCCTGGATTACAAAAAAAAACTCCTCCAGTTGGGAGCAATTAAGGAGCGGGAGTAATTACAAAAGAGTTTAGACTGAGGAGACCAAAGGCACATTCATAATTGAACTTTTTCTCATCTTAAGGGCGGATAATTCGATTTACATCATTCATAATTGACTTTTTGCCTTGAATGCTATCACCACTGAGGTTCAGACATTAATGCAAGTAAAGTTCACGACAACAAATTGTGGCCAAATCTTATAATTGAGATGACTCTACCCTAGGTAGTAACAGTCTACAGACACTACATAGTCTTTCAAAACATACATAACATCGAATTTACATTAATGAATTCACTACGTCGAATTTATATTGATGAATTCACTACGCTACATTCATGATGAACACAGTTTAACATTTGAACAAATAGCCTGCTCATGCATATAAAGTGAAGTGGAGTTCCGAATTACCATTGCCTTTGAGCTAAGCGATCCAGATATCGAGTTTAATAGTTGCTGGCACTTCTCAAAGTGATTATTCAAATCATTAACCTTCAAAAATATCAATTCAATCGAATAATTGAAGAACAAAGCATAAACGTTAGTAAATGAAACAAATCCACCATTGTCTCTAACAGGAAATGACGGTAGAATCAATCACTTAAAAAATAATAACAATAATAAATTTAAACGTAAATTGTATACCAATGCATCCGATTGCTGATCTCTAGTTCCGTTCTCGATTGCATCCGCCAATTTCTCAACCAGCTTTTTAACACATTCAAAACATCAATAATAACTAAACGAAGTTCAAAAACACCAATAAGTTAGGGTTTACAGTAAAAACTACATGAAAGAGATGGAAATGAGAGGCTAAAGATTGATGCTGAGGATATTGCTGCTGCTGCTGCTGTTGTTGCTGTTGAAGAATCCGCTGCTGCTGCTGTTGTTGAAAATGATACTGCTGCTGAATTTGCTGTGGCTGCTGCGGTTGTTGAAATTGTTGCGGTTGAATCTGCTGCTGGAATTGAGGCGACGCTAGTTGTTGTGGCTGCTGAAACTGTGGAGACGGTTGTTGTTGTTGTTGTTGTTGTGGAATCGATTGAAATTGCTGCGATTGTGGAAGAGATGGAAATTGTTGTTGTGGCTGTGGATGATGAAATTGTTGTTGAAGAGGAAATTGCGGCTGTTGATTTTGAGTTTGATTAAGGAGATAGAGAGAATCTTGATTGGAAAGATTAGAAGTGTTAGATAGGGTTGGAATATTCGGGATCATCGTCCAGTTTCCTCCTCCTGAGAAATCCATTTCCGGCTCCGACGAGTTCTAACTGGCGGACTCAGATCGATCAGAGAGAAGAATCAGCGAGTTTTTTTTTTTTTCCCTTAGAAAATGTCCCTGTAAAAATTTAATATTTGATTATATGTCCCTTATTTTAAAGGGGGAAAAATCAAACTAGCCACTTTTGAGGGTGCATTTATCAAAATAGCCACCTTTTTTAAAAGTTATTGAATTAGCCTCTTTTTACTATTCAAATTTTAAATATACCAAAAATGCCCTTGTCAGTATATCAAGTATAGTCTGACACGTCTGACAATTCCGTATATGACGTATATCTGACATTTCTGACATTTTTTTTTCTTTCCCAATGCATTCTTCCTTCTCTAATTTTCGTATATTCAGTATATCGTGTCTAGTTTTTATTGCATTTGTTTTTTTTTTTGTACATTTTCAATATTTTTTGGTAAATGCTTTATTTCAATTTTGAATTATTGTATATTGTATATTTTGTACATATTTTCATTTTAATTCATTTATGTATATTATTTTTCGTATATTGGGTATATTGTTCTCTCAAGTAAAATGTGTTTGTCTTCTAGTATATTGTGTATAACGTCCTCCGATTTTGTAAGTGCATTTGAAAAATACTCACGGGTATGTACATATACGTATAAACATGTCATTTAACCTGCAAATGAAAACAAAAAAGCGTTAATACATAATACCTAATATGTAAAATAAACAACTAAATGTATATTATGTATATTACATAGTGTACGAATACTTAAAAAATATAAAAGAAGAAGGAAAAACAGAACAAATGATGGGAATACGTTGACCATTTCCTCAGTGTATATCACGTATATTACAATAATTATGTACAATACGTATATTACAGACTAAGTATTGTAATATACGAGAACAATTTTCCTTCAGTTGTATATCACGTATATTACAATACTTATATACATTACGTATATTACAGACTATATATTTATAAAACAAACAATGTATATTGCATATATTGCGATAATACATTACAAATATTATATTACGTATATTACGATTGATTAAGCAAAATAGAAACAAATGATAGACAAAGATATGTATATTACGTATATTGTAAAAACAACGTATATCACATATATTATATATATATAGCGGAAACGATATTAAAAACATATGTATACAACATAAAACACAAAAGACGTTAATTTGTACATTACATATATATATTACGGACTATATATTTATAAAACAAACAATCGTATATTACATATATATTGCACATCATACATTACAAAAAGTATATTACGTATATTACGATTGATTAAGCAAAATAGAAACAAACGATAGACAAAGATATATATATTACGTATATTGTAAAAACAACGTATATCATATATATTATATATATAGCGTAAAAACATGATTAAGAACATATGTATACTACATAAAACAACAAAAGACGTTAATCAAACTAAAACACTTAAAAAAATAATACCTTTCGTCAAATTCATGCTATGTTTGGTGTAGATCTTCGAGATTCGGAACAAAAACGTGAAATTTTTTTATGAAAAAACAAGAATGAGAAGAAATTAAGGAGAGAGATAGTAAATTAAAAAAGCGTAGGAAGTTTGTAAAATAAACATTTGTAGAAGATAAAAATGGTAGACTTTTGAAAAGGAAAGAGAAAAAATAAGAGAATGAATGGAGATTTGAGAGAAAATTATAGGAAATGGATAAAGAAATGAGGGAGAGAATGAAGAAGAAATGAGAGAAAAATGAAAAATGAAAGAAAAAAATGAGAGAGAAATGAGGAAAATATAATATATAGAAGAAAATGGGGGGAAAAATGGGAGGGAATTTTGTTTGAAAAAGAAAGAGTTATTTAATTTAAAAAAAAAAAAGAAAAAAAGAAAGAAAGAAAGAAGTTGAACGGAGAGGAAAAGGAGAGAAAAGAGGAGAGAGGAGAGAGAGAAAGGAAAAAAAGAAAAGAAAAAGAAAAAAAGAAAAGAAAAGAGTGGATGTGACATGCTGACAGGAGAGATGAGGGTAAAATTATAGTTTTCTTTATTTTAGTGGTTATTTAGATAAAGTTTTAAAAAAGTGGCTATTTAGGATTTTAAGGGTTAAAAAGTGGCTATTTTTATTTTTGTTCCCTATTTTAAATTTGGTTTAAAATATCTTCTTCTCCTTTTTTTTTATCAATATATTCCTAATAAGTTCTTCAATATTTATATAGAAAAAGGTTCTTTCACTCAAGGAAGATATGTGAGTTTCAATATTTCAAATCCATATAGAGAGAGAGGTTATTTATAGAGAAAAAGGTTCAAATCCATAAATAGAAGTATATATATATATATTCTCTCTGTTATCAATTTTATCCCTAATATTTTCAATTCTACCCTATTCTTTTGTTTCAAAAATGCTCTTTATTAGTGATTTTTATTAAGTTTAACAAAAATTAAAAAATGGGGAATAAAATTGAAAATTATGAAATGCTAGGTGCAAAAATCAGAAGACAACATTTCAATGTTAAAAGGTGAATTTTCTTAATTTTGCTGGTTAAAAATTAGATCTTAATTAATCCCGAAATTTTTAATAATTTCCAACCTTTAAAAAAAGGAATAAGAGAGAGAGAGAGAGAGAGAGAGAGAGAGAAAACTACAACTCGTGATAAATTACCAATAAATAAAAGTCTATATATACAACATTCAAGGCTTCATATTTTAATGTCCCTAATTTCCATGGTTGCTCATTTTCTCTCAAAAGGCTGTGATACAAATAGTCTCACCAACTTCACCCATGCAGGAAGCAGCATAACATGTTAATGGCTTAAAAGCTTATTAGAAAAGTTCAATTTGGAAGAACCACAAGAGAAGTCTGGCTGATCAACAGAGTCCACCACAAGCTCAGGGTTCGGATTTTCTAACTCAAGTATCACCTATAGCAATAGCAATAGTTCTTCAAAATGAGATTTCGGTGCAAAACCAATCATAAGAAAGAAAAGGCAATAAATAAATACAACTGCTTCTACGTATAATTTTTCGAGGATTTTTTCTTATATTATAAAAATAACTAACCTCGTCTTATTAAGAATCTCACATAAGAAAGATGAAGGGATCTAACAAAAATTTATACTATGATCTATTTCGCTCAGGTTTTTGAGATGGAATCTCATGAATATTAAGATGGTATTTTTTTAGCTCAACAAACTTAAACGAGCATTAGATCCAACATCAGATCCAATTAGATCTAACCTAAGAATGGTGAGTCAAAAAGAGTCATCATCTTGAGGGGACATGTTAAGGATCCTACATCAGAAAGATGAAGAGACCTAACAAGATTTATAATACTATAGGTTACTCCTCTCATTGTTAATTGGTTTTGAGATGAAGCCACATTATCAAGACATCTAAATTAAAAACTAAAGATTTTAGCCTCCATTTGATAATCAGAAAACTCATGGATATAAGATCCCAGTTATGTGGTCTCAAGAGATAATGAATCCATAGCCTCTTGGTTTGAATTTTGTTATGTGAATTAAGATGGTGATAAACTAGTTGAAAAAGACGCCAACATTCTATTGATACTTAGTTACATACATTATGAAGCACCTATAACTATAAGTAGGCTGGTGGTATATCGTATCGGTATCAAAACTCGATAAAAAGGTTTTAAGCGATTATTGTGACGAGAAGTTTTTGAAATTCCATTACTAAGAAATGTATGGAATAAGGTTTCAAAAATAACTTTTTGCCATCCCATACCAATGTATTTTTCCCATGCCGAAGAATTGGAGCAGGAACGTATAGGTTGCATTGCGGTCCTGATGCCTGCAAAAGCATCATGGTTCAGACTGTAATGAAGAATACATATCATTTCAGACATCCAAAAGATTTTAGTAGACAGGAAATGGAAATCGGTTTACCGGCCAAAACCTTCCCAGGTTAAATTCATTCACAAATGCAATCCCTTTAGTCCAACCAGCAAATGACAAGAATGTATCTTTTGTGAGGTTTCCTTTCTCGACATAAAAAGAACCCGTGTAGAACGCCGGTTCTCTCGAGAAGTTATCTGGAGAATGATAACAAAGAACACAGACTAAACATATTCATTTTGAAACCTCAAAACTGAAGTATATTTGAGATGAAAAGAAAGGAGAAGGCATATGCAAAACTGCCTTGACCTAAGAACAGTAGCAGAGAAATATAAGACTGATTGAAAGATTTTGTTTCATGTTTCCCATGTAGTTTCATAATACATACCAGAGTTAACTTCTAAATTTTTGCGTCCTATCATTTTGTGGAGTCTAGAATATGCATTCTGAAAGATAGAATTGACTCTCGGAATTTCGTTCAGGTTGTTGAAAGGAATTGGAATCATTTTCCATCCATAGAGAATTCTTTCATTCAAATAAACAGATGATAAGATACCCTGCAAAAGCAAGCAAGAAAGGTTATTTATATGCATATTTGAAGTGAATTTTTGGCTTATCGTGAATAAGAAAATTTGTGGTAAATATGACCGTAACTCGGAAACAATATTTGATAACTGGTTAGTTTACCTTCTTGTCAAACAAGTAGCGCCCATAGTTTATACGACCCATGTTTTCAACCTATAATTAAAAAAAATATCAATTGATACACTGCATCAAATTAGTAACCAAACTGGAATGGAAAAAAAATATGCTAAGAAAAAAAGTTATGAAATACAAAATATCATTTTAATAACAGCTAATTCCAAAATCTTAACTTAATAGATTATGAGTTGTTAAGTTATTCATTTAAATTAATTTATAAAACTTCTGCACGTAGATTTGAATTTTAAATTATTTTTGAAAAGGAGAAGAAAGGATAATGCAAAGATATGAACAAACAATTTCCTATGTAAATTCTTATAATTTTAACTGTTGGAACAGAGTCATTCACATATTCTTAGAAATGCCACAAGAAGAACAAAATCGGGAACAATCAAGGCAAGAGTGTTCTTGTTCGCGTATCAAGCAAGAGACAACAAAGAGACAGAGAGGAGTGAGTCATTTTGGTACCAGAATGTATAAGTTGATGTTTGTGTCACATCTCATACTAGGCAGGTTAAGGGGCTGATTTGACCATCTTTCAATGATCCCAACAGAAGTTGGCCGTTCACCATTGTTTTTAGAAGAGCAAGAGATGAATACTTGCGCTCGGTCATGCACCTGCAAATTCTTGTGGTAAGTCATGCTTGTACACTGTACATGCTACACGGATATTATGAATTTCAAGATACCGAATCAAGTAAATAAAAACTAGTACTATAGTTAAAGAATTTAAGCATTATTTCTATATATATATATATATAATACTCAAATAGTTCTGCACACCTCTGGTATGAGTAGAACCCCTCCATCTTCATAATCCTCGGCTGTGTATTCAGTCACATATAACAGAAACCCAAAGTTCTGAACATAAAAACATGAGCTTATAATCATCAAGCAATGAACAATATTGAAACACTCATGACAGAAGTAACGTATTCAAACACACCTGACCCACAGATTCCATTGACAACGGTTGTTCAGATGTAGCCACATCAATTGGATTAATTGTGTGAATTAAATCGATCAAAAATGAAGTTTTCTGCAAGTGGATTGGTCCATATCCTATTTTTACATTATTAGAAGGAACAGAAGGAAGCAATGCTCTACTGTATCGCTTTATAACCTTTCGAATTGCTGATGGCAGTACAATAGTGGAAGTTAGAAAAGTTGAAAGCATTTGAGCTTATGAAGTTCAATAGAATAGAATAATTATTTCTTCTAAAAAAGTATAATAGAATCACAAGGAAACGAATTTCGGACAAAGTTATTTTTAACACAATCCCTATAAATATACAATGCAGCATGAAGTGGAAATGGCATGTTAATTGACCTTGCACATCCTAGCAAAAAAAAAAGATTAATTAATAAGTACACTGATGTCATAAATCTAAAGATGAGCACTTCTATCATTCATAGATGTGAACAACTTAAACATGCTTTAACACCTAACCCCACTTTTCAGTCAACTATGTCTCACTAAAAACAAGGACACTGGCCAGAAAGGAAATAAATTTCATGTGAATGAGGTCAAGTTACAGGATCAGAGTAATTTAATTGAAATTGTTATTGTCACCAGCAGCCACTCTCCATCCTAGTTCGGTACATTGACAGAGGGGATAAGTTACACGAATATTTGATTCATTCAGAAAAATATGAAGAGACTAGAGTCTATAACCTTTGTATTTAGCATTGTCAATGTCACCAGATTCCTTAATTGGTGCATCCTGGAAAACATATGTGACTAATATTCATGTTTCAAAATTATGCAGATGGGGGAGAATTAAAAGGAGAAAATAAGTGGCAGAAAGAAAAGTGAGATAAATATCTTCCTCACATAATCATAGGAAGTAAGATCAGGTTTGTAGTCCGATTCATCAGCCCCTGTATTCGCTCCGTTATAAAATCCAAAGTTTGTTCCACCATGTGCCATCTGATTTTAAAAAAAAATCAGATAAAATAATGTTTTGAAATGAAAATCGGAGAGTAGCTTTAGTTAGATTCTTCATACATACATAGAGCACAGCAGACCCTTTCCCTGCCAAAATTTCACTCAAGGCAGTTGCTGTAGAGTCAGCATCAGTCGTTGCAATCTTTTCTCCCCAATGTGTAAGCCAGCCAGTGTAGAACTCTCTATATGAACAAGAATTTTAAGAACTTAGAACTAAATCATTGGTTAAAAAAGGCAAATTTTTTACAATAATAGCACTTACGCAGAAAGAGGTGGTGATTTTCCTCGGGCGTTGAACTCCTTCTGCAAGTTAAATATAGGCCAAGCCCTTTCACCAGTTGAAAAGTCAACAGCTACACCATAGCAGTAAAGTCGGGTGAGATCGTATACAGGATTAAGGATGATATGCTATAAGTATAACATTGTACTCTCTCATATAAGTTTTATTTGGAAAAAACTGAGCATGAAGAAAAGATTAAATCCAAATCTAATGTGCATAAAAGAAACTAAATAAAAATTTGAATACATGGCATGCAAGTAAGGCAAGAGTAACTATTCCAATTTTTTGAATAATTTCTTATAGAAGTGGACCATTTTCTTTATATGAGATGGAAAATGCCTGGCAAGCACTTACAAAGAACACAGGCAAACTTAAGCTAAGATAATTGAATCAAAGGATCTCTGAATTCAAGCAGAAATAAAACTAAGGCAGAAAAGGGTATCATGCAAATTTTCATGTCCACCACCTCCCAAATCCCCCCAATGTACCTAAAAAAACGTGGTACATTGAAAACTAAGGCAGAAAAGGGTATCATGCAAATTTTCATGTCCACCAGCACACTCACACGTTTTCTTTTGGGATTTCAGGACCTAGACCTAGGCAGCTTGATCCAAGCTAACATTAGAAAATTAAGTACATATACTAGAAAACTACGTTCATATATTAGATAACTATGTATGTATACCTGAAAAGACAGCATCCCCACGAATGGTTCCTTTCTCGAGAGCTTCCCTAGTTCCTCCATCTGTAGTATACCTAAAATTTAAAAATCATTTATTCAAAGTAGAGAAAAGGATAATTTCCATAAGAAAACAGGTTGATGAGCGGGTCGATTCTGTAACAACAGTCAGTTGAAAGACTCGTGTGATTACAAGGAAAGACTGAAGATAGGCAGACTATATTTTTTATACAAGTAGTGAAATTTAAAAAATCCAAGCAAAATCTCATCGAACATTCATGAGTATCTAGTTGAATATAAATGCAAATCAGGGGCTATTGTACTTATCTATTAAGATTTCTATGAATACTAGCACGTGGATTAAATTTTATCATCGAAAGAAGAAAAATGAAGACAGACGTTGGTTAAATTTGTCATAGTTAAAAGCACACAGACAAAAAAAAGCTGCACTCATTTTCGTAAGCGTCATTAAAATGTTGACAAATCAAACCTCCCATATCACATATCAATTCAAAGAAGATACCACTTTTGCTTCATTTTCGAATTAAGAAGATGCAAAACTAAAATAGAAATTAGATTTTTCAGCTGCTATGCAAATTAATCTAAGAACTGCTTTAGTCATTTTGATACAATGACTTATCTTAATAGCTAATAAGGCACAGAATGTTTTCAGATAAAATAACAGGGAGAAGTGTTAGACATGTAACAGGTACGTGGCATAAAAAATAGATCAAAAGCCAAAAGAGAGAATTTTGTCATTGTTGTTTTATAACATTTAGCTCTAGGTATAATTTTGAACCATCGGCATCAACCACAACTCCGAAGAATTAGAACATCTTACAAAATTACTTCATCCCCAAGGTAGCCTCTTGCCAATGTGACTAAGTGATGAAGGTAAGCTTGATCATCTCCATATGAGCCAAATTCATTTTCAATCTGTCAAAACAGTCCCTATGGAGCTATAAGTACAATTTTATAACCCAAGGATTATAAAATAAGTATAATGGTTTAAACTCAACAAGTTTGAAAATTATGAAGCTACCAATTTGATCCATCCAGAAATTAGGTTAGCCTGTTTTTCTTTTAACACTTTCATGTTATTTAGATACGAGAGGCTGTTATCATCTAAGACAACTTTTTCATGGAAAAAAAAATTGTTTTACGTTTTCCCTGTCATTCTTTCAGATTCTAATTCTCAAATCAATCAGATCATCTTACACGTGGAAGACTATTAATTGGATTCAAAACTATGTGGCAACTGGCAAGAAATAATATATTGCATCAGTTATAGAGATGCTAGCCAGCCAATAAAGCCTTTTCCTCTTTTTTCGTTTTCTTTTTCATTTTGGTGATTGGTAACAAAAATTGATGAATAAAAAGAATGAATTGAAGCCTAAAAGCCTAAAGGAAACCAAAAAGAAAATACAGAATGCTTCCAGTCTAGGAGGATTGTGCCGAAAAAGTAAGAAGTCCTTAGTACATCAGGTACAAGATAACCCATCTAATATCTATATACTAAATATTATCTATATATTTTCATTTTAGGAGAACTTAATAGAAACTAAGCAAAAGAGAATGATTCAACACACCTGAACCATTACAATAGGACCTCCCTTATTGTAAAGTAGGGGAGCTACCTTTGGAAGAATTATCTCCCACCATCTATCAACCTGTAAAATATTTCATAACCAATCTTGACGTAAAGGAAGAATTTTGAACTGAGGATGGATATATAAATAAATAAAGGGTTGTTTACAGGTCGAAAGATACACCAAAAAAGTAAAATAGCAAAGATACTTCTTGCACAAAATTTAGATTAGGCTCAGGCAGTTGCTACTTGGTAGGATTGACTTCAATTTTTATATTGGATGGAAAATGTGCTCATACAAGGAATATTCACACACACACAAAAAAATCTGTTGGTCAAAGCAATTCGAGGTAAAAGAGCACACAATGGATCTTTTGGAAACTATGACTAAAGTACATATAATATTTCATAATTTAAATTTTTTGGGTAGGATAAAAAAATTAAGAGACATGCATTATTAATGTGGATGAGACAACATATATTGCTTCCACCCTTTTTTAACTATTGAAACGCACATTAATCACAAGAATAGACTGAAAAATTTATAGATGGGTAAAACGATGTACATCATCATAAATGGGAACCAAATTGAAAATACAATTGGAAGAGAGATTCAGTTAAAAACCACACTACTAAATATAAGAGGCATTGAAGATTACACCATACTTTCAACTTAATGGAAGCAAGAAGCATAAACTCAATGAATTGCAGGTAGTTTTAGGTTTTCAGAACCCAAAACATGTTTCAACAAAATCTTAAAAGCTAAACTTGCTTATAAATATAAATGCATCGACTAAAAATGATATATGCAAGGCACGTAAAATTCATTCGCCAGACCCATAAAATCCATCTCATTGACATAGAATTAACTACCAGACTGTTCCCAACTTAATTTATATGAGAGTAAAAAATAACAAAGAAGGCATACTTCTAAAAAATAATAAAAGAAGAAGAAGGCATACCCATTGAAGGTAACCAGGATCTGAGGATCTTAGCCTAGGAGCTGGCTTTTTGTCAAGCAACCAAGGAGGGAAACCCCCTAAATCCCACTCTGCAACAATAAGATTGTGATAGAATTTACACAGGGAAATATCGTATAATGTAGAAGTAAGATTAAAAAGTACAACCAAAGGGCAATACACTTTCAAAAGGTTTGCTTCTCTCCTACTAAACCACCTGACCAAACACATGAACTCCCTCCCTAAACTACCCATCGGCTTACAAGCAAGCTTACCCCTAGTACAAGCTACTCATTCCATTAACAACAGATTTACAAACTATGGGCCCCACCCCAACATTATCTTACTCCTAGTGACACAAAACAGCCTGCTCTATTGGTCTTCACCCTCTAAGCCCACATGCCTCTATACAAGCATAAGTTAACTGCACTGGAGGTTTATCTCTCCTAATCAAAATTGTGTCTACTAAATGGTGAGATCGTGACAACAAAATGTTTAATGGATAGATCCTTCTGAACCAGTTAAGAAACAGACTCAGAATTGTATGCTAGACCAAGAACATCAGAATTCTTGCAGAGTACTGTTAAGGCATTTATTCAAGCAAGCAGTCACACTTTCAAAAACCTCGTGGTTATGAAATTTTAGATAACCAAATATTTTAAGGTCAATTGATCGAGTAATAGAGTCACTCCAATAAATATAAGGGATTGAGGCATTTTTGCAACATAAAAAAGACTTATACTTCAAACAATAGCACTCTCTTTTTTAAAAAATCATACTGCAAACAGACAAAAATAATTATAGCAAAAAAAAAAAAATCAGAATGCAAAGTACTGAGGACATGAGAGGTAGTGTCATAATAAAGATTCGAAGAGAGAATTCTTCTTCTAAACCAAAATAAAACTTCGAACCATAATGACAATGAAAATGTACCTCCACATATATAAGGCCCTGCACGTAGCATAACTAGGAAATCTAGCTTCTGACAGAGTTGGAGAAATGATACTATGTCTGCAATTCCAGTAAATGTGAAATGGCCAGGCTTTGGCTCATGCAGATTCCAAGGGATATAAGTTTGAATTGTGTTTAAACCCAATGCCTTTGCTCTAAGCAGTCTATCCTCCCAGAGCTGCAGACATAATATCATTTCACATTGTAACAAGTAAATGTGTACTAAAAAGGGAACTCAGTCCTGCTCCTGGATCTTCCAGTCAACTAGTTTATCTTAGAAGACTGCTATTTCCTAATAAAATGTTCCAACTTATAAAAACAAGCATTAGAATGGTGAAGCTTATTTTCTCAACATGTCGTCTGTGACAATGAAAAATATCATGCCCTAGTTAAGTTATAAAAATAAACAGTTTTGTTGAAAATATTTGAAAAAATAATTCAGAGCCTTACTTCTTTCATGAAACTTCAATTCCCTACTCTAAAGGACTGAATCAAAAGTGCATTTCTTTGCAGAGAAATAGAGAGTGACACCATAGGGTGTTGGGCCAAGATTAGAAAAAAAACAAAAGAAATACACGGAATGCTCATGAATGACAACTTCTACACCCATGACATATTACTTTGTGACGAGGAACAGAAATAAGTGTAGAATAAAAACCTCAGGAAGAATACGGAAATAATGCAGGTCGCCACCGATAATCTGGAATGGTTTACCATCTTTCCAAAACATGTCATCATCAATCTCAAACTTCTTAGTGTTAACCTGATACAAAATGGAAATTATCAAACTGCTTGAGAATTGTGTAAAACACTGAATTCTGCCACCACACAAAAACATTTTACAATATCTATTTAAAAAAACACCATTTTACAACATCTACATTTCCAAACTTCAGAAATTCAAGGGGGAGGCCCCTTCATCCCGCATTGGTTGCAGTTCTCAATCACTAAAAGCTTATGTTTCACAGCCAATCTTATCTCAAATTCCTCGCAGAAAAAGCGCAAATTACAGATTTCCGATCCAAAAACCATAAAATTATTCAAACCCAAGTCCCAACATCTAATACACCAACCATCTCATGAATCAAATATAGCTTTGACAGAAAACTCCAGCTTAATCGCACAAAAACTCAACACCAACTTCAATTAAGCTAAAACACACTATCCTGAGCGAAATCGAAATGCATTAACTGACTTAACTTCCTCATAAAGTTCAGTGTTAATTAATATAATCTGAAACTCAATTCAAAAAGTAAACTCAGAAACTAAACAAATGCCAGAGAAATCAATAAATTCTTCCATTGATGAATCGAATAGAAACATTCAAGTAATTGAATGAAGAAGAAGTAAAATTATTAACAGAATCAATGAAAATGTGATCGAGAACCATGGTACCTTATTGGATTTAGGATGATTATGGTGATGATGATGAGAAGAAGATGGAAGGGAAGGGAAGGGAGCAAAGACAGGAACGATAATTCCAAAAGCTGTAAGAGAAATAAGGAAGAGGAAAAAGAGAAAAGCTTTCTCTCTCACATGGCGTCTCTTCGCCATAGCTGAAATTTTGGAGCTGAAATTCATTCATTCATTCAGTAAATCATTTTTTTTTCTCCTGAGTGAGTGATGATTACTGAAATTGGTAGTTCGGAGGATACCTGCCAGAGTTGCTTCTTGTTCTTAATCAACGTTTTTAATTTATTTTGTTTAAATCTTTTTTTTTTAAATTTTTTTTCACCTTTTATGATTTTAAATGGGAAATTGGAAAAATTGACCTCCAAAAAATTCGATCGAATAATTATGGACCCTCCCCTCACAATTTTTATATTAGAGACCTTATGCTTATGTCATTGCACTCTGAAAAGACAAAAATATCCTTATCTATCTTCCCCTCCTTCTCACATCTCAAAACTTAATCTGAAACCCTAACTCTTCCAACTATCTCTTCCTTACACATGGACTATGACGACGCCGACAATACTCCATCTAACTAAAGTTGGATGATTTGAGAACGATTGTAATTTGTGAATCCTTAACGGTGAGTTTCGACGGTTCTTTCTCGATATTACGAGTTGCGATTTTGCGAGTTCAAGTTGCGATTTTGCGATTTCATTTTCGTTTTTGGATCTAGTTTCATGTTTGGAGTTGTTGGTTATTAGATCTAGCTTTGGGTTTGGATTTTTTTATCGTTTTTTTGTTTTTAGATCTTAGATTGGAGATTAGAAGCACAAGTTCGAAACGAGATTGAAGGCACAAAGTCAATTCCAGATGGGATAATCTCATTCGAGATTTTTCCCCATCTCGATTTGAGATTTGGCCTCAATCTTGATTCGAGATTAGAGGCCACTTTCAACCTCAATCTCGATCCAAAATTGCTCAATCTTTTTTTTTAAACATACATTTGTAGGATTGTTTTTACTTTTTATTATTACTTAATTTCTATTGTTGTGTTTATGTGTTTTTTTTTTTTTGTGTTTGTCAAAGATCTTAGAGTAAAATTCCAATCTCAGAGTAAAAATGGGGCAATCTCAAACTAAGATCTCGTAACGAAATTCCAATCTCGAATCAATACTAAGCAATCTCGAACCGAGATCTTAGACAAAAATTCCAATCTCGAAGAAAAAATGGAATCTTGATCTGAGATCTTGGACCAAATATTCCAATCTCGAATCAATAATGGGCAATCTTTTATTCGATATTGTTAAAAAAATTCTCATCTCCAACCAAAAATATGAATCTCAGTCCAAAAATCCAGATAAATTTGCATTCGATCAACATTAAAATATCACATATCTTTTTGTATTACCTTTTCAAGAGTGAGAGATGAATCTCTTGAAGCTATATGACATAAAATTTTAGAGATAGTCTGTGTTTAGGATATATGGAATATAAGTTGCTTAAATATATAAAGAGTTAAACTTTAAGGGTATTTATGTACTTTCATCTTTTAAGAAGGTCTTACACATAAAAATCTTGAGGGGAGGGTCAATAAGCCTTAGATTCAATTTTTAGAGGTCAATTTTCCCAATTTCCCATTTTAAATGCTGTCTATTTTTTTCCCCGAAAAATTCCAAATGTTTTGATCTATAAAATTTGGATAAAAAATTGTTTATTTTCTTGCTTGAAATTATTGAGTAATTAGACTTTCAAAATTCAATAAGATGACAAAATTAGACTATTATTTTATAAATATTAGAGACCTAATTACATTAAGAGGAATTTCATTGGGTGGCAATTTTTAACCCAATATTTGTAATTTTGTTATCTCTAAAAAGTAATTTAAAAAATGGCACATTTCAAAACTTACACGTCAACCACCTATTTATTATTCCTTAATTCCCCTTTATTCACTCATTGAAATCAATGCCTAGCTCTAACTTCTTCATTCTTTTCGCGCGCACAGCTTGGCGATGGAGCTTCGCTTCTTTTGAAGATCTGAATTTACTTGATCCATTCATTTATTTGATTCAAATCTTTTGATTTCAGGTTTTTTTCCTTCGATTTTTTCTTTCGGTCTTCTCACTTTCGTGCTTTTTCTTTTTTCCGTTTGTTTTTGTTTTGTTCTCCTCTCTCTCTGATTTTTTTTGTTTTGTTCTTATGGTTTCTTCTATTTCTACTGATTTCTAATTTTGATTTGGCTCTATTTTTTTTGTTCTTTGATTACAGATTTTTGAGTTCTCTCCCTTTTTTGCTTTTGTTTTTGTTTTGTTTTCCCCTCTCTCTGATTTTTTGTTTGTTTTGTTCTTATGGTTTCTTCTATTTCTACTGATTTCTACTTTTGATTTGGCTCTGTTTTTTGTTTTTTTTCTTCGATTACAGGTTTTTGAGTTCTCTCCCATTTTTTGCTTTTGTTTATTGTCTTATGATCACTTGCTATTCTTGAAACTTAATTTTAAGATTTTGATCATTTTGTGACGTTTTTCATATGCAAACTTATAAAATTACATTGCTTCTCTTATTCTTTTAAACTTGTTTGAAATATAATTGAATGATTTAATTTTTATCAATGATAAAGTTTGCTTCTGTAATGTTTATCATTGATAAATATTACTACTGCAATGTTTTTTCATATGCAAATTGTTGTTCATATGCAAATAGTTGATGAATGTTACTTTGTGATTCATTCTTATAAATCATACATTGATTTTTTTTTCAGGATTTTTTAATCACAATGGTTCGGGTTCCCATAGTTGTTTTTCATGGTGGTACTTGGGATGATAAGAAGAAATATACGAATTATTCTATTTCTGGTGTTTTAGTTGATTATTTTATCATTTGTTGATTTCATTGGTTTTCTATTGGTTGAGCTTCAATTGGATGTACCTTATTATTCATTTCTAGATTTTGATGTGGATGTTCACAATGTGATGGACATTACTCAAGATAAGGATGTATATTGGTTTTTGTCTTTGGTTAAGGGTGAAAGCTCGAAATATCCGTTAGTTGCTCATGTCAACAATATTGTTTCAGACGTTTCTTCTTCCAGTTTTGTTAATGATAGTTTTCTTCTATTTGTTATCCATTGAGGGAAGAACATTTTCATGTTATTACAAATGCTGACGTTTCTATAATGTTGACTTCGAGTTTTTGTCTTAAAGAAAAGGATGTGTTTGCAAGTAAACAAGTCTTACAGAGGGCGTTTAATTTGTTTGCTATGAAGAGCAATTTTCAATTTAAGACTCTTCATTCTAATTCTCAGACAATCGTGTTTCATTGTTTGAGGATGATTGTGAATGGTTTGTTAGGGCTGCAGCGCGTTGTGGATGCTAAGAAAGTTTGTTGTTGGTCATACATGTCCAGTTCCTATCAATCAAAGTTTTCATAGACAAGTAACATCATTTATCATTAGTGACTGTGTTTCGTTTCAGTTTCTTCCTCCGTCCATTACATGCGTTCTAAACATGGTGTGTCTATTAATTATTATAAAGCTTAGAGAGCGAAAGAGTTGGTCATTAAATGTTTGAGGGGTAGTGCAGAGGATTTTTATAATCTCATTCCAAGGTTTTTCTTAAAGTTAAAAGACAATAGTCCAGGTATTTTCTTTTATATAACTTTAATTAATGATATATAATATGTTGTTTACCGTGGTTATTGATAGATGTGAGGTTTTTATATGGTCTTGTATACTATTTGCCTAGAGATTCCATTTTGGCTTAGTCCATGAAATATTTCGGGCAGTGAGAAATTACATAGAATGTATAAAAAAACCATATGTCTTGTGATGTTTATCAATGATAAATATTTTTTAAGCAAAGTTTATTATTGATTAACATTCCATAAGCAAAGTTTATCAATGATAAACATTCCATAAGCAATGTTTTACCATGATGTTTGTATATCATTTTATCTTTTATATCAGTTATTTCACATGCATATTTAGTATCAATGATATACTTTTGGTTCTGTATGTCAGTTAGTATTTTATATCAGTAATTTCAGTCTCAATAGTTATGTATCAATGATTTACTTTGGTACGGTATGTAAATTTGGTTTTGTATGTCTGTGAGTTACTTACCTTTTTTATCTATTGATCACGTAGGGTACATACACAGCAATTGAGACTGATGTTCAAGGTAACTTCAAATTCTGTTTTATGGCCCTTGGTTCATCTATTGAGGGTTGGAAGTATTGTAGGCCAAATATTTGCGTTGATGGAACTTTTCTGAAGCGTAAATTTGTTGGGACTCTTTTTATTGCATCGACACTTGATGGTAACAATCAAATTTTCTCTCTTGCTTTTAGTGTAGTTGATTCTGTGAATGATTCATCTTAGGAGTGGTTCTTTTTTCATCTACGAAATAGTTTGGGAGATCGGGATGGTTTAGTTATTATATTTGATCGTCACATGAGTATTCCTAAAGGTGTTTCAAAATCTTTCCCATCGGTGATTATGGTATTTGCATCCAACATTTATTGAAGAATTTGAAATTGAAGTTCAAGGATCCTTTGATTGACAAACTTTTTTTTTTTTTTTGTGCAAAGTCTTACCCACTTGATGATTTTGAGATGCATATGGGTTGGATGAAGTCTCTTTGTCCCTCAATTCGAGAGTATCTTAGTTCAGTTTGTTTTGATAAGTGGGTCCGTGTGTTTTTTAGGAGGCGGAGGTATACGCTGATGACCACTAACATTACAGAGAATTTAAATTCAAATTTTAAGGATCCTAGAAACTTGCCTGTTGCGTCAATGCTTGATACGAATAGGGAGAAACTTCAAGAGTGGCTTTATAATAGACGCATCGCAGCTGATTGTATGAAGACTGTATTAACTTCTTGGGCTGAAGCGGAGCTTCAAAAACAGTTTGCAGAATCACGAACCTTGTTGGTAAGAGATATTTACTTACATTTTTATTTGACATTTTCTTTGTTGTATTTAGATTTTTTTATTTTATTTTTTGTCAGGTTTGCCCAATTAGTGATCATGAATATCAGTTAGTTGACGAAGATGATTTTTTTAGCGTCAACTTAGTTGAACGATCTTATTCTTGTCGTGTTTGGGATTTGGATGAAATTCCATTCCAACATGCTTATGCTATTTTTCGTGTCAAGGACTTGAATGCTTATTTATTTGTTTCTAAGTATTATTATCGTAGTCCGTTGCTATCAGCCTATAGTAGTCCTGTTTATCCGGTTGGAAATCATGTGAATTGGAGTGCTCTTGATGGTGATGTACATTTACAACCCCCTATTGTTAAACGTCCTGCTGGAAGGTTAAAAAACCAAAGAATTCCATCTATTGGTGAAGTAAAGAGACACTTGAGATGTAGCCGATGTCATGGTGTGTGTCACCATCGTGCAACATGCAAAAATATAATTATTGCTATAGGACCATGTTACCTTTTTAACAATGTTCTGTTTGCTTGAGTTTATCAGTGATTTTACACGTTTTGCAGAGATGAATATATCAATGATTAATTTTTTTGCTTTTGGTGATTGATTTGATCACTTTAATGGAGTCATGACATATGTTCTCTCTAATTACAAAAACATCAATCAATATTTAAAATTAATTGTAGAATTTTTAATGATCATCACTTGTGTTATTAACCAAATAAATTTTAAAAAAGAAAAATGATAATCAACATCATGGTACGAAATGAGTGATGTTTATCGTGATACATTACAATAGAAATGTTTATCATTGATATACATCATGGTACTAAAGTGAATCAATTATAAAAAGAGATGATGATAATGAGTAAATGTTGTAGAAGGGATGAAATTTAGATTTATACTTGTAGCTTTTTCCCTTTTTTGGGTAACTAAGATAGATGAGAGAAAATGGTATCTCAAGGAAAATGGTATACAAGACCATATAAAAATCTCACATTTATCAATAACAAAAGTAAACAACATATAATATATCAATAACAACCGTAATTAAACAAAACAACTCTGAATTAGTATTCAAGATAATATATTTTCTTCACATTTTCAAAGTGTACTGTCAAAATATAACTTTCCAAAGTACTTTTTGAGTGTTATTCAATAAACAAAACTATTCAAAGTTGTATCAAAATACAACTAACCAAAATTGTGTCAAACCATATCCATCCAAAGTAATTATGTGAGTACTCTCAAAACACATCCATCCAAATTAATTCTAACAAAAGTATATCAATCAATAGTAGCTAAAAGTTTAAAGAGCATATCATAAAAACCAACAGACTTTCAATTTTTAAGATTGAAATTAGGGTCATCAAAGTTCTTTTTCTTTGTGTCCTTCTTTGGAGCTTATCTTTTTGGAACTTGCTTCTTTTCAACTTGCCTCATTTTAGTATACGACTCCATTATTTTCTCAGATTTCTTCACAATCCTCTTTGGACGAGGACTGATTTCAACATTATTTTTAAGTACATCGGCAACTTGATTTCCTTTTCTTGTCAGAATAATTGTTCCAACCTACATTTTTTTCTCTTCCGTTTTTTCCATTTTCCACTTCTATTCCTTTTTCAATTTTAAGATTCTGACAAAAATAAATTTCAAACAAGTTAAAAAGAATCATAGAAAACAATAAAATTTGATAAACATTGCTTAACTCAATGATAAATATTACAGTAGCAATGTTTATCAATGATAAACATTCAAGAAGCATTGAATGATTAAACATTACAGAAGCAATGAATGTCTATCATTGAAAAACATTATAGAATCAATGTTTATTATTTTGATAAATATTCCAAAAGCAATGTTAACACTGATAAACATTGCAACTTTACAGAAGCAATGTTTATCATTGATAAACATTCCAGAATCAATGTTCATTAATGAAATAAAAATATTTATAGTAGGAAAGTATATCATGCAACATAAGATGAGAGATATTTCTCTTTGTTAATCATGCATTGATAATTATATATTACAAACCTCAAATATGTTTTGTCAGTTATGTATATCAGAAAGTGTATTACATTTTAACAAAACATTATGTAATGATGTTTATCAACAATGGACATTTAAGTCATCAGTAATTCATGTATATCAAAAAGTTATCCTTGTTTTAGTATGAAAACGCACCTTTATAAGAATCTAACAATAAAACTACACAAGATCTAGCGTAAAGTAGACTCAGTTTTTCTTTGAAGAACTTAGGGATTTTGAGTTTTAAGAACCTCAGTTTGATTATCAGTTGATTTTTGAATGATGATCGAGAAAATGATCGTTGGGAAATCAGACAAACTTGGTGAAAAAAAGAAGAAGAAGATGAATCGGTGGGAAGGGGAGAAGATGAATCACATAAAAGAAGTATGGTTGATTGAGACCTAAATGAAGGGTTTTATTCTCATTGATATGAGATTTATTGCATCTAACATTTTTCCATTTAAATAAAACTACCAACCAAAGACTCTTCCTCTTTTGTGCACTCTATCCATACCATCTTCCTTTCTTCAGAGTGTAGCACCTAAATGATAGAATTCCATCATGGATCGGGTCTCAAAGACTCACCACTTTGAGCAACACTTGAGGAATCTATTCACATGGTCTAATACTACCAAATGGGGATCATCTCAATATTGGTATCATCTTATTCATTTTGAACGCAAACCTAATTATTATCTTTTATCCTAACCGATTTGAGATATTTTTCGTACCATACATAGGATTAGTTGCATACAACATGTAAGTTAAATTAAGGGTACGTTTCATAATAATAAATGTTCAAAAGAGAGAGAAGTAAGAGACCGTGATATGAATATTCATTGATATTTATTTGATTGAAATCTTGTAGTTCAATCACTTCAATTATTTGATATTTGAGACTGGGCATATTTAATTTATAATTTATTTGATATTTGATAACAAGAGAGACCGTAAAAGATATTTAATTTATAAATTTACAATGACTTTTTTTATGATATGTGGAAGGAGAGATTATTCAAAGGGGCTGCCCCCTTCAGAAAGTGACATCTGTCATTTTGAATTCTTACTAACGGAAGGGTGCGGTACTTTACCTTTTATCATATTTTTAATTATTCTCCAACACCATATAATACCATTTTCAACTTAGGAAAGTTGGTTGATGAGAAGGAATGTTGTAATTAATGTTGAATATATGGCACGATTCTTTCCTAAAAAAAGATACGGAAAGATTTTCTTTCAGAATTAAATTTAAAGAATTGGATTAATGGTATAACCTAACAAACTCTTTTGTTTGTTGGATTAATTGATATTCATTTTTTTTTTCTCTTTTGCTATAAGTATATTTTAACAAACTCTTTTGTTTTCCCTGAAATTATATGTGAGAGTGTAAATCTATATACTTAAATAATAACAATCTTTTAAACCAAAAAATCTCTTACATATAATCAATCAACCATACTTCTTTTATGTGATTCATCTTCTCCCCTTCCCACCGATTCATCTTCTTCTTCTTTTTTTCACCAAGTTTGTCTGATTTCCCAACGATCATTTTCTCGATCATCATTCAAAAATCAACTGATAATCAAACTGAGGTTCTTAAAACTCAAAATCCCTAAGTTCTTCAAAGAAAAACTGAGTCTACTTTACGCTAGATCTTGTGTAGTTTTATTGTTAGATTCTTATAAAGGTGCGTTTTCATACTAAAACAAGGATAACTTTTTGATATACATGAATTACTGTGACTTAAATGTCCATTGTTGATAAACATCATTACATAATGTTTTGTTAAAATGTAATACACTTTCTGATATACATAACTGACAAAACATATTTGAGGTTTGTAATATATAATTATCAATGCATGATTAACAAAGAGAAATATCTCTCATCTTATGTTGCATGATATACTTTCCTACTATAAATATTTTTATTTCATTAATGAACATTGATTCTGGAATGTTTATCAATGATAAACATTGCTTCTGTAAAGTTGCAATGTTTATCAGTGTTAACATTGCTTTTGGAATATTTATCAAAATAATAAACATTGATTCTATAATGTTTTTCAATGATAGACATTCATTGCTTCTGTAATGTTTAATCATTCAATGCTTCTTGAATGTTTATCATTGATAAACATTGCTACTGTAATATTTATCATTGAGTTAAGCAATGTTTATCAAATTTTATTGTTTTCTATGATTCTTTTTAACTTGTTTGAAATTTATTTTTGTCAGAATCTTAAAATTGAAAAAGGAATAGAAGTGGAAAATGGAAAAAACGGAAGAGAAAAAAATGTAGGTTGGAACAATTATTCTGACAAGAAAAGGAAATCAAGTTGCCGATGTACTTAAAAATAATGTTGAAATCAGTCCTCGTCCAAAGAGGATTGTGAAGAAATCTGAGAAAATAATGGAGTCGTATACTAAAATGAGGCAAGTTGAAAAGAAGCAAGTTCCAAAAAGATAAGCTCCAAAGAAGGACACAAAGAAAAAGAACTTTGATGACCCTAATTTCAATCTTAAAAATTGAAAGTCTGTTGGTTTTTATGATATGCTCTTTAAACTTTTAGCTACTATTGATTGATATACTTTTGTTAGAATTAATTTGGATGGATGTGTTTTGAGAGTACTCACATAATTACTTTGGATGGATATGGTTTGACACAATTTTGGTTAGTTGTATTTTGATACAACTTTGAATAGTTTTGTTTATTGAATAACACTCAAAAAGTACTTTGGAAAGTTATATTTTGACAGTACACTTTGAAAATGTGAAGAAAATATATTATCTTGAATACTAATTCAGTAGTTGTTTTGTTTAATTACAGTTGTTATTGATATATTATATGTTGTTTACTTTTGTTATTGATAAATGTGAGATTTTTATATGGTCTTGTATACCATTTTCCTTGAGATACCATTTTCTCTCATCTATCTTAGTTACCCAAAAAAGGGAAAAAGCTACAAGTATAAATCTAAATTTCATCCCTTCTACAACATTTACTCATTATCATCATCTCTTTTTATAATTGATTCACTTTAGTACCATGATGTATATCAATGATAAACATTTCTATTGTAATGTATCACAGATAAACATCACTCATTTCGTACCATGATGTTGATTATCATTTTTCTTTTTTAAAATTTATTTGGTTAATAACACAAGTGATGATCATTAAAAATTCTACAATTAATTTTAAATATTGATTGATGTTTTTGTAATTAGAGAGAACATATGTCATGACTCCATTAAAGTGATCAAATCAATCACCAAAAGCAAAAAAATTAATCATTGATATATTCATCTCTGCAAAACGTGTAAAATCACTGATAAACTCAAGCAAACAGAACATTGTTAAAAAGGTAACTGTTATGAAAAATAAAATAAGAATACTAAAACCTAACATGGTCCTATAGCAATAATTATATTTTTGCATGTTGCACGATGGTGACACACACCATGACATCGGCTACATCTCAAGTGTCTCTTTACTTCACCAATAGATGGAATTCTTTGGTTTTTTAACCTTCAGCAGGACGTTTAACAATAGGGGGTTGTAAATGTACATCACCATCAAGAGCACTCCAATTCACATGATTTCCAACCAGGATAACACGGACTACTATAGGTCGATAAGCAACCGGACTACGATAATAATACTTAGAAACAAATAAATAAGCATTCAAGTCCTTGACACGAAAAATAGCATAAGCATGTTGGAATGGAATTTCATCCAAATCCCAAACACGACAAGAATAAGATCGTTCAACTAAGTTGACGCTAAAAAAATCATCTTCGTCAACTAACTGATATTCATGATCACTAATTGGGCAAACCTGACAAAAAATAAAATAAAAAAATCTAAATACAACAAAGAAAATGTCAAATAAAAATGTAAGTAAATATCTCTTACCAACAAGGTTCGTGATTCTGCAAACTGTTTTTGAAGCTCCGCTTCAGCCCAAGAAGTTAATACAGTCTTCATACAATCAGCTTGCGATGCGTCTATTATAAAGCCACTCTTGAAGTTTCTCCCTATTCGTATCAAGCATTGACGCAACAGGCAAGTTTCTAGGATCCTTAAAATTTGAATTTAAATTCTCTGTAATGTTAGTGGTCATCAGCGTATACCTCCGCCTCCTAAAAAACACACGGACCCACTTATCAAAACAAACTGAACTAAGATACTCTCGAATTGAGGGACAAAGAGACTTCATCCAACCCATATGCATCTCAAAATCATCAAGTGGGTAAGACTTTGCACAAAAAAAAAAAAAAGTTTGTCAATCAAAGGATCCTTGAACTTCAATTTCAAATTCTTCAATAAATGTTGGATGCAAATACCATAATCAGCTGATGGGAAAGATTTTGAAACACCTTTAGGAATACTCATGTGACGATCAAATATAATAACTAAACCATCCCGATCTCCCAAACTATTTCGTAGATGAAAAAAGAACCACTCCTAAGATGAATCATTCACAGAATCAACTACACTAAAAGCAAGAGAGAAAATTTGATTGTTACCATCAAGTGTCGATGCAATAAAAAGAGTCCCAACAAATTTACGCTTCAGAAAAGTTCCATCAACGCAAATATTTGGCCTACAATACTTCCAACCCTCAATAGATGAACCAAGGGCCATAAAACAGAATTTGAAGTTACCTTGAACATCAGTCTCAATTGCTGTGTATGTACCCTACGTGATCAATAGATAAAAAAGGTAAGTAACTCACAGACATACAAAACCAAATTTACATACCGTACCAAAGTAAATCATTGATACATAACTATTGAGACTGAAATCACTGATATAAAATACTAACTGACATACAGAACCAAAGTATATCATTGATACTAAATATGCATGTGAAATAACTGATATAAAAGATAAAATGATATACAAACATCATGGTAAAACATTGCTTATGAAATTTTTATCATTGATAAACTTTGCTTATGGAATGTTAATCAATAATAAACTTTGCTTAAAAAATGTTTATCATTGATAAACATCACAAGACATATGGTTTTTTTATACATTCTATGTAATTTCTCACTGCCCGAAATATTTCATGGACTAAGCCAAAATGGAATCTCTAGGCAAATAGTATACAAGACCATATAAAAACCTCACAACTATCAATAACCACGGTAAACAACATATTATATATCATTAATTAAAGTTATATAAAAGAAAATACCTGGACTATTGTATTAAGAAAAACCTTGGAATGAGATTATAAAAATCCTCTGCACTACCCCTCAAACATTTAATGACCAACTCTTTCGCTCTCCAAGCTTTATAATAATTAATAGACACACCATGTTTAGAACGCATGTAATGGACAATATCTTGGGGAGATGTGTGGTTGGAGGAAGAACTGAAACGAAAATTGTCTTTAACACAGTCACTAATGATAAATAATGTTACTTGTCTATGAAAACTTTGATTGATAGGAACTGGACATGTATGACCAACAACAAACTTTCTTAGCATCCACAACGCGCTGCAGCACTAACAAACCATTCACAATCATCCTCAACACAATGAAACACGATTGTCTGAGAATTAGAACGAAGAGTATTAAATTGAAAATTGCTCTTCATAGCAAACAAATTAAACGCCCTCTGTAAGACTTGTTTACTTGCAAACACATCCTTTTCTTTAAGACAAAAACCCGAAGTCAACATTATAGAAACGTCAGCATTTGTAATAACATGAAAATGTTCTTCCCTCAATGGATAACAAATAGAAGAAAACTATCATTAACAAAACTGGAAGAAGAAACGTCTGAAACAATATTGTTGACATGAGCAACTAACGGATATTTCGAGCTTTCACCCTTAACCAAAGACAAAAACCAATATACATCCTTATCTTGAGTAATGTCCATCACATTGTGAACATCCACATCAAAATCTAGAAATGCATAATAAGGTACATCCAATTGAAGCTCAACCAATAGAAAACCAATGAAATCAACAAATGATAAAATAATCAACTAAAACACCAGAAATAGAATAATTCTTATATTTCTTCTTATCATCCTAAGTACCACCATGAAAAACAACTATGGGAACCCGAACCATTGTGATTAAAAAATCCTGAAAAAAAAGATTAATGTATGATTTATAAGAATGAATCACAAAGTAACATTCATCAACTATTTGCATATGAACAACAATTTGCATATGAAAAAACATTACAGTAGTAATATTTATCAATGACATTACAGAAGCAAACTTTATCATTGATAAAAATTAAATCATTCAATTATATTTCAAACAAGTTTAAAAGAATAAGAGAAGCAATGTAATTTTATAAGTTTACATTTGAAAAACGTCACAAAATGATCAAAATCTTAAAATTAAGTTTCAAGAATAGCAAGTTGTTAGGAATGGTGTCCTAGAACTTGTAATTATTTAATAATAATAATTTATTAAGAATAAATTAAATAAATAAACATAAGTTCTTTATATTATCTAGATTGATTCAATTAATGATATTAGGAATATATGGAAATATATAAATATCAAACATTCAAATAGTAAAACCCTGAGTCACTCTTATGAAATCACGACTTAGTATGTGAGTCATACGAGAGGATTAAAGTCGAGATGAGTAACTTAAACGTGTCTACGATGAAACGAATAACGTTTGGGAACCTTATTCCTGGTAACATTGTTGATAGCTTCGCATTTTGTTTATAGACAAATGATCGAATCCGATCATTCCTGTGGGAGACATGAAATGGAAGTATTATATGCAATGTTGATTGTATAAGACAGGACCACGATGTTCGATCAAATTTCTCATTAGTACCGGTTTACGAGAAATAATCGAATATCAAACTAAGTTTATCAACCAGGTGATAGATCTCAATCCCTGAGTGAAATGCGGACTCCTATTTGTGGAGTTATGTTCTTTGATTCACATAGTTGAGAAGCGTCCGTAAGAACGCTCAATACACTCGCTGTTTTGGGAACATGACTAGATAAGTAGTGGGAACTCATTTTCACAAGATGGAATTCATAACTTTCCTATAAATTAACCGGTATCGGTGCGATACCTAAACATTTTAGGAACTTTAGGAAACTCCTTGATGTCTTGATTCGTGACATGAACAAGTGACGTCACGACTTCTATTGATCATAGAAGTATCTTATCTCTAGTTCGACTAAAGATAAAGTTCATTGGAGAATCGCGGGAACACAAGGATAAAGCGGTAATTACAGGGGGAAAAACGGTAAATTTATCCTTTGTAATTATGAGGGTTCCACGTGAAGGATATATCACGAGATATAAATAAAAGATAAACTAAATGAACATAACTCATCTATAGTGAGGGGAGTTCAAGCTATGAATCTATAGTGGAATTATTCATAGTTAGATAATAAGTAATTAATCGATTATGTGTTAATCACTTAATTGACTAATTATTAAGCCCATGATCTATAGGTCCATCAGGTCCCTATGCTAGCCCAAATATCGTAGTCGCGAAATCAAGTAGAAGAAATAGAAATTTTAAGTAAAGTGAATTACTTAAAATAGACAATATTAATTGTTTAAATATTGAGTATATTTAAACGGTAATTAATATAAACATTATTAATTGTTTAAATAATGAGTTTATTTAAACATGAAATTAATAATGAAATATTATTAATTATACATTATTAATTATTTAAATATTGAGTATATTTAAATGGTAATTAATAATTTGAAATTAATTAACAACTATTAATTGTTTAAATAATTATATTTAAACGGAAATTAATAATTAAAATTAATTAAATTAATAATAAAATATTGTCAATAAAATTATTAATTAAATAATGAATTTATGGAAATTAATAATTATAATATTTATTATTAATTATTTAAATAATGAAAATTATTTAAATGGAAATTAATAATTAAATATAAATTGGATAATATTTAGTCAGGAGAAAATATTAATATTATTAATTGTTTAAATAAAATATTTTATTTAAATGGTAATTAATAAATAAATTAATTAAGTTGGACTTATTAATTTAAGAGAGAATTTCAAGCCCAATTGGATTAATGAACCCAATTGGAATTGGCCCAAAATAATTAATTAAATAAATTGTATTTATTTATTATTTTATGATGATAAAATCGGCCATGACATGTATTTTGAGGAGATAATTGTTTGAATTATATCCTAAAATAATTACATAGATTTATTTACCCAAGATAAATAAAAATAAAGAAAATAAAATAATCTCCTATTTATCCATGGCATTTTCGAAATTGCTAGATAAAGGAAAGAGATAATCTTTTTTCTTTTTGTATTTATCTCTATAGATTAATCCTAATGTGATTAGGATTCCTATTTTTCTATAAATAGGAGGGTTGAGTCATTCATAAATCACACAATTAAATTCCTTAGAAATTCGGAATTCTCTCTTCCTTCTCCCTCCCCCCTTAGCCGATTTTCCCTAGTCCATTGGGAAGAAAATATTTTTTCTTCTTCCCAATTTCTTCTTAAGTTCGATCCCACAATCGGATTTCGTTTGATCGATCGGGATATAGCATAGAAGATCCGGTGTTGCTGAGAATTGATGCTGTAAAGAAACCTCCAACGGATTCTCCATATTTTACTCAATGTAAGTAAAGGGTTTTAATTTTCGAAAAACGAACATGAATCTACATGTTTTTATCACAAATTGCATGATATTAATAGATCCTAAATTAAGTGTTAATTTGTGTTACTAAATAAATTCCGCTAATTTAGTAAATCATCCCTTCACAAGTGATCATAAGACAATAAACAAAAGCAAAAAATGGGAGAGAACTCAAAAACCTGTAATCGAAGGAAAAAAAACAAAAAACAGAGCCAAATCAAAAGTAGAAATCAGTAGAAATAGAAGAAACCATAAGAACAAAACAAACAAAAAATCAGATAGAGGGGAAAACAAAACAAAAACAAAAGCAAAAAAGGGAGAGAACTCAAAAACCTGTAATCAAAGAACAAAAAAAAACAGAGCCAAATCAAAATTAGAAATCAGTAGAAATAGAAGAAACCATAAGAACAAAACAAAACAAAATCAGAGAGACAGGAGAACAAAACAAAAACAAACGGAAAAAAGAAAAAGCACGAAAGTGAGAAGGCAGAAAGAAAAAATCGAAGGAAAAAAACCTGAAATCAAAAGATTTGAATCAAATAAACGAATGAATCAAGTAAATTTAGATCTTCAAAAGAAGCGAAGCTCCATCGCCAAGCCGTGCGCACGAAAATAATGAAGAAGTTAGAGCCAGGCATTGATTTCAATGAGTGAATAAAGGGCAATTAAGGAATAATAAATAGGTGGTTGACGTGTAAGTTTTGAAATCTGCCATTTTTAAATTACTTTTTAGAGATAACAAAATTATAAATATTGGGTTAAAAATTGCCACCCAATGAAATTCCCCTTTATCTTATATAAGTAAATAGTAATAATAACTTGTTATATTTTCTAATCATTTGATTATCTATTTTGTCTACTAGTAACTCGAAAGAGAAGGAAGGGTGGGTGTGAAAAGAGATGCTCCATTAAAGAAAAAAAGTAATTTAAGAAGGAAGTGACAACAAACAACACCTCGTGGTTCATAACTACCCTTTTAATAATTCAATTATCAAAATTACACACACGTTAATAAAATTATTAAAAGTGACCTAAAATTAAGAACTATTAATGAATTAATATGGTAAAATTTCATGAAACTGTCAATTAAGGGCCCATTTAAAAAAACTGTCAACTAAGGATAATGAAACTCAAATTTTCGTGGGGTATTTAAAAAAGATTTAATTGAAGGGTACATTTGATAATTGGGTTGGAAAACAGACATTGACGAATCCGACTTCTAAATTAGGCCTATTTTAGCTCATGAGCTGGTCCGATCTAAATTCAACGGGCTTATAGCTCATGGGCCTAAGTCCGGCCAAAAATCCAATTTTTTTCCAAAATAAATAAAATGATATTATATTTTTGGTGTGAGAATTATACCTAGGTTTCTCTTTATCATTAATTTCTTACATTTTTTTTTAATTTTATTTTATTGTAACATTTAAAAAAATGGTTTTTAGCTCCTTTTTTTTCAGTTAAAGCTACCATGTAATTTGCAATTGAATTCAAATATTTGTGTAATCCTATAATTATTTATTTTTAAGTGTACAATTGATAATTGTCATATTAGTCATGTACTTTTCATTATTCTCTCAAGAGGGAGGAATATGAAATGTTTGGTTAATTGTTAAATTTAACCATAGATATAAAATTGTTAGGACCATGGGCTTGATAGGCGGTTCAAAATGACTTTCTCACCCTATTCGTGCCCTAAAAAAAATTATCTATGCCCTCCAATATATATGTTTGAAAAGGGATCTTTCATGAATTAGCTAATGGTATTTTCTAACAACAACTAGGATTGATTTGAAATCTAATTCAAATTGTAATATAACATCTATAGTATACTGAATCAATTCTTTTCAATATATAGATCCGATAATAATTTTAAAAAAGAATTTAAGAGATATAAATATAACTAGTAAATAATCATCATTTAAAATAACACACACTTCTAATTTGGTACCTTTTAACTTACACCAAAATATTTCAAAGCATGGAAATTAATTTTAATTATTCACACAAACTAGTGTGATATTTTTTTCTCCTTCTAAATTCTTTTTTTAATATTAAACTATTCATGGCTCCACTTACAAAAAAAATTTGTTTGTTAATGCATATGGCCCCATACCAAAGACCTTATATCAATTTCCAAACCATTAAATATATATATATAAAAAAAAAAAATTAAAGGATAGTTTGAAAAGGAAAGAAAGGGAAATTTGGGAGAATTTCCAAGACATATATTTGCCCTAATCCCCAAGTCCAAATTAAAGGAAGAAAGTAGAGGTCAAAAAAGTTTAAGAGTCAAAGGCATTTCTATTGAGGTTTTTGGTTTTAGGTCAAATACATAAATAAAAAGTTACATTTTTTTTAATTAAAGTAACAAAGGGAAAGATAAGAGAGAGAATGATTGGAATATTAACAAGTCAACTAGGGCTTTTCAATGCCAAAAGCTTATTAACCATTGAAAATATATTTACATGCAATGGGACAAACAAAACCCATTCATCCTTTTCTTTCTTTTTCTTTTTCTTTCCTTTTCTTTCTGACTACACAGAGCATCTTAAAAAAGCCATCTCACAGTCCATCCTTTTGCCCCCCTTTTATACCATTCATATATGCACACTTTACCATTTCACGGGTAAGTAGTAGTTTCTCTTTATTTTCATATATTAACTTCGTATTACAAACTAAAGTTCTACGAGCATTCAGTAAGAAGTAACCATATAATTTTGTATAAGGAAATAACTCATGTGACATAATCTTAAAGAGATTCATGGTAGGTAATTAACTCTGTGTTACAATCAAAATACTACGAGCATTCAGAAAGAAAATAAAGAGTTTATAATAAGACAATTCATTGACACAATCTTAAAGAGAGGTTTATTAGTAAGTAGTAGCTTCTCTCAATTTCATACATTAGTTCCATGTTATAATCAAAATACCATAAGCATTCAGAAAGAAAATAATGAGTTTATAAGAGGAGATAATCTATATTATGATATAATTTTAAAGAGAGGTTCGAACGTTAAATATGATGGAATATAACGGTTGAATGCTTAATCAATTGAGATATTTTTTAGATAGAAAAAAAAAAATGTATTCTTGGTAAATTTTATTGTCTCACAAGAAACAATAGTACAAAAGGAATAGTTAAAAAAAACAGAGAGTACAAGTCTACACGGGCAGTTTGGGAAGTGTGCATTAATTAATTAATTATTTTTCTTTCAAAAATTGAGACCACAAAACTTGATGTTTTGTCTGTTTTCTTTTCTCCCAGTCTCTCGATCGAGACCTTTCCACACCATATCACATGGAGATCAGAGAGAAAAGAAAGAAAGAGTTTTTCTTTTTAAAGAGAAATGGAGAGAGAAAAGTCTGATATTTTGATCAGTGGCAAACATTTATAACAGAGAGAATGGTATGTTTATTTCTCGTGCTCATCATTTTCTTTAAAAGTCTCTCTCTCAAACAAACTTAAACATTATTTAATTCAAGTGTCTATACTAGTTTACGTGTTCCTATTCAACTAATCTCATACTGTAAAATCATACGATGCTATAATATTTAGCATAAAAAATTTGTAAAATAATATCCTAAATAATAGGTCTATACATGGATTTTGAATTCATGATCCAAACTTTAAAAAACATCTTTTGACAACAAACCAATTTAATTTTGTTTAAGATAACTTTTGTAATTGTTTAAAAGCGTTTTTTATAACTATTAAAAAAACACTTTTAAAAACTACCTCAAACGGATAAGAATTGGTTAAATAACATTATTTTGGAAAGTGGGGAAGGAAAGATCGAGTTTATATATATGTTTATTAAAATTACTACCTTTTTACTTTTTTCTTCAAAGTGCTTTAAATTTTAAAGAAATGGAAGGCCACTAATATTATGTGGGGAGAAGATTAAGAATCTTTTATATCATAGTGATAAATAATAATTATTTATCATAAAGAATTACCAATAAATAACTACACACACTTTTATCCTATGATAGGCTAATGATCATACTTTGCATGGCTCATAATTGCTCTTGCCTTTGATCTCTCTCTTTCTCAGGCTGTTATTATAAATCTTTTCTCAAATTATAAATATGCATGTGTGAGACTTTTAATTTATTTATTTTTTTAAAAAAAAATCTTTAAATTTTAAAATTATAGATTTAAATCTATGTGCGGCTTTCATAGTACTATGGTATTATTCTATGAGTTTTTCGACATTAAATATTGTAAAATCATATAATTATTCTATAAAATCAGTTGACATACGTATAAATTGATCCTTTCTTCTTAACAGCTTAATTAAGATCAAATTCTCAGTATTTTTTTTTTTTTGAAGAAAAACAAAAATGACAAGTAAATAAGAGCTTGTTATAATATATAGTGCGGGAGATTTGATTATTATTATGTGAAGGATGAAAAGTGATCCTGCCTCGGGATTGAATCCCACTTGCACCCACATAGGGGTCAAATGGCATCTCAATTATCTCTCTTTTTTTATTTAGCAAAAATAAAATAATAATATGATAATATATATTTTATATAATTTACACATCTTATTTGCCCATCAAGATTCTTTTCATAAGAGAATCCTATGCAATTTTGTGTAACCTAAAATACCTTGTGTGTACTTTTAACTTTATCATTCCCATGTTCTATACAAACATTCTTTTTTTCATGGTGTGATTTATTTATTTATTTATTTATTTTGGTTTATGTACTATTTTGGTTTTCAAATAAACTTAAATTAATTATTTTATTTTGATCTATAAATTTTTAAATATTTATTTTAATCCCTTAACCTTCACTATAAAATATTTTAGTCCTATTAGTTAATTTCTTATAAATCATTTAACAAAAACTTGACATGACATATATTTAATTAAGTAGATGTGTGTATATGGACAAAATTATATTGAAGCCATGAAATAGATTTAGTTTGTTGTTAAATTATTTTTATGTCTATTAAAACTTGTATACAAACTTCAAAAACTAAAATAAAACATTTGAAAATTGAAGGAACAAAAACAAAATAAACATAAAAGATTAGTGATTAAAATAAAACATTTAAAAGTTGATAGATCAAATGAAACCATGTAGGAAAGCTCAAGGCCCTACTACAAAATATCAATGCATATAATAAAAAAAAAAAAAAAAAAAAAAAAAACCTACATAACAAAAGTTGGGAAATTAACTCATGTGACGCATAAATTAAAGGGCCAACTACAAAAGTAATATGTACTAAAAAAAAGTAGTAGAAAAATGGCATATCCTTCTGTTCATGGTAAGGCATTTAAAAAAAATCAAAAGAAAAATAAGTATATCCTCATTCAATTATAAAGATATCACCCAAACTTATTATTTTTAAGTACTGTTGAAATAACACATTTTTGTATTCAAATTATTGAAATGTCAAAATATTTTAAAAATTATCTTAATAGTTTTAAATAATTTATGAAACTAACAAATGCCAAAAAAAACCAATAAATTCATTGAAAATAAATAAAATAATTCAATAAATTATCGAACTACTCTTTGGATAGTTTTTAATTTAAAATTATTCAATAAAAATAATAAAATAATTCAATAAATTATTGAAATGTCAAAATATTTTAAAAATTACCTTAATAGTATACAAAAATAGGTTTTTCTAAGGTAATTTCTAATATTCTATTGCATTATTTACTCAAATCTATATAAAAGAAAAAAAAAACCTACTCGGAGTACGTATGTAAAAAGAGAAAAATATGATTTATGTATAAATTTGAATATAATGCACTATTTTGTGAATTGAGGTATTGTTTTCAAATTTATACACGTTATTTACTACAATTAATTATATATTTAAGCACTTCTTTTCTACTATATAAGGTGGGATAGAACCAGTCACTTGAAAATAAAAATACATATTTTTTACTATTGAGTTTATGATCGGCAGAATTAGCTAGAATACACACATTTTAGAATTAGAATGCTTATAGTTAATAAGATCGTGATATTGATGGATAATACATTTTTAAAGAAATGAAATATGCTCAGCTTGCTGATAATTAAAGGCTAAGAAATGACAGAAATGAAAGGGATATGGGATATTCTTCTTGTTTATATCGATCGAGAGAGAAAAAAAAAAGGATTTACTTTTTTTAGTCTTATCCATTCATCCATCCTTTCATATATATATATATATGTGTGTGTGTGTGAAATTTAGTTATATTAAATCTCTCCTTTTTCTCCTCCAATTTTTTGTAATTCTTTTATTTTAAACTATATATTATATCATATATTTTCTTTTTATAAGATTCAATTTTATGATTTTCATTAAGTACTTTGTAAATGATAAATTGTGCTAAACTTGTATCAATTTAGTTGAAATATTTATATATCATTGGTGCTTTCTGATTTTTATCATTAATGATTGAAAAATATGTATAGAATATATAAAAATTCTATACACATATATTTAATAAAGAAAATGAAAATCAATAGGACAATTTTAACCTTACATGGGTGTTCTTCCCAACCTTTTTTTTGTAATTAGAGTCAATAACTATATATATATATATGAGAAAAATTCGAGCCTCATACATACTATAAAATAAATTTCAATCATAAAAATATTAAGATGTCATCGAAAAAAAGTTATAATAAAAAAAACATGTTGCTCATACATATGGTTGATTATTATCACCCACAACCTTTTTTGTAGCAAGTTTGTTTGTTTGTTTTTTTTTTTTTTTTTTGAAAATATCATCAAATTAAATTTAAGGGAAATCCAAGACTAAATGACTTCTATTAGATGTTTCATAATTCAATTTTTTATATTACATTAAATTGGTGGAGAAGAGGCTGCAATCTTCGACCTTAAGACCCGATATCTTACCAATTACGTTATGCTCAGATTAGTATTATGCGTCACTTTTTAAGGATATAAAAATATTGAGCATATGCATATATGAAATTATATGACAACTAAAGCTTCAACTTATGAACCTAGGGTTTGGGGTATAAAATGGATCATAAACCAAAATTTCCAAAGATTGTTTAATTAATTCAAGGACATGGAAAATATTAATTAATGAAATATGTATACAAATATAAAACATATAAAAATATGTAAAAATTTCTAAGATGTTCTTCCCTTAGGGAAGACTGATAATATAAAGGGAAAAAAATTTCCAAAAATGAACATAATTTGTTTGATATCATCACTATCATTTCTAACCTTGCCATGGTTTTTGAATTTGATTTTGATTACTCTGAGTAGTGTTCATGCAGTTTCCGAAACCGGCGATATTGAGAAAATCGCCATGGGAGAAAGCTCTCAGCCCCAAGAAATCTCTCGTCATCCCTTCACTTCCAGCAAAAGAAGACCCTTCAAATCCGGAAACGGATGAAAAAGAATTCATCAAATCGTGGACTGAAGAAGCTACACCCGAAGCTGCCGTCGTCCTCGCTGTCGCTGCCACCGACACCGAAGGAACCGATACAGGAGCGTTATTTTGGTAAGTTGTAGGGAATTCATGGCGGAAACCTACGTGGCCTATCTGATGATCTTCACGTGCGGATGATAAGTTAAGGCCAAAATTACAGCTTGTAGAATCAGACATGTGATCATGATTGTGGGGCCTCACCATCGTCCCCGTTGCCAATGCCGGTTGCGACGATACACGATCAACGGCAGCGGCGTTACTACTCATCGTCGAGCCCATCTGAGCCGCCTTTTGCAATAACGCTGTTGCCGACATGTGTGTAGAATGACTTGATAGATAAGAAGGTGGAAGGAGAGATGGTCCAAGATTAGGGTTTGGAATGTTGTTTATAGTTTGATTATTTTGCGACGGTGGCGGTGGTGGTTGTGGTGCAGTTTGCGAGAAATCTTGATCTAATCGGGTTGGATAAATGGAGGAGGAAGAAGAAGATAGATCAATTGGTGACGGGGCTAACCAGGGCGGGATTTCGGGTCTAATTAAGCTAGTGAAATTTTGATGCTCTTTTTTAAGAGAAAATGATGAATGGATATTATCTAAGGGATTATTGAAATGGGATTGAAAATTTAAGTGAGAAATGGAAGAAGAAGATGAAGGAGGTGGATGATGGTTTGTTAATAGTAATGGAATTGGATTGGATGTAATAGCTCTTGCACTTTCCTCTGCTAAAGCATCACAAAAAGCTCTATGAGTGATGAAACTATCCCTCCTGAAAAAAAAATCAAAAAATAAATAATTAAGAAGAAAAAATTCAAAAAAAGACAACAACTAAAAACAAAAAGCTACATGTCAGAAAAATTAGCATATTCAACTCTTTGTCAATGTAAGTTTAAAAAAATATAAATAGAAAAAAAAAATTGACATTGTAGAAAGTAGAACCACTCTCTCTCAAACCAAGAAAAATTCTTAAAAGTATAAAAGAAAAAAAATAGCCTGTATAAAAAAAATTATCTAGAAAGAAAAAAAAAATACATAAGGCATTAGCTTAGTCATTTTTATTTAAATTATTTATTTTGGATGAATAAGAGCTCTTAATTTTACTAAGGAACGATAATCACAAATATATTAATTAGTTTAGTAATAAATTCAAATCCATTCTTTTTTTTTATACATATTACATCAAATTGGAGGAAGAGAGACTCGAACGACCTCATGAGAAGGGAGCAGATGTCTATTCACTTAAGCTATACTCGTGTTGGCTTCAAATCTATTCTTAATTACTCTTACAGTTGTCACCATATATTCTTAAATTTTAAGTATCACTCAAACTTTCATTTATTGATCATATATTCATATTATAGTTAATAAATTCATGAAATTCTTAACCTCTCTCATTTAATAACAGTAAGCTACACATTGAAAAAGTAAGTAAGTAAAAAAATATCTTTTTAAAAAAATTACATTACAAATAAGACGAGAAGGATAAACTCTTACCTACGACCAAAAAAAAATTGAGAACACACTAACACTTGATTTATCGAGCTATGCTGAAATTGATCAGAAAATAAAAACTTACTCATTTTTAAATCTGGTTATGATCATTTCTACAATCTTATAATAAAGCAAGTAAATTTTTTTTAGGATATTACATTAAATTAGGCCGAGAAGCAGAGACTTAAAACTTTCCCGATTATTAGAAGTGAGTACAAATGTCTAACCAGATGAGTTATGTTCGGGTTTTACAATAAAGTAAAAGTCTACTTACCTTGAGAAAAGGGTTCCACAATCACATCTATACTCTCTAGTGCCACAAGTCTTGGAATGTGCTTTCCAATCTGATTGAACTGCATATTTCTTAGAACATTTCTCACATTTCCATTTCTTTTCTCCATGTTTTCTGCTAAAATGTTTCTTAATTCCAGTCAAATCTCCAAGAGCTCTTGATGGATCATGATGAACACAGGTTTCTTCAGGACAAACATAAACTTTCCTCCTAATCACTTCTAGTTTTGATCTTTGCTTCAATTTCCATGGAAGATTATGCCCTCTTCTATGAAGTTGAAGATTTTGATCTCTTTGAAACCCTTTGTTGCAGATCTCACATAAAAATCTATTTGTTGCTAAAAGAGATTTGGGAGATAAAGCTATCACTTCTGAATCTGGGTCTATAAAAAAAACCAAAACAAGAAGTAGAGTAGATTAGATTATTGGGATCTATAAAGAAATCAAAACCCGAACCGATCAATTATATAATCTGCTGTTGTTAATAGGGTTACCCGAATTCTATTTTGACCTGACTCGAAACTCTGCAGTTTCACATGTAAATATAAAACAAACCTGGATTTCCGGGGAGGTTTCGTTTCTTTTTTGGCGGGGGCGGTGGTGGTGTAGTAGCGGAAAAGTATTGCTGGCTACCGGAATTATAGTCGGTGGCGATATTCGGATCGGTTCTAGTACTGCCGGAACAAACGCTTGCTTCACCGGAAGCTGAAGTCAAATTGGACAAGTTTTCCTCCATAGGTAGTTGCTGTTGGTGGGGTTGTTGGAATAACAAACTTTTTATCATCTTTTAATTATATAATTACCTGAAATAATTAAGCAAATAATTTGGAGCCAAAAAAAAAATTGAAAAATTGGATAGATCTAATTATGATTTAGAAGACAAAAGCAAGAAAACAAAGTGATTAAAACAAAGAATAGACCAAGAAAAGAGGTCTTTATTTATTTTTTTAAGTTTTGAAATTCACCAAAACTTTGAAAATTTAATCTCTTTCTCTTGAATTTGGCTCTAACCCAAGGGACAATATTTGGTTTTTTTTTCATCAAAAACTCAAAAGAAACAAGATTATATAAGCATGAAAGAGAAAGAAAGGAATTTTAGAGAGAGAGAGAGAGAGCTAAAAAATGAAACAAAAATCAAAGGGGGTTTGGTACTTATTTTATAAGTTCTTGATAATATCAAGAAACTACAATAACAGCCACCCAAATATGAACAAACAAAAGAAAACTCAGATAAAAAGGAGAGAGAAAGAAGAGAGAGAAAGAGGTGAGCGAGAGAGAGAGAGAGAGAGAGAAAATACCTTCTGAGGAAATTCCTGAAAACAAGTCTGAAAGACAATAACACAAAAACCAGAAGGGCAAAGCAAAAGGAAACCCTACTGCTGGCTAACCTTGATGTTGCACTTTCTGTCTTTTCCTCTGTTTTTTTTTTTCTTATAGATCCCTTGAAATATCCCTCTTATTTATTTATTTCTTTATTTTTTTTATAATATTATTTTTATCGAACTTATTAGTATCACTCATATACAATTTATCACGATTATCAAGTGAAAAGATTATCATATATTACAATGAATCGGTTATTTTATCATAATCAATGAGTGAAAGACTTGTTTTTTTTAAAAAAATATGACATGTTTAAAAATATTTTTAGAGATGATAAATTTATAAATATTATATAAAGTTTTGGCGTGTATGAAAAATAATTATAAATATAGTAAAAAAAAATCAAAAATGGCATTTTAAGGATTGTTATTTTCAAAAATTGCAAAAGTTTTGAAAATTTTCAAAAATGACATTTTTCATACTTAGATTCATTAATTTCATCGAGATTGCTCATTCTAACAAATGTCATTTTTGAAGTAATTTCAAAATATTTTCTATTTTTAAAATTACTCATAAAAAAATATCATCAATTGTAATTTCCCTTAAAAAAATTATAATATTTATAAATATATGTCATTTTTATAGAACACATCAATCCATGTATATTATATATCATAATCAATACATAGTTATCATGATATTACATATTTAAAAAAATATATAAAGGATAAATTTATAAATATTATACAAAATTTTGATCCCAAAAAAATTCTCATTTTTTTTTCTTTTAGAAAAGTTTGTAATTTTTTTTCTGCCAAAATGCCTTTTGTTTAATCTCTCTCTCTCAACTTTCCTCTTTCTCTCTTATAAAGTAATGGAATAAAAAACAAAAGCTGTCTTGTAAAAAGAGGGTATCATTTTGTATATACCTTAGAGAGAGAAAGGGGGGGAGAGAGATTTTGATTATTATTTTTTTTAGATCGGGGGGCATGAGTAGATCCTTTCCACAGCTTTTTTTTTACAATTACAGTGAAATGATTGATCCAGTGATTAAATCACTAACCATCTAAAAAATATATTTTTTAAATAATAAAAATACTTACTTTGAATTGGGTCACTGGAATTTCCAAAAGGGTAAAATACAATAACATCTTCCAAAAGGGTAAAATACAATAACATCCTGTGATTTTTTCTAAATGCATGCATGAACATTCTCTGTGGTTCAAAAAATGGTAAATCAGACCCTGTAGTTTTAAATTATTTCAATAAGATCCTTTCACTACAACGCCATTAATTTTCTTTTAGCAATAACTTCTTCCTTTGAAACCCCGATTTGGATTAATCAAGATATTTTAGAATCCTGATTTTGGGTTCTACGTTATGATCAGTTCAAAAATTCTAAATCATCAGTAACCAAAAGCATTAATGGTGTAAATCATACCTAGTATTTTGATGATAATAAACTCTTTTATTTATTAATGATTTTGAAGTTTTGAAGTGACCATAACGTTGAGCTCGAAACAAGGATTCCAAAACATCTTGAATCATCCAAATCAGAATTCAAACAAAAAAGTTGTGGCTAAAAGAAAATTTATGGTGTTGAAGTGGAAGGTGTCTCATTGGAATAATTTAGAAATACATGGGTATGATTTGCTATTTTCATACCACATGAGTGTTCATGCATTTGAAAAAAACCACAAGGTCTTATTTACATTTTACCCTTTCCAAAATTGTTCTATTTTAATTATTAACTTCTTGTACAAATTTTTTTAAAAAAATTACATAGAAATATGTGAATTTGTGTATTAAACCATAGTTATTTGATAAATTTTATTATTTGATTTGAAAACATGTGGCCAAAGATCTTCTGTGTTTAATTGTAAAATAAAAATCTAACAAAAACTAAAATAGATTTTTATGAAAGTTTTAAAGATAAAAAAATCTATGAAAAAAATATAAAACAACATAAATTATTGAGAATTGGAGGTCAAATATGCTAATAACATTTTTGACCCTGTGGCCTCGGCCTCGGCTTGCAGCCTTTTGGCACTCCTTGGGCCAAAATCTTGAGGGTGGTCGTCGCAACGACCAAAACGTGAAATTTACATTTTTGTCTCATGACCGCAGCCATGGTTCCCTACGGCCGCGGCCACAATTCGATTTTCTAAAAATATTATCTTATTATTTTTATTTTCGTTCTAAGTTTATCTTCGCATAATTTTTTTTTTAACCTAAATATACTTGTATAAATATGAGCTGTTAACTATCAGATTAAATAAGAAATACAATTCAAAAAAAAAAAAAGTAAAAGTTATAATGATAAAAATAGAATAAATTAATGTGAAAGTTTTGAGATTAAACTAAGATAACAACGCCAATAAGGCAACCACTTAAAAAAGTGATCTCTTTCATCATTTTAACCAAATAATAATTATAAATAAATAAAAAATTAACAACATTAAAAGTGATCTACTTTTCATCATTTTTGTCATTCAAATTTAATTTCACTGTTTCATCATCTGTATAGTAAAATTCATGTATTATCATTTTTAAATGAGTAGTTCGATCTCACCGCTGCATAATTAAATTTTCTAGATATACTCATATTTTATGTACCATCAACTTCAAATTCCTCTAAATAACTTATCAGCTTATATATTTTTATACGATTATTAGTATTCCAAATAAACTGCATGCAAAAAATAATAAATTATTGAATCACATTTTCAATTTTCGGCTTATTTATTTGACAATTAATATCAATACTTTTTTTTTATCTTATAATTAAAAATGAAAATAATCTTCCATCTTTTTGGCATCAAATTTTATGGATTAAAAAAAAAGATTCTCCATGAAAAGACTGGTATTGGAGTTTCCAGATTGACAGATGAAGAAAGAGTTTTAAACTTCTGACTCCTCCTCAAATAAGAAAAGTTGGAGAATGATGATGACCCTCATTGAAATTTAAATTTGACTGCAAACTCTTATAAGATACCTTGTTTTTACTTTTTACTGACTTTTTATGTGGTTTGATTATAATTATGTAATTAATTTGACGTTTGACTAAAAAACAGGGATTTTTTTTAATTATTGGAAATTATACTCGTTATAGTTGGTCTATTTTACAAATAATATCTCTATTAATATTTGGGAAATAGATTTTGATGTAATATTTGTAAAAATATCAATTCTAAAAAATATTTGTAAATATAACAATTTTTATCATTGATAAACTTAGTATAAAAATATGTAATTCAATGTTTATCACTGATACATCAGATTAAAATTTATTATATTTACAAATATTTTTTAGAGCTGATATTTTTATAAATATTACTTAAAAAATTGCTAGATTTGTTTAAAAGCAGTTTTTCATACACTCTATTATTTGTAAATTTACCAATTATATCCTCAGTGTCATTTAATTTTAACCAAATTAATACACACAACATATATGTGAGATGACTCATTTGTATCGGTTTCATTAAAATTAAGAGTTTAATGAAAAATACATCTGTATAATTTAGATATTGTTATATCATACCTTTACATTTAAATTCTTTTAAACACTTTTATATTTTAGTAAAATTATAAATCACACCCTACTATATAAGTTAATTTTAACAAAGATGAGACATCCATATTATACGCCGTCACGTATGTATTTCAGTATTGTTAAAAATAATAAAATATTTAAACATATGGGTATGATAAATAGATTTTTTACATTTTTACAAACATAAAGGTTTATTCTAAATAATTAAAAAAAAAAAGCATATATAGGGCTATTTTAAAAAATTGGCCATGAAGAGGTTGTCTTTGTGAAAACGGTGAATACATATAAGAAAATTTGAGAAATTTGGAAGAGAGAAGGAAAAAGGGATTAAAAAAGGATTTAATTCTCTCATAGATTAAGGAATCATTAATGAAGATTTCAATTAGATACATTAATTAAAAAATAAACAAAATTATTTAAAGAATTAAATTGTAGATAGAGATTTGACAAATCGGTAATAAAAAAAAATCAAATCTACCTTATCACCAGTAAAATTGGTGGTTTATGGCTATTTATATAATAAATGTGACTTGTTTATTTTTGTGTAAATTCATGCTAGGATATGGCCATATTTGTAAAATCTTTCGTGTGTATATATATATATATGGATAAAAAAATAATTTGTTCGATCTGTGTTTGATTATCCTATTCAAATGAGTTTTGTGTTCCCTCGAAAAAGAGAGAAAGGGGTGTTTGGAGCAAATTGGACATAAAAGAATGGTTTGTGTTTTGTCATTTTCTTGTTTTATTCTTTCAATGATTTGGTTTTTGAAAACTAGATCTTGGCTCTCGACCAAAAGTCTCAATAATCAATATGCTTTCCCAGCTCATCCACACCAGCAAATTTTATCTTAATTTTTATTCTTTTTCCTCATTTACAATTTTTTTTTTAAAAAAAATGAATATTTAATGAAAAATATTGTTAGGAGGCAAGTATTTTTCATTCGATCAAAAGGAACTCTTCCTGATTGTCTTAAGTGTTCTAATTATATTGGATCAAATATATTAATAGATAATAAATATATATTTTTTTAATAGATATAAAAGATCCACGGTATGTTTTATCCAATTAGAATGGAACACAAAGGAAAATACGAGGAGTTTCTCCCAATTCAGCAGGCAAGTATTATCCATATTTAATAGTAATAAACAATAGTAGTAATATTTAATTAAGACCAAAAGGTTTGCGTGTGTTGTTACACTACATCTGCATTCAAGTTGCTTAATACAACACTTTTTTTAGGTCAAAGTTCTTGATTTCTTTTCTTTTGTTGGTTTTTTCATATTTATATATTTAACCCTTGTCTAAATTAATTCTCTTAGTTTATCATCGTTATCATCGTCATTCTTATAGAGACAACTCGACTAGTAAACAATATGTTTACTAATAAAAAAGACTAGTAAATAATATTAGATTATAACATTTCATCTTGCTACTGAAAATTATATTAGGGGAAAAATTTACACCCAAAAATATAATGTCTCGGATCACAAAAATATCTCACGTTCCGTTTGTTAGATTGACGAAATAATCCACTAGACAGTAATTATATTTATTTATAAAAGAAAAATACAAGAGAATTCAACCATGAACCTGGAACTCTCTCACCAAAACCTCAAACACACTCATTTAACTTTACTCAACAATGGAATAAATGGGGAATATAAAATTTTAAACATTTAACTTCCTTTTTCTCCACTAAGGCACTAATCTAAACGTGTAATTTAATACCCAATAGCAAAATGACAATTGTTAGTAACACCAACTAATAATTAAAAAACAATTGTTAGTAACACCAACTAATAATTAAAAAACAATTGTTAGTAAACCTTCAAATATGATTAGAGCAGTTTTAATAATGACTTTCGTCGTTAAGGGCCTGTTTGGTAACCTTTCTCGTTTCTATTTCTTGTTTTTTGTTTCTATTTCTTGTTTCTTGTTCCTATTTTTTAAAAAAGATAAACAGAAACATGTTTGGTAGCTGTTTCTTATTTCTTGTTTCTGGAAGAAAAAAGAAACTAAAATGTGTTTGGTAACTATTTCTTGTTTTTGTTTCTAATTTGAAAAAAATAAAAATATTTTGAAAATTTTACAATTTAAAATGATATATTTAAAAATATTATATTAATATAATTTTTTGATATTCATAATATATTTTATAAGTCAAAATGGGACAGCGTATTAATTTATCAATGTGTTGAAAACTTTGGAAACAAGAAAGAGAAATAAGAAATAAGAAACAAGAAACAAGAATTTGTTGTTTCTAAAATTTCTACACAATTTTGGGAAGTGTTTTAAAAAAAATGAGAAACAAGAAATAAGAAGAGTTACCAAACAACCTCATTTCTTAAAAAATGAGAAATAGAAACAAGAAACAGAAATTGGGAAGGTTACCAAATGGGCCCAATGATCGTTAATTCAAGTTTTTTTTAGTGTAATAATTAAAAAACCACTAAATACAATAACCATGTTTAATAATATGTATTTCGTCACATGTCTAAATCCCCCTACCCCAATTAACAGTTTTGTAAAAAAAAAAAAAACTTTTGAGATTATATGATTTCTTTTATATATATATATATCAATTTATCTACCCCAAATCAAATATTAACGATGTCAAATGCCCCTATACCACTTATCAACAACTCTATATTAAGATTTTTTATTTATTTAAATATTACTTAAATAGAAGGAGAGGAGATGAGGGGAGAGGTGAGTCTCAAACGTGAAATCTCTTTACTAACCAATTGATCTATATTGTCAACAAGAGTATAACTCAACTGGTTAGACACATGCTCCTTTCCCATGAGGTCAAATGTTTGAGTCTCCCCTACCCCAATTTGATGTAATATTAAAAAAAAGTTTATCTATATTTTTTATATTATATTAAATAATTAGGGGGAACACTTGAATCTCCAATCATATAGGAGTTTTTTTTTTTTTTTTTTAATATATGACATCATATTGGATGAAGAGGGACTCAAACCTTTGATCTCAAGAAAAAATAGTAAGTGTCTAATCAGTTGAGCTATGCTCGATAGGAAAAAAGTAATACCAAATCAATTCGATTATTGCTCAAGTTAACAGTTTAACTATTAACCAGATTGGCTCTATTAGAGTTTGATGGTTGAGATTTTAGAATCTTCACAACATTATAAAACATAATGTAAGAAATGCGACCCACTACAAACCCTCTCTAAAAACAACAAACCTTTTTTATTTTTAAGAAAATTAGAAGTAGACCAACTCAATTACAAAAGTATCACATGCTAAATTAAAAATATAATGAGATAAATATATAATGCTACTTTCATACAAATATATAAATAAAAAAAGTTTGCTGTTTATAAGAAAATAGACACTTTATCATTATTTACTAAAATTTCCTTAATTGCTTAATACAATAATTTATTATATATAAACTTGCTATCTATATATAATTTACTAATGTTACACGAAAACGACATAACACATGACAGTTTAATTTCCTACATATAGGTAATCATCCATTCGAGATGAATAAGACTTTAGAACCAAAACCCCATCCACGCCGATTAGAGGGCTCAACACCCACCGTACACTAATTACAATTATTTTTTTAAAGTTGAAAAAAAAAATGTTTTTAATATTTAAAAAATTTCAAAACATATGCATATGCATCCCTGCATGCATACAACAATTTGTCACATCAAAAAATAATAATTCATTTTATTAACATTTATAAAAAAATTAGTGATTTTTTTCTAATTTCAAAAAGGAGTTTGGAAAAAAAAAAACTACTATCAGTATTTTTGTTTGAGCCGCACAGCCTTCCTCAATAATTTCTCGATTTGTTCGATGCATTGACGCGTGATTTTGAATTTCAATATGATAATCATGATATGATATCATGTTCGATTCAATTATTTTTAGCGGGCTTCTTTATTATTTTTTCTTTAAAACTCATATTCAATTAGTTATAATATATTTTGTTAAATAGAAACAATTTACATACATGATATATCAAGATTATTGGTTGGGGTTAAATAAAAATTTATTAGATTTATCTTTAAGTTTTTTCTCTATAAATAGAGACGTTCATTAGTTATTTGAATTAAGAGAATTATGTATAGTTAGATAGTCTTGATTAATATAGTTTTATATTTTTTCTCTTCAAATATTATGTCACGGATTATTTTCCTACATTATTGGTTATGGAAAGAAAAATATATTAAATTTTGTAATGTAAAAATATGAAATATATGATTTTTTTTTTTAATTTTTGAAAAAAGAAAAAAGAAAAAAAAAACAATTTGGCTGTCTTCTAATATAACATCACCACACGTGAGCATAAATATTCTTGTGGATCACAGACTAGCTAAAGTTCACGAGCGAGCATACTATAGAAGCAAAAGTGGAGCCCACAAAAAATAATTGACCAATTGGGACCCACCAAAAAACTATACCGATTTACCAATTTATTTTTATTTTTTTGAATAATAGATTTTTTGACTGGCTGATAAAATACGGAGGAGCTGCATCATTCTTGATGCACATGCAGCACACGAATTAAAGAATTAAGGCTTATCGCCAATTCCACGCAAATTACGATCGTCCTTTTTTATTTCTTAGTTACTTACCACCAAACTCACGTCCCATGCGTCAATTCAATTGGACCCCTCCAAGAAAGGAAAGGGCAAAAAAAAAAAAAAAATATTAACTTTATCGAAATAAATAAATTATTAGTTAATTTTCTTTTTATGGCTATTTATTATTTTTCTTCATTCTAATTTTAAATTTTGAATTTTGAATTCGGTAAAGTAAATGAATGTGAAGTATATCCTTATATCTCGCTATTATTTTTGCATCGACTCGACTCCTTGCATAAAAATCAAATTTGTTCTATTTACTTTTTATTAAAAAAAAATATATTTTATTTTACAAATGTTAGAATTGAACCAACATTAGAAGAGTCTTTTAAGCTAGTGGTTATGTAGACCAACTAATTGATGATGAAAAATAATCTAATTAAATAAATGTATGTGATTTTATTCAGTTCAATTTTATCATAAAATGTTAGGATGTCGATTTATATATAGAGAGAGAGAGGATTGAATTGTGGAACAAGAAATTTATTTGTAGTCAAATAAAATGTTTTTTTTTTATTACTATCTAGAGAGACATAATCAGTAGTATAAGAAACTTGTCCCTTAATGAAGATATGAGTTTATTTCTTAACAAAGGAAAAAAAAAAATTCATTCCCCAAACATAATGAGGATGGGGCAAAAAAAAAATTATTTTAAAACGATTTCTTTCTCTACTCAATTGTAAACCTAACCTTTGTCCTCAACCTTAGTCATAAATATGAAAATACATTATAAAATATAAAATTTATCTAATAGTATAAATCTACATACTAATTACTAAAATGTTAGAACTTTTTAAAAATTACTCATATAACATAATTATAGTTCAGTAAATAATTAAACTAATACTTTCATATTTTTCATGAATATTTTCAATAAATTTGTTTGTTTTTTACTTTTTTTTAGTTCAATTTCAATAGTTTATCGAATCATTTGATTATTTTTCATTATTATTTCCAATGAATTTGTTGATTTTTTACTAATTGCTATTTGAGTTATTTTTAAAAAAGTTCTTGACATTTTAGAAATTAGTATATAAAATATGTTATTTCAATATTTGTTCCTATAAAATACTTATCTTTTAAGTTTTAAAGTCTTATCTTATGACTGACATATATTTATATAATCCAACTATTTATACGTTAATATAAATTAAATCAGTAATGAGAATCTTAAGATTAGGGATGACAACGGGATGTGGCGAGGTCGAGGATGTACTTCTCATACCCTACCCTATCCCCTAATCAAAAAATCGGAGTCGGGTTCGGGGATTCCCCTTTCAGGGATCGGGTTTCCCACAGGAAAAATTCTACGTTTTACATTTTAATTCTTATTTAAAATGAAATCTAAATTTAAAATATACATTTTTAAGTAAAAAAAAGAAAACATAATACTAAACATTTTATATTTTATTAGTTAATAAAATCATATTTTATATATTTTTTTTCAATAAATAAAGATGAAAGTAAACAAAATACATAAGATATTATTAAAAAAAATCGGGGTCAGGGTCGGGCGGGGGATGTATTCCCATACCCGTACCCTAAAAAAAATCGGGGAAAATTTCCCACCCTAACCCTAACCCATATAAAACGGGGATTCTCCGCCTCTATAGGGTCGAGGCAACTTAACCCGCGGAGAATTTTTCCATCCCTACTTAAGATTCATATATGTAATATGATTCACTAATATCATAATAATAAAATTGAAATTAACTAATTCAAGGGAGAGATTTGGGCTGACTCACTATATAATCTCTAAACTCCACGTATGTAGCATATGTAGAAAGCTTATTTTTCTTGAACCAACATTGTTTCCACTCAAGTAAAAATAGGTTGTTAGATTATATTGTAAATATCACAAGAATATGAGTGGGCCCCACTCCGGATAATATTTTTTTCCCTTTCAAAATATTACATCAAATTAGGGAATGGGAGACTCGAACTTTCGACCTCATGAGAAAGGAGTATGTACCTAGCCATTTTAGCTATGCTCAAGTTGCCAGCAAGGTTTAGTTCTTCATTATGATGTTGAAAGGTATACCACAAGAGGAGCTAGTGGAAATATTCATTCAAAGCGTCGTAGAGCACATGGAAAATGGAGTTTTGTTGTGTTTATTTTCGTATGAATTCTTGTTATATCGTACTAACCTCGTGGATGTTTAGTTAGTACGATAAATTATTAAGCATTGGTTTGTGTAACATGTGTTTGAATGTGCAATGGTATGGATTTTAAAATGTTGGATTTATATAACTTGTATTTGATAGATGAGTTTTAGTCGGAGTTTTATAGTTTTGAACTCTTTTCGGAAGGTTGAACAAACCCGCACTTTTTATTGTTTAAAATTTACGAGTTTAAGAAAATCAAACACGAAATTATTTAACTCACCTAATAAACACAAATTAGGCACTTGAAACTCAACGCACTTTTTCAACCAAACACCCTTTTGAGAGAGATATCACTCCATATATTAGATTGCAACTACGTTGAACACAAGCTTATGTAGTTATTTTCTCTCCTCCCCTTGAACAATTATTGTTCACAACAATCACAAATGTCTCGAATGTCAGCGTCTACAGATTTAACATATTGGCATTTTTGAATTCATTTTAAATAACACAAAGGGACTTCAATGGCAAGTTAGACAGCATCAATCTTTCTAGAAATTCATAACTTTTCTCACTTTACTTGCAAAAATACAAAAACTACACCAACCCCATGCCCCTGTCTCACCCAGGAATCTTCCTCAATGATGAAGGATCACTTTCTTCTTCTTCTCTCTCTCTATATATATGTATTTTAATATTTGTGATTGTCTAGGCCAACTTACACGCACCAAGACTCATCTCAAAGGACAACCACACGACTTAACAATACTTGGAGTCACAAAACTCGTTACATAATATTCTAGGTAGGTGGCCACATATGGATTTGAACCATGAAAGTCTTTTGACCACTAGATGAGCCCGTGGTTGTTTATGATGAAGGGCCACTTTCCATGCTGAAGAAGGAACGTCCTTCCGGCGCAAGGAAGGCAAAGATAGGAGGTGGGAATAGTTTTGAAATTGTACATAGAAGATTCAATAACAAAAAAAAGGGGGGAGTGAAATCAAATGGATTTCTTTTAAACCTCCCCTCGGGATGTACTGGAAATATTGGCTAACATTTCTGAGTAATGATTTTGATTTTATGGAACATCATATATTGATTTGAATGAAGAAATACGGTAAAGTAAAAATGTAAAAAGCAAGTAAAAAGCTAGAGCTTTACTGGTATTCGAAGCCCGTCGTAGCTTAGTTGTGCATCAAGACCTTCACTCTCCATCAGTTTCAATAGATAATCGTTTACTTCTTCATGATCCATAAGATGCATCATACCTTCATGATAGCAGATTAGTTGAGAGCAAAACAAAAATATCAGAAAATGGAAGATTGTAAGTGAACGATATAATTAGATTATCAACCATGAGAAGTGTTCGTCTTTATTAAATCAAATTTATACATATAGTTAAGAAAACTTCCTAAATGATTAATGTTTGTTAATTTAATCCTGAGATTTTAGAAAGAATTGGAAAGGGGTAGAAATTCATTAAATTCTAGTAACATATAATATAAATAGAATGCCTTGAAAGGAAGCTTGAACATACCAGTAAACAAAGTTCTCTTAGGTTGTATTTTCCTTACTTCCTCTAAAGCCTGAAAGAAGAAGAAGAGGCTTTGATTTTTTATTTTTATTTTATCTAACAAGGAAAAACCATAAACAAGAAGAAAAACAAAAAACATTGCAACCACGAGTACAGGAACGCAATGAAGATCTTACTTTTGGAAGTCCAAAATGTGTGGAGGAAGATCTGTCAGGTCGTAAAGCATCCTGTACGAATCAGAGAAGTGTTTAATTTGTATGTTTCCAAAGATGTTGAAAGCAAGAAAGAGAAAAGGAGGAAGGAGAGAGATACCAAAATCAAAATTTCACAATCCTTCAATAGCGGATAAGTCTCTTCGGGTATTTCGCTAACATCACTACAAAACGGCGGGTAAGAGACGTATTTGGTCAATTCAAGCAGATTGCTTCTGAAGATCTTTTAAGAGATGGAGAGGCATTACCTAATGTAGCAGACATTCCCAAATCGAAAACCCAAGGACCGATAACCATGACCATGCCAAACTGGTATAGGTGTAACCTGAAGAACAACTTTTAAACTCATTAGTTACCGAAAAAAAAGAAAAAACATGCACACACAAATGAACAAATTCATTATGTAGCATTTTAATTCAGCATCGTAATGGGGTCGTGTTTAAATCATACAATCTGAAAATGATACTCAATTCCATTGAAAATTTACTGGTTCAAAAATATATCCAGTTCAATATTAAAATTCAACAAGATAGTGACCTTCAAATCATGAACTACAAAAGGACCCTCAGGTATGATATTGAACTGCAACTCTGAGACTGCAGCACCGGGTAAGATCACACTTGTGTCGACCAAATAATAGTGAGTCTTCTTCATCACCTACAATTAATTCAGTAAATTTCAAATATTAAATAAGAACAAAGTGAGAGAATTACCTAGAAATATAGTTATACGGGAAAAATAAATTAATTAATATGGCATTATATTGTAAAAGGGGGGCAGAACGAGATTCTGGACCTCAAAATCACGCTGAGCCACATAAATTGGAATAGAAGGCTGGACGTTATTTGTCCAATCACGAAGATCGTCAAGACCTGAGAGTGAAAAGATAAGGCATTCAAGAAAAGTGGTTATTAGTGTGATGTGATTACAGAGGAGAAATAAATGGACGAGTGGAGAGATAGGCAATAGGCCAGAGGGAAGTAAAAGAATGTAATCTAGAACTGCAACTTCTTTACTAAACTAAAATACAAAATATAGATTGCAAGGAATTCATGTTTGAGACCTCCAATTGCATCAGCATGAGAATGAGTAATAATAACCGCATCAATTGTTCTTATCCTGACAGAAATTGAACTAGTTATGATGAGGCAAATATGATACAGAAATAGTGCATAGGATTATTTCCCAAAGCGCTAACGAATACCTAAAATGTAAAAACAGAAATGTCACAGCATTAAATGCAGAAAATTATTTTGGTAATTTGCCAGATTGTATCTGTATGAAGTGGTAAAAGGGGATGAGCAAACAAATCAAAATTGGAAATCTATACAGCATTCAACTGACTGCTACACTGAGTTCACTAAACATAAGATGCGATAAGAAAGGAGCTTTGTGTAGTATCTTGTAATGGGAACTACCATGTGATATAGAATTATAGAATCATTGGTTTGGCACATGAGTTTGTGATATCAGTCACCACTTTACTTTCTTTATCCACAATCCAATGAAAATATCCAACTATTTAGTGACTAATATTTATTGTGTAGCCGCCAATGTTCCACAATTGTCAACTCAACTTGTGATTAGTACTGGGAAGGAACAGATTGCCAGTGCCAACTATCTTTTTTCCTTTGGTCGAAACAGAATTTTCATTAAAAGCTCAAAAAGAAATATAAGGACCGAGCAAATATGGCCAGAGAACTATACAGAAGAAATGCAAAGCTACTCAGTTAGATTACAGAACACCCAGCAATAAAGTGCAACCAGATCTTATTTAATCAAACATAGTTAAACATGTAAGAAGCAACCGAATAGCTTTTGATATCTACTCGTATTCCATATAAAAGTATTCACTATTAAGCAAATGAAAGAATTACTGACCCGAATGCTGGAAACCATCGGAGAGCACTGTGGTAGAAAAACCTGCAAAATACACCCAACAACTATCACATTAATTCTTGGTAAACTATAGAAACGGGGTATGATTTCTTTTCCCTCTTTCCTATAATTAAAGGGAAAATTCAGCAACGCTCTAAACTACACAATAAGGGTTTAAGATACAAAAACTAAATAGTTATAAATCATAATATACTAACTTTCCAACGTCAATCAGAATGTTGCGCATTCCAGAGGGTCCAGGATATCGGATGAGAATACTGGTATTGAGCCTCCTATTTTTATTACCTGGTTCTGCGGCTTTCAAGCATACCTAAAGGAACAAGAACATTTGTTAATTTTACTTCTTGCTCTCATTTTATCCAGTAGAAAATTGAAGACACCGATGCACATTATGACATTGACCAGCAGATTCACTTAATCATAGAAATTTAAAGAGCGTACCGAGCATTTCTTTAGAGGATTAGTCAAGCAGCTCACTCGCGGAATTCCTTCACTAGTTCCCGTACCAACAAACACAATTTCTGATTCATTGGCAGGTAATGTCTCTTGACCATTCCCACCAGAAGAAACTGTAAATACAGGGAGAGCATCACAACATATGACATTCTAAACCCACGAAAAACAGTATGTTTTGAGAAAATTAACAAGCAGACACCATGACACGCCTACACTATAAATGTTCCTGATAAGCACCTCAATACAGTTTTTCTTTATTATTGTGAACATTGTTATCTGACCAAGTCAGCATGTTATGTATTCTTTCTTTCATTTCCATAATTTTAAATTTGTTGGTATATTTTGCTTATTTAGTTCACACTCGGAGATAACTTTCCAATTTTATTGGATGTACTCAGTAAGCAAAGTCTATTAATAAGCTTGCTTGATAACTACACGGATCATTCGAGAAAAATATAATTGCAGCTATTAGTATTAGCTGTTTGGGAGGGTGTAACTTCTCAAATTTGTCCCAATTTTCAGTCCAAAGCAACACCTCACACTCATTGCCTTTTTCCTTTTCTTTCGCCATTGATTAAAAATTCGTTTCCCATGAACCCTCATAGATAAATAATTCATGTCATATGTGAAAATATGGTAATATCAAACAATTGATCAACAATGGAATATCCTTCATAAAGCATGTTGGGGTACTACCAAAATCCCACAGCGGTTAGAATTATAAAACGTCATCGGTTTATAAGTAACGACAATATCTCTATTGGTACGAGACCTTTTGAGTATAATCAAAGCAAAAGTCTCGGGTTTAAGCCTAGAGTGGACAATACAATAAATGAAAACTCCAAGTGAAAGTCAATAAAAAAAGTAAACTGAAAAGTAAGATTGTGTAACTAACCTGATTGAAGATGTGCCATGGAAATCCGTGAAAAGGGAGAAAACCCATTTCTGGGAAACGAAAATGAAGAGTTTCTGAATAGAATTCGGCTTTGAAAAGCCGCAAAATGGATCAGAGAAGTAAGGGGTCGAATCGTACCCAGAAATACAGCCATTGAAAAGGAAAATTGCGTTGTCGGAAATGATTCTATGAGTGGAAAGGGACTTTTCTGAATGAGTTTGGAAAGTGATTTTTCAGCTTTTTTAACGAATTGTAATCGAAGCAGGCAGGAGCTAAAACAATGGCAGTGTAATTTGGAAAACCCGCGAAGTATCTGTGAACTGACTGATGGAAAAACAAATTTCGCTCTTGGCGTTTAATAACAGAGGTTTTTTTTTTTTTTAAGTATCGTTTAATAATAGAGTTAAATACAAAACACCACCCTACATTTTCCATTATTGTTAAATGATATCTAGCATTAAATTTTTAATTAATCCCTTCTATACTTTGATAAATTTATAAATTACAATATTCTATCCGTCACTTTTAACGAAATTGAGACACATTTTTACGCACACCACGTGTCCACTATCGTTAAAAATAAAATAAAATTTAAACATATGAGTGTGGTTTATAAATTTTATAACACAACAGTTTATTCTATTTATGAAAAAAAACATAATGGTTCATTCTTAAAAATTCTATATATATATATATTATATACAAATTTTACGTCGTTGGTATTACATAGATGATCATTTTCATTTTATCTAAATTATAATGAACGTGTATTAGTTAACGGGCTCAGTGAAATTTCCAGGCAAAAGCTGACGTGGCAATACGTAGCTTTATCCCAATCGTAAGGATCACTTGCCAATCCTGGAAAAGCAAAAAGGAGGAGGAAAGGAAGCCATGGAAGTTCTTCTACGGCCACTCTCTCTTTGCAATTCCTCCACATTTCTTTTCCTGCTTCCCAAATCTCAAAAAACTAAAACTCATCTTTCTCTTGAATGCCCACTTCGATTATCTACTTCTTGCTCTCTCCATTTTCCTACTTCACGCTTTTCTTCTCTTGGTACGTTAATTCAAGTTTTTTTCCCCTTTAATTTGAGTTTTTGTTTGATTTTTCACTGAAATAATTATCTGGGTTGTTTTTATTTTTCTTTAATTGTTCTGGGTTTGTTCTTTTTCTTTCAAATTCTGTGTTTTTATGCTATTTTTTTTTCAATTTTTGAATTCCAACAGTTTTATTTGCTACACCTGAGAGTCAAGTGGGTGAGGAGGTTGATGCTGATAAGCGAGAATGGGCGATGCAAGGTATACTAAGTTCTCTTAGTTAATATTATATATAATTTTAGTTCTGCTCCTACTATATTTAAATGCTTGGACTAAAACATATTTTTTGTTATATTAACTATATAGAATAACTCACGAGCATAGCTCAACTGGTTTGGCATATACTCTCTTCCCCTTGAGGTCGAAGGTTCGAGTCCCCCCTCCCCACTTTGATGTAATCTCAAAAAAAAAAAAAAAACTATATAAAGTAACTTTTGTTTTCTTTATGTTCTTTAATTTATCACCATGTCTATCGAGGCGCAACTTTGGAAGATCACGAGTTCAACATCTATATTAGTATGAAGTTTTTTTGGGTAGAACCAAAAGTAAATTTCCGTGGTTAAAGTGAATAATATCTTACTAATATATAGTGATTTGGATGGCCCGTTGTCTTATCACCGTTGCAATTTCTTTGACCAGTGTTTCTACACTTTTATTAAGTTTTAAGGTCGCTAGAATAAAACTAAGGATCCAACCATGGGTTGATCTAGTGGCCAAAGAGATTTTTTTAAGCCTTGAGGTCATGAATTCAAATCTATGTATGGCTACCAACCTAGATTATTATCTTATGAGTATGACTCTCCTGATGCCGAATGTTGTAGAGTCGTGTGGTTGTCTCGTGACGCATAAGCTGGCCCAAACACTCACGGATATAAAGAAAGAGAGTAGCACTAAATAGGACTCGATAGATGCATAAAAATAGTTTAAGGATGAAAATGTGTTATTCTAACTATTGTTTAGTAAAATTTGTTCTAATTTATAATCATGACTCTCTTTTGATTAATGTCAACTAGAAAAACTTTTTATGATCCTTTGGTCCTGGGGTGATTTCTCATCACCCACTTGAATCTTTAATGAATCAATACATTTTTTTCTTATTAAAAAAAATTTGCCGATATAAGGTCATTGATGCCAATAGTTGCTTGAACTATTGACAAACCATTCTCATTACGTGACTGAAGAATAGTGATTTGTTAGTTTCTATGCATCAAATATGAGTCAAGGAATTGAACGTTGTTTTTGTAATATGATGTCATGTTCAGATGAATGATAAATTGCTTAAGCCCTTTTATGATTTTGTCCTGGTATGTTGGAAAGTTGTGAATACCATACCTGTAAGAGTTTTCCATGAATAGTTTTAAAACCTTGTTATTGCACAATGATTGCATTCATCGGTGCATTTATTTCCCATGTGTCCATCTTGATTCAATGATCAGTCATCATGTTTGTAATGCAGTGGAAATAACACTATTTGTGCTTGGTGTTGCCTACAGATTTTTATTTGTTAAGGAAAGAAGTCGAAACAACCTCAGAGCGTGTCGAAGAAATAAGAAAGTCTGCTGGTATGTCACAATTGGAACAAGAAATCGCAGACCTGGAGTTGAAAGCAGCAGATAGCTCTTTCTGGGATGACAGATCTAAGGCTCAACAAGTTCTGTCTGCCCTAACCGATGTGAAAGATAAGATAAAGATGCTTACTGATTTCAAAACACAGGTGTGTATTTGCATATGAACAACATAAGAATATATCATGGCTAAGGCCTATGGTCTATATTTGTTGGAATGATTATATTTGATTTAAGGCCACAGTATTCTTCATATAGTCATGTAGATTGTCTGTTTTTACTTTTCGTTTTCTTGAATAATATCGAAAACAGATAATTGACTCCTTACTCAAGAGGGAAAAATAAAGCTCAAAAGTAATAAGCTACAACAATAAAATCAAAACAAAACTGACTATCTAATATGAAACTACATTAAAAGGCCAAAAAAAGATATTTGGATCATAGTCTGTGCTGGATTTCGAACAATGCATGAAATCATCACATAAAGGTGTTGGTTGTGTTATGATGGATATAGGTTGAAGATGCTGAAACAATAGTTAAGCTGACTGAAGAGATGGACTCTGTAGATACTGGACTTTTTGAAGAGGCTGCAAGCATTATCAAGGAATTAAACAAGGCATTGGATCAATTTGAGTTGACTCAACTTCTTTCCGGTCCTTATGACAAAGAAGGTGCTGTAGTCTCTATCACAGCTGGAGCTGGGGGTACTGATGCACAGGTAAATTGTTATTCATGAATGAAGCAGTGTATAAGTTTTTCCATTTGTTCTCAGTCTAGGAAGATATTTATTTTAGGAAATAGGTTGTTTTTGTTCATTATTTTTCAATTAGGCTACTGCCTCTGACAGCGAATGGTCGAAAGGACAAGTCGTTTGGGATTTTCCTCTTCCCTTATCGCTTTTGACAAATGGTCATGAAAACAATATGGCACATTTTAAAAAAATTGGTTCCGTTTCTTCGTTCATTCTTTTTAATCTTTTACTCAATTCTGTTAATACTCTAAGACAATTTAAGGTAGAATGTAATTTTTCTCTCTTTAATTAATGCATATTTGAATCTATAGCTGTATGTAAAAGTTGCCTAGTATAAATGTTAGAGGTGTTAGGTTGAGGTGGATCAGGATGGCTCAGCCATATGCATGGTGTTAATGCATATTTTTCTCTTTAAATGTTCGTTAATGCTTCGTTTGTATTAAATTGTTGATCATCTCCAGTGCAGGATTGGGCTGATATGCTTCTGAGGATGTATGTGAGATGGGGAGAGAAACAAAGATACAAAACAAGAGTGGTCGAGAAATCTCCCGGAGAGGAAGCTGGAATAAAATCAGCTACAATTGAAATTGAAGGTCGTTATGCTTACGGATATATATCTGGGGAGAAAGGAACACATAGGATAGTGCGACAGTCTCCCTTTAATTCTAAAGGACTTCGGCAGGTAATTATCACTACCTCCCAATATCCACATTTTCTTGGAGATATTAAGAAAATATGAATGATTAAAAATTTAAAAGCATATAATTTCAACTCCTAATGTTCAACGTCAAATTAATTGACCACTTGACCCTTCTTCCTTTGGATAAATTGTTTGATCCATAGAGTTCTCTGTTGTAATATAAGCACTATGCAGACAAGCTTTTCGGGTGTGGAAGTCATGCCTCTCCTTCCTGAAGAGTCCATGGCTGTTGAAATACCAGAGGAGGACCTGGAAATAAGTTTTTCAAGGGCAGGTGGAAAAGGTGGTCAAAATGTTAACAAGGTCGAAACTGCTGTACGCATTACTCATATCCCCACAGGCGTCACGCTTCGCTGCACAGGTCTTCCATCCTCATTTTGCTATCATTATCTAATTGTTTATTTATGCCACCGTGCGAATCCAAAATATATGTTCTGTTAGTAGTAATAGTAGTCGTAATGATCATCTAAGGCGACAACAACAAAAATTTCTATGAGTTGTGTTACTTTTATCGAAACTATTTAAAGACAACATCACTTCTAGCAGCATTACTTCACCTCAAGTTTTAATCAACTTGATTACAATGCAATTTTTTCGGAAATTAAATTTTAATTTTCTCTGAGGATACATTATCCAAATAGTTCTTTCTATCAAAAAAATATATTATCCAAATAGTAATTGGAAATGTATGTGTAACATTTGCTTGATGTCCCACGAGGGAGGATGCTTCGATGTCTCGCTTCTAGGATTAACATATGTGATCCTGAACCATTATTTGTCAGGAGTATATATATAGCTTTATGTGCATATAAACATTTCAGTATTCCCCATGTTGCAGGTTGAAATCTTTTAATTTGAATAATAACAAGTTTTTATTGGATAATTTTTTTCCCACCTCATGGTTTCTAGACATTCCAATTCCCTTATGAACACTCTAGATGCTGATGGTATTATTTCTATCTTCTCAATGGTAATGCAGAAGAGAGATCACAGCTAGCAAACAAAATCAAGGCTTTAAGCCGGTTGAAAGCAAAGCTTTTAGTCATAGCCGTGGAGCAACGCGCATCCGAAATCAAGCAAATACGAGGAGACGTCGTGAAGGCTGAGTGGGGCCAGCAAATAAGGAACTATGTTTTCCATCCATACAAGCTTGTCAAAGATGTGAGGACAGGAATTGAGACATCAGACATTGTTTCTGTAATGGATGGTGAATTGGATCCCTTCATCAAAGCTTACCTGAAACACAAATACAATATGGCATTGGCTACTAGTGAAGTTAACTAGAAGGAAATTTGTTATGGACCATCTTTTTTAAACTTTATATTAAGATAATAGCCGTTCTTACGAGTATTCGAGTATATGGAAATCATCATGGTTCAATCAGGTTACATGCAGTGGCGAGGCCACTAAGGGCCTTGGTCCCCCCAAAATTTTAAAAAAATAATATTTATATATATATATATATATATATATATAATTTAATTTAATGCTTGCCCCTTATTTATATAGTATTTAGGACATTTTAATCTTTTAAAAAATAAACTCTCTATATATTATCTCACATTTGGGTTTGTGACTATTAAATTTCCTCTCTTAATCTCTATTCAATTCATTGTTCATTAATGTGAGTTTTTATGGTTTTAAATAAAAAAAAATTTAAAATAAATAGGATAATTGTTGACTTTTCTTGAGAATTTTGTTGCATCCATATATGAGTTATACATTGTGTAATTTATTGTTAAGTTTAATTAAATGAAAATTTTAATTAAATAGATTTTTTTTACTTGTATATTTTTTTTAATATTGTAATTATGTAGTGATGATTTTATGTTCAACATTTATAAATAATTTAAATCATATTTATTAGGTAAGAAGTGAGCCTAATTTTTGTTTAAAAATAGTTGATTTTTACTAAATTATAAATAATAATGTTTGTTAAGTGAAATCTAAATTTTATCAATAACTATATAGTTTTATGTTCATGAGCATGACAATTGTTTTAATTTTATTATTTTAGACTTGTATTTTTAGTACAGTATTTCAAACTTGTTAATTGTTATATAAAATTAGTTAAACATCTCTATGATATGCAATAAAGTTAACTTTGATTATGATTATTAGTACTAGAAAAAATCATTCTCAATGATTTGAGAGATTAATATATTTTTTTAATATACTAAGAAATTATTTTAAAATTTGTCTCTATTTTGAAGACATGTATACTCTTTAATTAACATAAATTCTACCAAACAAATTTTTTATCCGCTTTATAATTTTATATTAGGCACAAGTCAAAATCTAACCAAGCCTAACTGATAATATATCAAAACGGGTGTGGAATTGACATTTTACACAACCCTCTCTTCATATAGATGTTTGCCCCCTCCCCGAAAAAAAAAAAATCTGGCCTCGCCACTGGTTACATGAGTTATTTTTGTAAATTCGATCGCTTTTAGGTAGTTGTACTTGCCATTTTCTCGATTATGAACGTCAATTCGCAACAAACCCTAACTAAAAAGTTGTGACAAACTAATAATAGTAAAGTAAGCTTTGATTGATGTATTATGTGTTGTGCAAAGTTCTTGTATCTGCAGATTATGAGAAATTAGCATGATTAAACCATTTGATATGGTTTATTGAGTTAGTCACTTATTTTTTGTTTGTGTGGTTGTATTGTATGTAATGAGATGTGAAATCTCTATTTTAAAGGGAGTATATAAAATATTTTTGGTCTAATTTAATCGGGTTTCTTTCTCAATTCTTTTTTCCAATAGTAATTGGGGGAGAGGAGATTCAAATATTCGATCTAATAGCGAGTATAATGTCACCACTTGAGCTTTGCTCGATTACTTTGTATGTAAAGTGTATTTTTGGGAAATTTTCATCTACCTCAAATTAGTAGCCAATTATTTCTTCTACTTTGAGCCTTTTTTTTAAATGGTTTAAAATCACCTCTTTATTGTATTAAACTCATTTTTTTTAGGTATTGCATCAAAATTAAGAGGGGAGATTGGAACCTTCGATCTGTTCATGGAAGTAGATATCTAAGCAGAGCTATGCTTAGACTAACAATTAAAATCAATCACACTGTTTCAATTTTACCTAATCAACCATAAAATTATAATATCTACTCATAGTTTTGATTCATCATACTCACTCAAAATTTTGGAACATAATTCGAAATGTCATAATGGATGATGCTTAGATATATCTGTAATGTATAGTATAGAATTGATAACAACCCTAACAAATGGTTGTAAAAATCCATAAGATGCAAATTTTTAATGGATGAAATTTTTTTTATGAGTAATTTTAAAAAGAAATAATTGCATTATGACCACAATAAATCACTTAAATCCACTTTTTATGGTTGTTTGTTTTTATTTCTTATTTACCCAATGACCACCATAATTAGAAGAGGTAATGGTTGATTCCGAAATATATGTTTACGCTTCTGCCCTCTACGATCTTCTCAGCTATTTTTGTGCAATCAAATCATAAATGCTCATTTCCTTTTAGATTTATTGTTTAATTACTCTTTTAGTTAATGGATTTGTAACATCATTTATTTTCTAAATTATACGTTGTTTAGTTTTTCCAAGCTGTCTTCTTTCATCTTCTCCATTTCCTATTTCATTTTTTTATTGTTTTCTGATCTTTTACGATTATGAAAAAATGAGATCTACATCAATTGATATTATTTACGATGAATTTTGGAACGACGATCACATTTACGATAGTTATGAACTCAAATCTATGATGTATGTCCAGAACACTATATTTATTGATATTGTCAATAAGGTGCGGCGAAAAGTTTCTTTCAATCCGGACTCTCATTGTTTGTTGATGGAAGTTGTTACTAACTCTAAAGTCAGGGTGTATTTAGACGTCAAATATGACAATGATGTTGCATTCTTGGATCTTTTCCTTTTTAATAAATCTGTATTTTAAAATTAAAAAATACCTTTTTTCAAATACACACGATTTTGTTTTTTAAAAAAATCTGACGATTTCAATAAAAGCATGCGTGATTTGAGGGATTTGCATAAACTTATTGTCAAAAGGGCATCCGGTGTCATTTCATTCCCTACGTAAGCGGCGCGTGGAGCATCTATGGGCATTTCTGCTTTTTATATAAAATATCTCATTTATACGTAATAAACATATTTATATTGGGAAATTAACACTTTTAAAAATAGTGAATGTTTTGAAATATTTTAAAAATGGTATTTTTCCACCAATTAGACCAATCGCACCATGAGATTAGTTGATCTCATTATGAAAAATGTCATTTTTTATAACTTTTGCTATCTTTTAAGATATTAATTCTTAAAATATCATTTTTTGAGAAGCCTCTTTTTTATAGTATCTATATAAATAATATTTTTAACAAATCAATATCTAAGTCATTTAAATAAAACAAAAGTAAATATCTAAGTCAATTACTTAAATACATAATTGAATAAAAGTGGTTACAGTATATTAATCATTTATTATATTCGTTAACTAATCATAGATACTTACATAAAAAAATTCCTCACATTACAAATTCTCCCCAAAAATAGCTACTTTGATAACTTTGAAGGGGAATTTGCTCCAATGACCACCAACAAATTTAGTAAGTAAGGTTTCTTGACCCGCCCATTTAATTGACTTCGAACAACTATCCTGAATTACGAACGGCGAACAGTGAAAGACAGTGGCGTAAGAGGAAGAACAACGCCGATTTTGCGATTTAGGTGAGATGCTTCTTGTAATTTTTTTTCTTCAAGGGTGAGGGGCGGTGGTGGTAGGGTGAAGGATGAAGGCCCTTTCGCGAACAAGAGTAGTGAGTTTGAAGCGATTTCGCGAGGAAGAGCATCAGCGGGGGGTTTGAAGGGTTTTGTGATTTGGGTTTTAAGCTCTCTCTTTTCCCTGTTAAGTTTTTTTTGAGGAGATTTGAGCTCCCGTACATTTGAATGGAAAAGGAAGGGAATGAAATTTCTGAGGATGAAGAGGTTCTTCCTGGTTGTTCAGAGGGAAATACCCAAGGGCCTGTAGAGAAAGAAGTGGAGGATGGGGAAGAGGAAGAAGAAGAAGAAGATGATGAAGATGACATTGATGAAGAAGACGGTTATACTTTCAAATTCAAAGCCGGGGAAAATCCTTTTGATTTTGTGGAAGAAACAGATTTCACCATCCAACCATATAAAAAATTTGAGCGCCTTGAATATGAAGCTCTTGCCGAGAAAAAACGAAAAGCACTTGCAGATAGCCAGGGGTAAATTTTATCACTTTTATTCTGTGCTTTACATTTTACTGTGGCTTGGGAATTTCTGCCACTTTCTCCATTACATAAAGTCACAACTCTGTCAATTTGTCTCTATAATCGAGTTTGAAGAATTTGGGAGAATTATCTATATCTTGTTGGATTTTGGGTATTAGCCGAGTTGGCCCGTCTCTGAATGTACTTTTGTTTTTATTTATAACCTGACTTATTTGAATGAGCTAAGTTTAAGATGCATAGTCACTTGTAACTTTTACCGCCTTGGCATTTAAATATTACTTTTTTGAGGATATCACGTGTAGAAAGTTCATATAGTCTTCTTGCTCTGTCTCTGTACAAACAGTGAGAGGCCTGCAAAGAGGGGCAGGTTACAAGGTATTTCAAGCACAACCATGGATGAAATAATGGAAGCAATGAATTATGGATCTAGGAGGAAACGAAAGGAGGTATTGTTTGTTTATGACAATGTAATTTTTGTTTCTGCTGTTGATATATAAATATAATGTGTCAAACTCATTTGTTTTCTTACGGAGCTGAGTGTTAGTTCCTCATGATTGTGAACAAAAAGAAAAATTGTTTTGTAGATAAAATAAAATCTCAAATGGACCAGTTGCTTGATGGTATATATGGATACAATTTTGTATCCAAGGTAAGCATAAAAAAAAGTTTGGAGGAAAAACGAATTGCATGTTTTGTGATAGCTCTTAGGATTTTGACTCCAGTCTCGTTTTCTTTTGCTTTCAAAGCTCGTGCATATATGCATTGTAACTTAGTTTTTTTAGAATTCTTCTACTTGAAGTTCAATATTTTCCATCATTCAACATGAGCTACAAGCTTTTCTTTGTGGCCTTGCAGCCTAAGAAAAGAGGTAGGCGGAAAGGATCAAAGAAAAAACTTAACCGTGAAATTACGAAATTTCTTGGTGATGCAACTTTGTGTTATGCTCAAGGCCAGTATGAAAAGGTACGAAATTCCAGAGACTGTCTTCTTTTCTTGGAACAGGTTCTTAAATTTGTTTGTAAAGTTCCAATATTATGTAGTTATTCCTTACTACTAGGCATATCAATACAGGTATGTTGACAATTTTTTTTCTTCCATATCCGTCTATCCTTCCTAAATCTTCCAAATTACTCAATCTTTTCCACCCTTTCCATCCCCCCACATTGGCCTTCAAACTTTCTCCCTGCATGACATCCTATATTTCACAAACAGAACAGATATTTTGCTACTTGATTTTCCTATCAGTATCACTTACTCTTTAAAGCATTTTGGTCACAGGCTATATCTATATTAGGCCAAGTTGTTCTGCAAGCACCGGATTTACCCGACTCATACCATACCCTTGGACTTGTCTATAGTGCAATTGGTGATGATGTAAAAGCCATGGGATTTTACATGCTTGCTGCGCATTTAATGCCACAAGATTCATCTCTTTGGAAACTGCTATTTTCATGGTCAATGTAAGGTCCTCTACCCCTAGTTAATAATAATATATTTTGTAGAAGGTGATATCATGCTCTAATTTTCCTTCATAATTCATATTTATTGTGGCAACGAATAGAATTTAGGCCAAATCCATAAGAACATTTTTGAACAACTAAATTTATATGTCTTTTGGGATAATTACAAATCATACCCTTGTGGTTTGCATGATTTGCAAATCACATCCTATGGTTTTAAACACCTTTGTGGTTTGTAAAATTGTAAATCACACCCATTTTCCATGGATACATGCTTATGCTACAATTGTCTCATGTTCCAATTCCATTAAAATAATAAGATAATCTTAACAAATGTGTGCGAGTTTGTAGAATGTCTTTTTTTTTTTTTGATAAATAACTAAACATTTTTTGGGTAGAATATGTCATTGTTAAGAAAGTGTAAAATCTAAAATTTGTACACATGTTAATTTTTTTTACTAAATGCCAAAGGCCAGCTCAATCGTTTTTCACAATTGTAATAATAGAAATTGTTCTTTCTCGTTAAATTAACTGAGAAGGAAGTATAAAATTTATAAGCATGTGACATACCCGTAAGAGAGACTCAATATATCGTGATATGGAAAATAGGAAGTATAACTATTGACTTAAGTAAGAAATTCTGTTGACGGATAGGTTGCCTAAAAGTAACTTTTAATACATGAAATGAAGCAATGTTTTTTTTTATATAGAAAGATAAACTTTCATTAATCAAAAGGAATAATAAGTACAAAGGTGGACAAGAAATCCACAAGGAAGAAAGAAAAAAAGGAAGGAAAAATAAAAATTAAAAGAAAGAATTCCATTGATGTTTTATTGAAAGATAAACTTTTATTGATTAAAGGAAAAAATAAATAGAGGATGAGGAGTCCTCAAGGTTACAAATAATTACAAAATGGAGTTTCATTTGAACTTCTTGGAATAAGAGGGAAAAGTAAAAATCAAGGGGCTTTATAGATTTGGCCCCAGAGAAACAAAAAAAACAATTAAATCTCAAATGTTATCCATAGAAGCAAATTTATCTTCAAAAAGCCTAACATTACGCTCAATCTAAACCGTCCACAAAAGAGCCTGTAGATAAGACTATTGAAATGAAGCAATGTGATTAACAGCCCGTAGATATTTATCAAGTGCAGTGACCGAGGTGATATTGATCAAGCAAGCTATTGTCTTTCTAAAGCCATTAAAGCAGATCCCGATGATATTGATTTATTATTTCACCGTGCTTCACTCTACCTCGAGCGTGGAGATTGCCAAAAAGCAGCTGAATCATATGATCAGATTCATCAACAATGTCTTGGAAATGTTGAAGCACTCATGATTGGGGCAAAGGTTTGGCGCTTCCTCTTCTATTATATATGGTGTGGAGCTCGACTTATAAAGGCACTTAAGATGTCATCATGTCACCTATAATTATTGTATTGTTTTATACTTGTTTTTTCTTATTTAAAAAAAAGTTACATGTTTATTTCATTATTATTATTAGGGCCGGTTGCAATGACCTTTATAAGGTCTAAAATTAAGATAATAGTAGATCCAACCATTAAATTACAAAAAATAACCGAATTACCAAAAGATGTTCTGTTTGGCAATCGGTCTTTTGATTAACATCAATTAGTCTAGTCAATCATAAAAAATGGCCATTTACTTAAATATTTATAAAAAAATCCCCTTCTCTTACATACAATCTAGAAAAGAGTACCAAATTACAAACTTCCTCATCATTATTTTGCATAATGTGGATGACTAGCGGATCAAGTTTCGACCATGATTTTCTCTTCTCTAGCTCGAACATTATTAATTAGTTCTCTCTTCACAAGTTGGAATGTCTATGGCTTCTCAAAAGGGAATCTACGTCTTCGTCCCCTAAATCATTCGGTATTAAAAAGTTGAGAACAAGGTTCTTTTCCTATCAAAAAAAAAAAAAGTTGAGAACAAGGAAGAGATTTCTTGTAGGGAGTTTGCGGGGATCGGTTTCTTTGCATGGAATTTTTCCCGTTACAAAATATATTTTTAAATTTTAATTAAACTTATACTTACTTGAATTAGATTATAATTTAGTGTTATGTGACGTATTTATATTTTTTAACTATAAAACATATACATTCATACACTTTTAATATTATATGAATTAAAAGATTAACAATCACATAATATCAGTAAAATATTTATTATTTTATATATTATTTTGGGGATCGAGGTGGAGGGCGGGTTAGAATTCCCCGTCCTTTGAATTAAAGCCAAAAAAAAGTAATGGGGAATTTTGACATCCCTAGCTTCAAAGGGTATAAAAATATAGCTATGGTAACTATTGCACTGATGACTAAGCAATTCTCATCTCTTTATTAGCCACCACCTAACATGCTTTACTTACTGTGGAACTACTTTTGATCCAATAATTTGTGTTACCTGTGTTTTTCTATTTATGATTTGCACTTCATGATTTCAATGAAACAATCTCGCGTTGTTTTTGTTAATTTCCATGCTGAAACTTTACCTCTCTAAAGCTTTTAAATGATGAAGCTTATTCAAATAGAAATTTATGTATGTTGAAGATGTATGTATGTGCTCAATAGTTTCTTATGTTTAATTCAATGAATACATGTCAATTATGTTGTTTCTTTATTTCCTGGTATGGAACTCTGAAGGGATTGACTAGGTTTAATTTAGCTTACACTGTCCTTGACTCCTTAGCTTTAAACATTCTTGCTGGGGAATTTTATCTGATTACCAGTTAGTTAACTGTATTTACATTGCAACTGCAATCTGTCTTGCTTCTCTTGTCAGCTGTACCAAAAATGTGGCCATCATGAACGTTCCATTTGCATGCTTGAGGACTACATTAAAGCTCATTCAACCGAAGTTGACTTAAATGTGGTTGATCTTCTAGCTTCTATATACATGGGAAATAAAGAATACAGCAAAGCTCTTCAGAACATTGAACACGCAGATGAGATCTACTGCTCAGGAAGTAAACTGCCTTTGAACTTGACAATTAAAGCGGGAATCTGTCACATCCATCTTGGAAATACTGAGAAGGCAGAGGTCAGTGTGATCTTCAATGCATAATTACCATTAAATAAATGTTGTTAATTATTCTATATGATATAATCTTAGTGCAGGATAACCAAGTGTTGCTCTTCTATCAATGTTAAGTCATTGTTTCTTAATCTTTGCTCTATGTTATTGTTAATGGGTCTGACTATTGAAAAAGTCATTTTATCCCCCGTTTGGTTCGGGGTAATTTTAGATTTCCTTATAAGGGGCATCTAATTCCATTGTTTGTTTGGGGTTTATTTAAAAATATATGGGTAATCTAAGATTCCTGGCATCCATATTTTCCCAGATATGAGGTTATTCGATTACCTTTGAATTCAGGTGCTTTCTATGATTCCCACAAGAAGGTAATCTTCTTTTTTACAATTTTAACCCCTATTTAATTAGAAAAAGTTGTCAAGAAAAATTAGAAAAATATCTACACTCACGTTTTCATTTCTTCTTCATAATTATGTGGTGTCTCCAATTTCCTATTTGTATTATTAATTCATCATCTCTCTTTTTATATAATAGGTTTGATCAAAATCATTCTCAACAAGTTTTATATATATATATATATATTTTTTTTTTTTCAATTCATTTTGCTACATTTGATAAAGATTTTTTTCACTTGGTTTTAATTTTATGATATTTTGATTTCTTCTCCATACATTTGATAGACCCCAAATTCCGTTGAGATAAACCCTATTATTGTTGAAATTGCAAAAAAAAAATTGCATTTTCTTCGTGATTGAATTTATCTTTATTTGTAGATTTGTGGATAAATTTTGTAACATATTTTGTAAATGAATTATTGTGTGAAGTTTTATTAGTTCAAATTACCAAACATTCTCATATTATTATTAAGTTAAACAAACAAGGTAATCTAAAATTCCAAGTAATCAAATACTCCGACATCAGATTCCCAGGTATTAGATTACTGGTGGTATCTTAAATTATAGTGAATTAAACGAGGGCTTAACATGTTATTAAATAGTTTACAAGTAGTCTTTTTGTTTGGGCCCGCATACTTTTTACTTAGGTGGCTTTTTTCCCCCTTTCTTGACCTTTATGAAATGGGCTTGTGAGCACTTCTTTAAAAAAAGAAAAAAAGTTAAAAGTAATCATTTTTTTATTGCACATTCTTTTTTCTTTGGTATGTTTGTTGTATGTATCCAGGATACCTATGCTTAAAGTATTTAGAATAGATAGATAATTTTATTCCGAAGACCTCTTCTCCAGTCTTCCTAGTGATTTCGTTGCTGATTCCCAGGAAGATTATGTCCCTGATAATACTTGGTCTCATAGACCTTTTGAAGAGGGTGGTTTCACAGGTAGGGAGGCCAATGATTTTGACCTTCATTGTGCTATGGCAACGCCATTAGCCATGATACATGAAGATAGAGAGTTTCAAAGGGCCATGCAGGTGGAGACCTACAGCGAAAGAAGTTCAGAGGATCAGGATGATCATGACCTCTACATCACTTCTTCAGGGTTTGTTTGTGACAGTAAAGGGGAGAATAAAGTTAAACTGGGGGACTGGCTGAATGATACGAATATGAAGATTATTTCAAAAACAGGGCGAAGAGCTAAAAAAGGGGGAGGTCCCAATAGAAACACGATTGGGAAAAGAGAATTAAAAAATCTTACTTCTTCTGTTAACTATGATAGAAGCAATTCGAAGAGGACAACGGGCCATCAGGTTGTTGATGATAATTGTCTCCTGGAATGTTAGAGGTTTGGGGGCTCCTGATAAGAGGAGCGTTATTAAGGAAGTGATTCGTAAGCATAGCCCTGATATTGTTATCCTTCAAGAGACTAAGATGAAGAGTATCGATAGAAGTCTTGTTAAATCCTTGTGGAGTTCGAGGAATGTGGCGTGGTCTGCTCTGGATGCTGTTGGTAGTTCTGGGGGGATCCTGATCATGTGGAGTGACCCTGCTTTTGAAGTCAAAGAGGTCTTTTCTGGGGCTTTCTCCCTCTCCTTGCTCCTTTCCGTCTCTGACTCCTCTTCTTTTTGGTTGTCTGGGATCTATGGCCCTTCCACTAAGGGTGAAAGAGAGCAATTTTGGGATGAAGTCTCTACTTTGGGGGGTATCTGTGAAGGCCCTTGGGTCCTTGGTGGGAATTTTAATGTTTGCAGGTGGTCCTCGGAGAAGTCTTCTGGTCGTACCTTTACTAAAAGCATGAAGGACTTCAACATTTTTATTGACAATTTTTCCTTACAAGACCCCCCTATGACTAATGGCGTCTTCACCTGGTCTAGAATGAACGATTCCGGTACCCACTCTCGTATTGATAGATTTCTCTTTAACTCTAGCTGGCTTGAATTTTTCTCTGAGGCCAGAGTCACAAGACTGGAAAGATTGGTGTCTGATCATTATCCTATCATGATGCATTCTGGTGGCTTCTTTTGGGGCCCCACCCCGTTCCGTTTTGAGAACATGTGGATTTCCCATCCTAGCTTCTTATCTTTTGTTGATGGGTGGTGGAAGGCTTTTGAGATTAAGGGGTGGGCTGGTTATTCTCTACTTTCAAGATTAAAGCTTCTGAAAGGTAAATTACGCTCATGGTAGACGGAGATTTTTGGCAACATCAACTCTCAGAAAATCCACCTTACCTCCCTTATTCAATCTCTTGATTGTCTCGATGAATCTCAAGGCCTTTCTCCCCTGCAAGTCGATGAAAGGAAGTAGGCTCGCCTTGACCTTCTTGACGTCTTAGCTAAAGAAGATATTTTCTGGGTTCAAAAATTGAAATAGCGATGGCTTAAAGAAGGTGATGAGAACACGAGCTTTTTCCATAGGATCATGACGGGTAGAAGGAAGAAAGCGCTCATTTCTGAAATTCTTTCTTCTCAAGGGGTTTGCCTCCTCACTGATAATGAGATTGAGTCGGAGTTCTATGGTTTTTTTAGCTCCCTGTATACTAAAGACTCTGGCCCCAGATATATTCCAGAAAATCTCAATTGGTGTCCCCTGGAGGAGAACGAGGCGAGTTTGCTGGAAAGACCCTTTTCTGAGGAGGAAATATGGAATGCTATTTCGAGTCTTGGTTGTTCGAAAGCCCCTGGGCCCGATGGGTACACTGCTGATTTTTTTAAAAACACTTGGAACATTCTTAAGCATGATTTTTTGAGAATGTTCCAAGAGTTTTTTCAAAATGGTGTGGTTAATGGGATCACTAATGAGACTTACATTGCTGTTATCCCGAAGAAGGTGGATGCTAAAGCTGTGAAAGACTTTAGACCAATCAGCCTTACACTGGGTCTTACAAGATTTTGGCTAAAGTGCTCGCTAACAGATTAAAAGTGGTTTTGCCTAAGACCATTTCGAAGTTTCAGAATGCTTTTATAGGTAATAGACAAATTGTAGACTCCATCCTGATCGCGAATGAGCTGGTGGAAAGCTGGAGGACTTCTAAAAAGACAGGCTTGATCTTTAAACTTGATTTGGAGAAGGCTTACTATTGTGTTGATTGGAATTTCTGGATGGAGTGATGAGTGCCAAAGGTTTTGGTTCAAGATGGAGGAAATGGATTATGGACTGCCTCTCTTCTGTTAATTACTCTATTATCATTAATGGTAAGCCTAGATCGAAATTCAAAGCTAGCCGTGGTTTGCGTCAAGGGGACCCCCTCTCCCCTTTTCTCTTCACTCTGGTAACAGATGCTCTGAGTAGACTCGTTACTAGTGCTGAATCCTTTGGTCTCTTCTCTGGCTTCTCTCCGGGGGTTGGTGCTGATTCAATTTCACACTTACAGTTTGCAGATGACACAATTATTTTCTCTTCGGCTGAGGAAGATAAAATTGGCAATATTCTTGCTGTTCTTCAGGTGTTTGAGAAGATCTCTGGGCTTAAGTTCAATCTGGAAAAAACAGTGGTGGCTGAAGCTTTTGTTAAGAAGGTAGCTGCTACTTTTCATTGCAGGGATGCTAAGCTACCTCTGTCCTATCTCGGTCTGCCTTTGGGAGGAAACCCACGTTGCAAAACCTTTTGGGATCCGGTGGTGGAAAAAATCTCCAAACGTATTGACAGATGGAGGAATGTGTTGGTGTCCAAAGGAGGTAGGTTAACTCTTGTGCAAGCTGTTCTTAACAACCTTCCCACCTATTACCTTTCTATTTTCTCTATCCCTGTTGGAGTTGCTAAAACTGTGGAGAGGCTTTTGAGGGATTTTTTCTGGAAAGGGGTATGTAAAGATGGTGGTTCTAACCTGGTTCAGTGGGATCTGGTTGCCAAGCCTATTGATAATGGTGGATTGGCTTTTGGTAGTATTATCAAAAGGAATAATCCCTCCTCTTAAAATGGTTATGGCGGTTACCGCTTGAGGAAGAATCGCTGTGGGTCTCGGTTATCGGGGCTGGTCATAGGGTGTCAGACAATGGTTGGAAAACGAAGGCTAATTCTAATTGCTCCTATCGTAGTCCGTGGAAGGCCATTGCTAATTTGGACGGCTGCTTAGCTTCTATGTCTGCTTTGAAACTTGGCAATGGAACTAAAATCATTTTTGGGCTGATAAATGGCTTGACATTGGTAGACCCTTGAAGGATGTTTTTTCTACCTTGTTCAGACTTGCTCTTGCTCCTCAGGCCTCTGTTAATGAGTGTTGGGACCCTTGCTGTAATACTTGGAATATTAGGTTTCGTAGAAACCTCAAGGACAGTGAAGGGGATGACTTCATTTCCATGCTGATGCTGCTTAGTAGGGTCAAACCAGATTCTTCTATGGATAGTAGAGTGTGGCTGGGGGAGGGGACAATTTCACTTGCAAGAACGCGTTCGGTGCCTTTTTTAAGACGGATTCTTCACCCCCAATAGATTTAATCCAAGCTATTTGGAAGGACAACTACCCCAAGAAGGTTAAGTTTTTCTTGTGGACCTTCCTCTATGGTGGGCTGAATACAAATGACAAAATCCAGAGACGATACCCTTCCATCACTCTCAGTCCGGATAGGTGCATCTTATGTAAGAACAGTGGCGAGAATGCGATGCATCTGTTTTGGGATTGGAGGTTTACCTCCCAGATTTGGTCTAAGTTGTTCGATTTCTTTCCTCTCCATGGACCAAGACCTTCACAGATTCATTCTATCATCTATGGTTTATTATGTGGGGTGGATTTCAAGAAGAAAGCGCACGTAATTTGGCGCAATGCAATTCGTGCGATCCTCTGGCTTGTTTGGTGGGAGAGAAACAAAAGAATATTTCAAGATGAAAGCATGGAGATGAATGAGTTATGGACCTAGTTGTCAGATTTACGTCACTTTGGTCCTCTAAATCTAAATTTTTTTGTAATACCCTCCCTCTTTCATTGCCCCCAACTGGAGTGTTTTTTTGTAATCCAAGGGGTCCTTTTGTTCTTGTATTTTGATTTTCATTTATCAATGAAATGTCTATTATACAAAAAAGAATGGATAGATAATTTTTGGAACATAGTAACTCAGTAAGCGTTCTTTGTCAGGGTGAAAGTGGGACAATTCAAAGCAAGGCTGTCAACTCTTTTGTTTTTAGCTCAGTACTTATTTCCGGGAGTGGAATAGATATTATATTGGCTTTTTGTGTGTTTAATTCATGGCACATCTAAAAGTCATGGCCAATGAAATCTGTTTCAAGCCTTAATGTGTTTTTAATGTCAATGATTGTGGTGCAATTTTTATGTGTCCCCCCTGCTTCTCCACTTCTGTGGTCTCTTCTCTTTATTATAGTATGTTCTGTTTTTTGTACCAAACTAAAGTTCTATAGCTTATTTTGTTTACTGTCATCTGTTCAATGGGAATCAAGTTATGATGTGTTTTCTTCTGTCTTAAGTTTGAACATATTACACTTACCAGGTAATATTTTGTCCCTAGTATCTCTTTGGTGTTTTGGAACGGGAGACTGGATCAGATCACTCAAATTTTATCATTGAAGTTGCGGACTCTGCGCTGAATTTAAAGCACTACAACTTGGCATTAAAGTACTATCTGATGTCGGAAGAAGTAAATGCTGAAGGGAACGTGGTAAGTGAACCATGCTTTTCATTTCTTTTGTTCTCATTCTTTTTTCTTTCCTTCATTGAGGGGTTGGAAGGGTGGAAGGATGTTTTACTTTCAAGCAGTATGTACTAAAACTGTTCACGTTTTTCATGCTGCATGCATTTCACAATGTTAGATGACGTTTTGCATGAGTTTGTTGGTTCTTTCCATTATAAATCTTGATAGTTTTATCCATTCTCCATACACGTTCAAGGGAATGTGATAAGAAATTCTTAAATAAAAATCTCTTTTCATGTCTGCTGCATTTTCTTCCCTCGTTTATTTTTTCTGTAGTCATCTTTCTTTTTTCCCCAGCATGATGGGCTCAACCAAAACTCCAGTCCCGGTTACCATCCATCCTCAAAAATTGACATTTCTTTCCAACTAAATAAATAAATTCTATCATCAACATTCACTGACCGGGTCTTGTTTTGATCTCTTGGTTTTGCCTTCTTTCAAATGAGAAACTGAGAAGTAGTCTTCTTTAATTTATGTTGCATAAAGGTCTCAAATATTTTCTCAATAATTGCTTAAATCATATCATTTTTGTCTTGTTACATTTTTTTTTTCAAGCTTATTCTATTAAGTATTAAGATTTATTCAGTTAATTAGTTCTGAAAAATACTCCTCTGAGTATTCTTTGGACACTCTACTTCGATTAACAAGGCTTCATATACGTATAATCAATTGCCTTTTCTTGCAGGGAATTTTATACCTAAAAATTGCGCATTGTTACGTATCACTGGAAGAAAGAGCACAAGCAATTGTTTTTTCCTACAAAGGTGAGCTAGAACATTCATGATGAGTTGATATATCTGACTACCTTACTTATCAATGACAGTTCACTTTGAAATGCAAACTCTCCCAAAATATCAGTACTGTAGCATAGTGTGCCTCCCTGCTGCTGGGCTAAATTTCTTTGTCAGCTGTTTTATGTTCTGGCCATATGAGAAGGATGATGAATATTAAACATTTAAGTAGATGAATTAACTAATTCTAATTTAACAACTTAAACTCTCCAGGTTGATTGTAACTTGATTTTCTCTGGTTAGCAGTGTTTCTTTATAAATTCTTTCATTTCTTATAAAGAAGGGGATGAAAAGCATTTTTCCAAAAGGTAAAGAGATGCCTCATTTGATGCCTTTGTAATTTCCTTTGATATCATGTTTATGCATTTTTGTTTCACATCATGATCATCAAGCACAAGGGTAGGCATGAACAGGGAATATATCGGGTAGGTAGGGGTGAGTAGGGGTGAACATTGGATTGGTTTGGTTTGGATTTTGCTAAAATTTAAAATCCGATTGGATTTTATTTTTAGATTATATGAACCGAACCAAACCGCTCAATATGAAGAAACCAAACTAAAATGGTTTGGATTGGATTGGTTTGGTTCTTATATTTTTTTTGTTTTTCTCATTTATTAATAAATTCTTAATTTACTAATAAGTGTTACAAAATATCAAAAAATAACTTTCGAAAATTGCAGGACTAATTTCAATTCATCTAAAAATTCAATCAAACACCAATTACAAATACAAACATAACAAATTTAGAAAATATGGTTATAATTATACAACCATAACACATATAATATTAAATATTCTTCTTATTTTTTTTCATTTTAATAAATTTGATTGATATTTAAGAATTCATATATAACAAATATATCTTATATCATATATTGGTTTGGTTTGGTTTGGATCGCTGCAAAAATCTATCAAACCGAACCAAACCGTTATTAATTGGTTTGGATTGGTTTGGGTAAATGAAGGTTTAAAAACCGAACCAAACCGGTTTGGTTTGGTTTGGTTTAGTTTGGACAATTGGTTTGGTTTGGATTTGTTCACGACAACATTTCAGTCGGAAAATGCCGTTCGTCGGTTTCCCAAATTTTTTAATTTTTTTTTGTGAAACTGACCAACTAACCCAAAAATAATAACTGGCTCATTGATCGCAACACAAAATTGTCAATTGTCTGTTTCGGTGAAGGAACTCATAGCTTCTTGCAATGAAAAGATTGAAGAATTCTTTTTTGCGGGGGATTGGAGGGACATTGATAAGTGACTGAGATAGAATATTCCTCTACTTTATTGTAAATATGGAGAATTTTGGGGTTTACATTCAACAGGTTCCTCAGTATATTCTTGCAGGCTATTCACGTACTACCTTGTAACATATTTGATGATCAACTAAGTGCTGCATTCATCGTTTTTGAAATAAGCTGTAAGGACACATTTAGATCTGTGAAGTTCCTATAAAAACACATTTTTATTTATATTAATATAAGGGAGGTGATCGAGGAAATACTGTCACTGTTACACAATTATCGTTTCAAATTTGAAGGTGGGAACAGTGCCATTCCTTATGATGCTCTGTTCAATATTTTCAGATATTCCTTCTAGTTGTGTGGACCTGGGACTTCCCAAATATTCTCTTGATATCTTAAGCTGAGTTGTAGAGTTTTATAGATCTGACTGAAGTTTCTTTGCAGCGCTTCAAACCCTTGAAGATAATATCAACGCCCGATTAACTTTGGCTTCCCTCCTCCTTGAAGAAGCTAGAGAAGAAGAAGCCATGTCATTGCTTTCTCCTCCAGAGCATTCGGGTATGTTCATTAAACCGTTATCATGTGCTTTAACTCTTACTAGTTGTTTTATGGGGGCATCATTTTCTCCCCATGCTTGTTCATAGAGTATTTTCTGATTTTATGCAGAATCACCTAACTCATATTTTGATAAACCAAAACCTTGGTGGCTCAATGAAAAAGTGAAGCTAAAGCTTTCTCACATTTATAAAGCTAGAGGGATGCTTGAGAACTTTGTTGATGCAATCTTTTCTCTGGTTCGCGAATCCTTATATATAGAGACTCTTAAAGAAAAGGTAATTACAATTTACAATGAAGAATTCAGTGTGGTTGAAGGGCTTAAAAAATTATTCTTAATTTTTTAATGTATGGGTACTATTGATTTTGGTTTTTCACTGTTGTCTTTATCTCTTTCATAGTTATCTAGTTTTTTCAGGTTATAAGCTTTGAGAATATGCATATATTAGGTCATTATTGTTAAACTTGTTTAGTACACAAATTTGATCAGATTGCAAATGAGACGGGGTTCAACAATTTTTTTTAGAAGAATTCACAAGAGTATTATTAAAATAAAATATGTACAAGAGGTTGAGAAAACCTCCAAAAGAAAGTTACAAAGATAAAAAAGAGTTCCAAGATAGGTAAAAAGAAGAATAAGTTAAACCAAAATCTGAATAGTTCTTTGCATGTGGAATTTTCTGGAAATCATTCTCTCTTATCATCTCACCTGGAAGAAGCAGAACCAGAGGCATATGATTCTCTCTCAGCCGTTATTAGCCAGGAAAACCCATTGGAAACGATGGAGAGAGATCTGGGTGAAATCCATTCGGAAGAGATTGTGGAGGACTCCCAAAAACAAGGTTCTAATTGCACAACCAAAAAATGAGAGATTTTGACAATTTCATTTCCCTTTTTGAGCTTAGAGATCTTCCTCTTTGCAATGCTATTGTCACCTAGGCTAATGATGGAGATAGCTCTTCTAGTAGAAGATTGGATAGATTTCTTTTCACTTTTCCTTGGGAAGATCATTTCCCCCTTTTTAGACTGGAAGCTCTTACCAGAATTGTCTTGGATCATTGTCCAATCATTATTGATTCTTCTGTGCTTAAGTGGGGGCCTTCTCCTTTCCATTTTGAGAATGCTTGCCTATCTCACTCTTCTTTTACTCCTCTTTGTAAATATATTTGGGAGGTCTCTGTTGGCCAAGGTTGGAAAGGTTTCATTTTCATGAAGAAATTGGATTTAATTAAGAGGGCTTTGATTCCTTAAAAAAACTTTGGATAAAGAATTCCATCACAAAGTAATGAAGAGAATTAAATTCTCAATATTAGGGAGCAAAATAAATTGGAATTAGATTGGTTATCTCTTCACTTGTGCGAAAATTAGGAATCCAATTCGTTATCCATGACAATTTTCTTGTTATCCCAAAGAACATGTTATACAGATTGTATGCATTCACCCTTCTGCAGGGCATTCATGGTAGAATAATATGATAACTTGGCAACGGCCATCTGAAATTTTAATCAGCTGTTGTTTACTTTGACTTTGACCTCTTTCCTCTGCTATTTAATCTAATAATTTTGAAACCCATTGTCTAGTGTAAAGCACTAAATACCTTTTGACACCTCTGAAAAGTAAATATGAGAATTAGAATAGCCAACGACATGGCTGCAAAATATGGTGATTTTATATTCCGGTATTTCCTTGTTACACGCTAGTTTATGGTGTTTGGATGTACCCGCCTCGGGGAATTTTATTTTTTTTATGTATCATGCTATAGTGAAGACTCTTTTTTAAAAATTAAAAATCTTTAGCTATCACAAATATTTTAGACGTTTTCTTTCTGAAACTAATGAAATCTTGAGATGTTTTGATTTTTCACATCAAACTTCACCAACTTCCTTTCTTTACAACATGTTATGATTTTAGATTAAAGTAAAGAAGAAGCTCCCAAAGAGTGTTTTGCTTGAAAGAGTCAAAGTTCTAGATGGACGGAAAACCGGTAACCTATTTCATGGATTCAGGCCAGTAGCTCCTAAATCAGATATGTAAGTAATTTATACCTTGACATTGTATTTGAGAATATAGTCTTTAACATAATATTCAGAACTCTTCTTGATGTCTTATTTGCGAAGGTTTTCTCCTGGGAATATAAAAACCTACATTAACTTAGCATTAGCCATTAAGGCATGATTTAATTTCTTTATCTTTTGGCATGCTTGATGAAAATGTTGGAGTGTAGTAATATTGCTACTCTTTATGTGATTTGTCCTGTCAAGCTCTTCCCTTTTTATTCCATAACCTTCTATGTTCATATCTTCTATTTCAAAATCTTTTGCTTTAAACAAGTGCATAAAAACTTTCAATTTCTGCTTAAATTAGATGCAAAGCTTTGATAACCTTTTAATTTCTGCTTGACTTAGATCCAAAACTTTCAACTTCTGCATCTAATTTTCCATGACCTTTTACCCTTCTTATCAAAAAAAATATTTGTCCATGTATATACCTTGAGATTCTTTCTCAGATTCTGACTTTTATATTGAGGTTTTCACAACTCTTGTACATATTTTTTTTTATTAGATCCAAAGCTTCGAGAGCAAAGAAATTGCTACAAAAGAGGGAAAGAAAGAAGGAAGAAAAAAAAGCTAGGGCCCTGGCTGCTGGAGTTGATGTCAACTATGACGATTCAGATGATGAGCTACCGGTAAATTTTAGTTATTGGCTCACTTTGTGTGAGCTTGGATTCGCTTATGAAATTTCAACTTAGAATGTTTTTTTTTATCTGTGATATTTTCAGAGACTGCCTAGAGAATCTCCCCTGGCTAATCTTCTCAAGGATGAAGAATATCACACTCTTATTGTCGATGTCAGTACATCTTTCTACTTTTCCTCTTTCTTGACAGATGCATCTGCATTGTATGTTGTACCAAATAACCATTGATCCCTACTCACCTTAATGCACTCTCATTTGTTCCACTAATCTCCTATTTTTATGCACTCTCATTTAATCATTCATCTGATGCGCTTCTTGTGATTTACATAGTTGTGCAGGGCGTTGGCTTCTTTGAAAAGATGTTCTGAAGCTTTAGAGATTATTAGTCTAGCTTTAAAATTGACTTTTAATTCATTATCCCTTGAAATGAAGGAGGAACTGCAGTTCCTGGGAGCTCGTAAGTATCTTTTTAATTCTGAACTTGAGCCATTACTCTACTCTATTATTATTATAGAATTTTATTTTTTGGTATACAGAATTAGCATTCAGCTCAACCGATACCAAGCGTGGATTCAATTTTGTAAAGAATGTCGTTAAGCAGCACCCATACAGCCATGCTGCTTGGAACTGCTACTATAGAGTATCTTCAAGGTATTCAACTCTTTGATATATGTTATTTTGTTTGAAACATGCATCAGTTTCCATCTGTCTTCTATTCAATAGACCTTTGTTTTACTCTATTGACTTGAACTTTCTTCATTATATAGAAATTAGTTGCATAAGAGAAATATATTTGTTTTAACTTTCCACGTTTGAGTTTTTCTTGTATTTTAGATTGAAGAATCGCGATTCCAGACATTGCAAGCTTTTGAGTAGAATGCAAGGCAAATACAATGATTGTGTACCACCCTTTATCATTGCCGGACATCAGTTTACTTGTATTAGCCATCATCAAGATGCTGCAAAGAAATATCTTGAAGCCTATAAACTATTTCCGGATAATCCCTTAATTAATCTTTGTGTTGGTATGACCCGTGTTCTTTTAGATCTCTAGTATATTTAGTTTTTCATTTATAAATGTTATGTTACTGTGGACGTTTATGCTTGAAATTTTACTCCTCTGCTTGAATGTGAAACATGTTCCTTGCAGGAACTTCCTTAATTAATTTGTCACTTGGATTACGACTTCAAAACAAGCATCAGTGTCTTACGCAAGGGTTGGCGTTCCTCTACCATAATTTGAAACTCTGTGATAACAGCCAGGTATTTAGCACTCTTATGTAGATTTGTTATTAAGATTGTTTGTTTCGGAAATTTTGAATAGTTAATATGCATATGATTATGCGCTGCAAGCCACGAGCATGAAACAGTTGCTACATGGCTTTTTTGTGTTCAAGAAAGGCAAACTGTGTGTTAAAATATCAATAGATAAATCACAAACTTGATTTTACTGTGATTAATTCGTCTGTTAACATCTGTAGGAAGCCTTGTACAACATCGCCCGGGCATATCATCACGTCGGGCTTGTAACGCTAGCAGTTGGATATTATGAGAAGGTGCTTGCAACTTTTCAGAAGGATTGTCCTATTCCAGAGCTTCTTGGCGAGAATCAGGACGTTAAGAATCAGAAATCGGTCTACTGTGACTTACGGAGAGAAGCAGGTTATAATTTGCATCTTATTTATAAGGAAAGTGGAGCTATGGATCTTGCTAGGCAAGTCCTGAGAGATCATTGCTCATTTTAAATATCCAACAATAGGTAAGAAGTATCATGCCTAATTAATAAGGAAAGATAGTCGTTTTTAAAACTACCCTAACAATTTAAACAGTATATTTATTGCCTCATCACAACGGTAAGCCGCACATAATTTTTAAAAACCTAAAATTGTATTTGAGTCAATTAAATTTCTTTTTTATTTTCAAGAATTTGCAACCGTTAATTATTTTAAATGTGAAGTTAAAAAATGTAAATGTATTGTGTTTAAAATACAAAATTTGTAAAAGGGATAAATTTGATAAATTATCAAACAAAAAGTTAGTATTGATACTAGCAATACTAAAAAGGGTAGTTGAGAAAATTTCCCTACGATAATTTAGTTTAGCTAACTTGAGGTGCGTGTAAATTCAAATACTCATGGTTGTAAAAAAAATATGGGTAAAGTACTCATTAAGTCCCTGAGTTTTGGAGGTCGTGTCTATTTGGTTCCTGCGTTTTCAATTTGTGTCTAAGTGGTCCCTGAGTTTTGGATGTCGTGTCTATTTGGTCCTTGCATTTCCAATTTGTGTCTAAGTGGTCCCTGAGTTTTGAATACTGTGTCAATTTGGTCCCTAGATTTTCAAGAACTATTAGAAATAAGTTTAATTGGTGTTTAATTTAACATATTTGTTAACTTCTTATCATATTATTGATTTGATGCTGACATTACATGTTTAATTGGTCAAAATACGAAAATATGAATAAATCTTTCATCAATCTAGGCCTAAAATTTGACATAATTATTAATCTCATGTCAGTATTTTGATCAATTAAACATTTTATGTCACCATTAAGTCGATATTATGTTAATGAGTTAACAAATTAAGAAAAAATTAAACTTATTTCTAATAATCCAAGGACTATTTAGACACAAATTGAAAACTCATGAACCAAATAGACAATATTTATAACTCAGAGACCAAATAGACACAAATTGAAACGTAGGGACCAAATAGACACAATAACTAAAACTCAGGGACCACTTAGACACAAATTGAAAACGTAGGGACTAAATAGACACGAGCTCCAAAACTCAGGGACCAAATAAGTACTTTACCCAAAAAATATCATATACTCTAATTTTATCACTACTCCATTTCCCATCTAATAATAATACCAATATTACTTGTACCCCTATGGCTGGTTCAGTTGACCAATTAGATTAATGTTTGCATTACAGGTTCGAAACTAAGAGTGTTCTTTTTTCGTTTTAATTCTTAGGACGGTGAATGCAATCCCTCACCCCGGATCTCTAAAAAAAATTAATCGATCATTTTACTAATATTATATAATTATTTACTTTTAAAGGATATAATAATAAGAGTTAATGATTCTACGTTTTTATATTTAAAAATATATAAAATATATCGTATCATACTAAATTTTTATCTTATTAAAAATATTTATAGTTACTTAAAATTAATTACGTATTTTGTCACGAGGGGAAATTCATCACGAGGGATCTTCGTTCCCGACATCTTAAAACAAGGATTTCAGCGGGGATGAGGAAGCCACCCTGTTGACACCCTATACGAAACTCTCACCCTAATGAAGATGCTGAGTCGACCATAAGTTGATTAATTAATGACAATGAAATAAAAGAAAAAATTAAGTTCACAAACATTAATTAAAACAGTATAAAGGGCTACATATCTTTCAAATAACCTTATTATAATCAAAGGCCAATCCAAAACGTCCAAACTAAACGAGGTGCTACAAAATGCTATAGATGTGAAATTCTAGCCACTCGACTCACTTCTGCAACCTCGATTTTAATGATTCAATAACAGCTGAGAAATCCTGATCACTGAGACCATGAGATTTGGCTACCTTATATAGCTCATTCGCGGCTGCAGCAATCGGAGTTGGTTGGGAAACAGATTCTGCTAAACCCAAAGCAAGCCTCAAGTCCTGCCACAGTTTGCCTCGTGAGATAATGGAATAGATTTTATATCAAGTTGTTTTGATCGAGGTGTACGCCAATTGGCCCGCCCACTCACGAATATATAACAAAATGATAATCTAAAACAAATACTAACCTTTTGCTGATGCTTTAAAGGAAAGGCAGCGGGGTAGAGGGATTGAATCATTGATGGTCCCTTCATTGAGTACATTGGTGCACTAATAGCACCCTGTGCCAACACCTGCATTTTTTAAACAGGGGTGATTGCAAATCCAGTAGAATTTAAAAATATTGATTGAATAGATTTTTCTATAATATGTCGTTTTTATCGAGTATGAAATTAGTGCTTCAGTTTTGTTTTTTTTTAAAATGATATATTTGTAAATACTTTTAAAAAAATCAAGAAAAGAAAATTTTATGGTTTCATCTTGGTGATGAGAGAATCTCGTCCATGAAATTCACAAACGAATGCCCGAAAAACTTGACAAGGATAAATCACACAGTGGATCATTTTAGATGTATATAAAAATTTAACTGTTCGATTTTTTTTTCAAGTTTTTGAAGAACTGAGCATCAATTATAGCAGAATGCATATTCTGAGACATACCTGAACCAGAATGCTTGGGTCAAGTCCTACTTTCTCACTGAGAAGCAATCCTTCAGAAAAAGATGCCATCATGCTACAAAAATTTAGAGAAAAATCATCCATCAATATACTAATGGCAAAAGTGCCAAATTAGAAATATGAGTTAAAAAAATATGGGACAGAACCTTCCCATGATCATGTTAACAACAAGTTTCATTGAAGCTCCATTTCCGACTTCCCCAAGATAAAATTTCGACTACAGAGAGAAAATATACATACAGAAGATGAGAAGAAAACGGGCAACTATTTTCGCTAAGCTAGATATCGGAATACAATGAGCGGCTGAAATTGTTAATTTGTTACTACCTTCCCCATGACGTCCAAAAGTGGAGCAACTCTTTCATACAGAGATTTGTCACCTGAATATCAAGCCGTAACATCAAAATTTAACCCTCCTCTAATAGAATAATGAAACACATGAATGAATGTGGCGAGTGATAAGATGTCAAATGCCTAGATGATTTAAGTTGCTGACCTGCTGTAAGAAATATAAGTTGTCCGTCTTCAGCAGGTTTTTTGGAGCCTGAAACTGGAGCCTAAAAGGAAATTGCAATAGTTATATGTCAAGTTACCCCATCTACCACATCTTCTTCGTAACAAGATGGATGATTGATTATAAATATTATATTACCTCCAGAAATGAAGCTCCGGTATCTTTTATACGTGCACTAATCGATTTAGAAGTAGCAGCGTCAACGGTTGAAACATCCACATACCTGCCAACGGCAATAAGATGTATGGTAAATTTCTGAATGATACTGGAAACAAATCTTAAATCTGCATGATAAGGTTTCTTTCTGGGACATCCTAAGTCACAAAAAATGGAGTAGTACCCTTTTCCGGGACCCATTCCACTGGCAGCTCCATTTTTTCCAAGAGCAACATCCAACTGAAAATAGAAGAATAAGTTGGCAATAACCGAAACACCTGTATAGTCTAAGAACTGAAAATAAAACATACTCACTGCACTTTCAGGATCAGCAAGCATGGCAAATGTGACATCACAAGATGCTGCCACTTCCTGAGGAGAGGACTCGTATCTGCATCGAAGGACTCGCTCAAATATAACTGACGCATCGCAGTTAAAGTACCGAGATTAAGTGAAAACTCGAAAGAAACACGCGTCTGCTAACTAGATTAGCTACTTGAACTAAAATGGGAAATTCAAAATATGAGCCTCTTAACGGGCTCAAAGTGCAAACCACTTGCTGTTTTACAAAATTACAATAAGTGAAAAGATCAGCATATCAAGGATATTCAATAATTGAAATGCAATGCTTTAAAGGATTCCATTAAAAGAAAAACAAGTAAAATGAGATTATTTTTCAATATAATTTTGTGGGATCGTGGGTTCTCTCTCACGGTCTCACTCACCAAAGGATTAACATCAATGATGGGACACAAAGAAAAGGGAAAAAAAAAGGTCCCCATATGGCTTGGCTATGTCTCCTGAATGGAACTCAGGAACGCTTATTTTCGGTTGTAGAGCAGCTTGAAAAATCTGTTTTAAGCTAAATTTTTTTTATTTGCTAATTCGTATGATAAATATTGTTTTTTTTTATTCTTTTTTGGTATTAAAATTGAATAAGATGGCCTAATGGGAAAGAGCCACTAGTAAAGGTCTATCCTTCAAAGAGGGGTTCAAATCTCCTCAATCTCAATCCCTCAATATTTAAAATATACACATTATCCTTTCCATTCTTATTTGAATTATGTTAAAAAATTCTGTGTTATTCTATTCTCAATAAAAATCAAATGTCGCCATCAAAATAATTAACTTCCTTCAAGGGAAGAAAATAGTACTAAAGAAAAAACAGAACATATGATTCTTCTGTCCTTCTCCCTATGGATATTAGTTTTTCCAACAATGTTTGGGTATTTTTTTTTATAAAAAAAATGGGTTCATTCAACCAGGTTTCCTTTTAACATTTTTAAGTCGGTCTTTGTAGGCAGCCTTTTTGTCTCATGCGTTAGCCAGACATGAATTTTTAGATAAGGTAGAGAATACTGCCAAATTACTGAGTTTTCTCCCCTTCTATTCCATTTCTAAAACAATATAAATATATATTTTATAACTAAAAAAATTATCTTAAATCGTTTAATTTTTATGCACCCATTCATTGTATTACTTTCCAGGACTAAGTAAACTTACTTTACACCGAAGCTGATAAGTGGCTCTAATTTGCTCTTGGTTCTATTCCAAACGGTCACATCATATCTACAATAAGCCAAAAAAAAAAAATAAGTCCACATTTTAAAAAGGTATTCTCAAGTAAAATGGCATAACCATAAATACGAGCGGATAATTTCAATAGAATTCAGGCTCAAGTAAATCAGAAATGCGCTATAAATTGTCTCCACTTAAAAATATTTTTAACACTTTTTTTTATATCCACGAGTGTTCAAATCAGCCGTTTATGCGCAGTTCAATAAATTTTACAGACAACTACACTATCTTACAATATTTGCAGCAGTTCAATAAATTTTACAGACAACTACACTATCTTACAATATTTGATGTTGAGAAATTCGTACAAGATAATATCTAAAATAGATAACCACACATAAATTTGAACACGTGACCTTAACATTAAAAAAAGCCTCATCACTACTAAATCAACTCAGGATTAAAAATAACTCAATACTTAAAGTTTGAAAAGAGGAAACTACTGTTAACTTTTAATCAAAACTAACATGGTCCTTGTTCTTGTTCAATTTCTCAGAAATAAAAAAGGCCTTGGGTTTCTCGCCAAATTTACAGGGGCGATTGAAGAATAAAAAAAAGAAAATATTCTCATACCCAGCCCTTATAAGATTATTAACCATTGGTAAACCCATGATTCCAAGACCTAGGAAACCAACACGTAGCTGCCCTGCAGAAAAAAAGAGAGAGAGAGAGAGAGGTTCGATAAGTCCAATAGAGAGTGAATCTTCCAGCATGATTAATACAAAAACACCAAAAGTGTTAAATTAATAATTAAATAATCTAGTAAAAGCTAGATTACACTATACCTCTAATCATGTTGCTTTTGAGTCAAAGAAAAGATATTTTAGATACGTATACTATTTATATCATTTTTTTATTTATGAAATAATAGATATATAAATTATTGATTTAGGAATAGATTATTAAAATTAAATTAATAATTTAATTTATAATAAAATTAAAATTTTAATTATTAAAAATTTATTTAGATGATAATTAAGCACCTATAATAAAACATATTAACAGTTAATGTGTCAATAATTTTTAAAAGTTGTGTTATTTGAGTAATTACTTAAGGGTAGAGAGCAAATTATTTCGATCGTGTGGAAACATTTAACCGGATTGTTATTTTGAACCAAACCAGACTTCTTCAAGAATTTTTCAGCTCTATTTTCATATTGCTAGATTAAATGTTGGTGCATTGCTTCACCAACATTTTCACGGTCGCATATTCAAGGCCAAGATCAAGACTCTAAGTAAGAAGATACAGTTCTAATTAACAGCTAAATCTAAATAAAACAAGAAAAATTCCAATCACTTTCTACATTTCTCGTTTTTTTTTCAGTACGGATTGAGTAGCTATGAAAAAGGCTTTAAATCGCGTGAATCACAGATTCAACACAAAGATCACAACTCTCAAGTAAAATTATACAGTTCGATTAACAATTAAAATTTAAATCAAAACAGAACAATATTTCAATTACTTCCTATATTTCTATACGGATTGAGTAGCAATGATTATGAAAATACGTAAATCGCAACTGTTAATACAGCTCTGCTTAGCATCTAAAATCAAACCTAAAAAATTTCAAATCACATTCTATATGAACTTTAAGAAATGAAATGTAGCAGCGAAATTTACCGGCGTTCGCAGGATCAAACTTGATAAGATTTTCCATATCGAAGTAGCTTCTTTAAGCTATGATCGAAGATCAAAAATCGAAAGGGAAGATCGTTGAGTGAGAGAGAGATATTTGATTTCTATGTTGAGTATCGATTGAACTCTTTTTCACTGACAAATACTATTTATACTCTCACTGATTATTGGTGGGCAGGCTGACCTGACCTTTTGTTTCAGCCAATGCGACGTCGTTTACTAGTTTCAGAAATTCGTGAAGAACAAGACATGTGGGGTCTGATTTTTTATTTATAAAGTATAAAATGATTTTTTATTTTTGAAAATAACAAGATAATTTTTTAAAATATATATAATATATTTTATACTAATTTTGTTATCTTATGGTTCTAAACTTTAAATATTTTGTTCTGGTTGATAAATCTACGTACTTACATAAGTCCTTAATTTCTCATAATAAGTTATTTAACAAAAACACATACATTTCAAAACCTGACACTTTAACTATTTTATGTATTTTTTTTTTCTTTGAGATATTGCATCATATTAGAGGGGGAAGACTCGAACTTTCGATTTCATAAAAAGAGACCGAGTGTCTAACCAGTTAAGCTATACTCATGTTGACTACAAAATATGCCTTCAAACGTTAGTCTACATGAGATATTCAATACATAAATCAACAATTATACTAAAAGCTAATAAATTATAAAGAAAGATTAACTACAAGGATTAAAATAATTTTCTATACAAAGCTTAAGAAATAAAATAAAATGATTGGAAGTTTATGGATCAGAATAAAATAAACATAAAATTTTAGAGACCAGGATAGAATTTATCCGCAAATAAAATAAATAAAATAATAATCATTTTAGCTGTCATAGCCCCACCATAGATTTCAAGAAAAAATAAAGCCAATAATCATAATTTTCTTCCAATGACCAAATGAAGCTCAATATGAATAATTTCCAAGTTTCAAATCACATGATTTATACCTTTTTCACTATAACTTTCTCAAAATGAAATAATCAAAGGTCATTATTTCCCAGATCACATATACAAAAGGAGGCTTAACAAATTCTAATGAAAATGGGGTAAAACTTAAGGTTAATGCTTCAACTTTGATTTTAAAGCTTCAATGACAGCTGAAAAATCCTGATCACTAAGTCCATGAGATTTGGCTACCTTGTATAGTTCATTTGCTGCAGCTGCAATTGGTGTGGATTGAGATACTGATTCTGCCAAACCCAATGCAAGCCTCATGTCCTGTTTACATTAATCCTCTTGAGAAAAATAACAAAGATCGGTAATTGTTGTGAATATATTAAAATATTAAATTTGTAATGTCCTGAGTTTAAACTCTTGCATTGTCATTTCCTAATGTTTCACGTTATTGGACCTCGTGGGATGTCTGAACCCTAGACATTAGGAGGAGTGTCAAGAATATATTAAATTCGTCCTAATTCAATAGTTTAAGTATTCGGGTATAGTGATGATTTAACAGTAATGAATTATGGAGCCTATTTATCAAGAACAAGGTTACCGACCTTCTGCTGATGTTTCAAGGGAAAGGCCGTCGGGTAAACGGATTTGATCATTGATGGCCCCTTCATTGAGTACATTGGCGCACTAATAGCACCCTGGGAAACTACCTGCAATTTCACCAATTATATGGGAATTATTTCCAATTCCAACCTTCCATTCAATTCAATCAATAAAGTTAGATTTTGTCAGTTTTGTTTGAGACTCGAGTTTAGAAAGTATTCTCTGCTTCATTTTTTGCGGCTTAACAAGCCACCGATCACTGTTTTTGAAAAAATCATTTTGAAGAAAACATATCCAAAAAACAACAAAACAATGATTCTAGTAAAGTACTGAAATTTTTTATAGCAATGCACAAACAATCTGCAATTTTTTGGAAATACCTCCACCAGAACACTAGGGTCGAGTCCTACTTTCTCGCAGAGCAGCAATCCTTCGGAAAAAGATGCCATCATGCTACAGAAATTTGGAAAAACAAAGAGAGCAAAAGTCGAGAAATTAGTTGGAAGTTGGTACGAAAAAATTGATGTTAAAATTTGATCCAAACCTTCCCATGATCATATTGACTACTAGTTTCATCGCAGCTCCATTTCCGACATCCCCAAGATAAAATCTCGACTGCAAGTTTATATATATAGAGACATAGAAAGTGTTCAATTTATTTCACTATGTTAGACACATATACACTTGTCTATACTACACAAAGGTTTTATACCTTCCCCATAACGTCGAGAAATGGAGCAACAGTTTCATAAAGAGATTTGTCACCTGAATATGCAGCTACTACATCAGAACTGTTACCGTCCTATAATTGGATACCGAAACAGTAGTTCTAAGGAATGGAGAAAGAACAAATAGGAAGACACAGAAAACTACAAAATGTCACAAGAAGTTTTACCTAATGATCGCTTTATTTAAACAACTCAATTTCATTGAACAAATTATATATCGACGTTTAAGTTCCAAAGTCAAAGCATTCAAATTAAATTTATAGTGGCAACTAAATGAATAGTCACCAACAATATGTTGATACAGCTAAGGATAGAAGTTAATGCTGCAAATTTCTGACCTGCAGTAAGAAATATCAGCTGTCCATCTTCTGCTGGCTTTTTGGAACCCGAAACAGGAGCCTAAGAGGAAATTGCAAGTGCATCGTTAAATTTCACTTGTTACTCTAACCACATCATTGAACGTACCTAAGTTATTATTTCCATTTTAGGATCAAACATGAATTTCCCAACCTCCAGAAACAAGGCCCCAGTATCTTTTATACGAGAATTGATCAATTTGGAAGTAGAATCGTCAACTGTTGATACATCCACATACCTGCCATGGGCAATAGAAGAAACCATATCCTAAAAAATGGAACTAAAAATAAATGATGATAACATACAAACACAAAAGAAACAACATGACATTTTTGTTCAGAAGAGTATAAGACGTTTGGAAGAAAAAACTATATAATTTTATGTTAATTATACAGTTCTTTTAAAAATTTACACAACATCTGCAACTGTGAGCATTCTTATGTTCTAATGGAAACTAGCATATTTTAAACAGAAGAAGAAAGAAAAATACCGATTTTAATTTGAAGGAACCATAAATATTGCATTTATAAAATTGTAGTCACAGCAGAATTGTAATAAAAATAAATTTGCATTGAGCAAAAGTGCATATTGTAAGAGAAAGGGACAATACCCTTTTCCAGGACTCATTCCACTTACTGCTCCATTTTCCCCACAAGCAACATCAAGCTGGAAAAAAACACAAATGTAAGTTGCTCACAATCACATTGGTATTTAAATACTGAAGTAATAAGAAACTCACTGCACTATTAGGATCAGCTAGCATTGCAAATGTGACATCACAAGATTCTGCCACTTCCTTAGGAGAAGGCCGGTACCTGTATACCCGAATTTATTAAAATATAATGGGAAATTTCAAAATCATTGTAGAGAGAGTACAAAAAAACAAGTGAAGGTTCAGAGAACGAAGGGATCCCGAAAGAAAATGTTCATGAAAGTAAATAGAGTTTGAATCAAATGAGTAAACTGCTAATGGTGCAAAATGGAAAGCAGTCAGCATCTTAGATGAGGTGATAGAATAAGAATAACTTTGAAAGAACGACAAACATTGCATAGAATATAGCACAACAATGATATTCAATATCTCAAACTTAAAGCATTGCAAATTCCAGTACTTTGCCATAACAAAAGAGCTGACACAAATATCAACTATAGTCATCGATACTATTTACATTCGGTTAAACAAAACGTATGTGACAGAGTGGTTGTACGTTTCTAGTTCATCGAGGACATCAAAAACTTACTTTGCACCCAAACTGATGAGAGGATCGCATTTGCTCTTGGTCCTATTCCAGACAGTCACATCACAACTGCAATAAACAAATAAAGGGGTCACATATAGTATAAACTATTTAACTTCTCCTAGGAACTAAGACTGGTTAAAAGTATGAGAGAGTAGCAATAGAAACAGCCAATCTAAAACAGATGGGAAATGCCCTTCCAATTTCTTCAAACTAATGATGTCCAGATTCATCAGTAACATTATGAATTGCTATCAGAAAATGTGGTCATTAATCCCAAGTCGGATTCAATTAAAAAAATCGACATTTATTTCCCCATACAAATCCAAACTATGCTACAAACAACTGCCAAAAATAACAACGAATTGATAAATTCTTTGTACCCGGATTTTATAAGATTTTGAGCCATTGGTGCACCCATGATTCCAAGACCCAAGAAGCCAAGACGCAGCTCTTCTGCAAATAGCATAAACAAGCTTTTGTGAAGCATAGTAGCAAATGGTTCATAAGAAAAGTATCAGATACACCAAGGAATCCATATTTTAAGGAGCATATAAGCCAGCAGGATGATCAAGAACTCTAGTTATAACAATGCACTCCATTCTAGCTACTGTTTTAGAAACGTGCTCGATTGATATGAAAGAAATTTTTTAAGCTAGGCATCGTCTTAGAGACTATCATTTAGAGAATATAATTACAGGGATGCAACTATTTATCAAGACAGATTTAATCATGAATTTGTAGCTTTTAAGGAACCATTTCAACACAAGTATAAAAATCAATATCCAAAAAAAAAAAAAAAAACTTCATCCAGCAACAAAAAGGCCGACAACTAGCTATATAAATCTTCAAATAATAGTAATTTGCAGGCAAAAAAAACGTATTAAATACACCACTTATTAAAGTTCGGGGTACAATTTAATGAAATCGTAAAATTTAAAAAAAAGAAAAGAAGAAGTTAAAATTACACACCTAATTAAATACCAGCCAGGTGAAAATCGACTTTTATCCTAAGAACTGAACAAGTTCTGCATTTGTTAATATCAAACTCCCACATCGGTTTGAAATGAGGATAATCATAGGTTAATAAGTGATGACAACCAACAACTCCATTAGTATAAATCGTTTTTCGGTGATAACCCGAAAGCAAATCTATACGGGTTTAAGCTCAAAGTAAACAATATCATATCAATGCGGAGATTTTAGACGCAGAATATCCTAACTAAGCTCAAAGTTCAAAAATTCTAAAAACTAAGAAACACCCATCTGAGAAAAAATCAAGGATTGATCAATAAAAAATTACCTTTAGCAGAAGCTTGGGAAGCAAAAGCTTTGAGAGAGAAAGAGAAAGAAGGTTTACTGGGGAAGAAGAAAATGGGTCTAGTTCTAAAGTGATTGGGAAGCTGAGGACAAAAGCTTGAGGAGGACATAGCCATGGCAGTTGAAGAAGATAAATGCTGACAGTAATTGGCTCTGACCAAAGAAGCCATAGCCATTCACTTTTTCGAGCTTATTATTATGAATTCGATGGCTAGGGGAAAGGCCGCTGTTTTTATGTGAAATTTTTTGGTGGGTTTTTTAGGATAAAGAGATGGGATGGAAGTATGGAGATGTTTTTAGTCTGTGACTCACTGATGGAGTAGACGGGCTGGGCGAATATTCATTAGTAAGAGTTAATTATATTTGTTTGAAATAGTCGTAAAAAATTGTTTTTATTTTATACTACAACTACAAATATTCGTTTACAGCTAATGCGTTTGACTCACGAGTTTGAGTTGCTAAATAGAGATTGTTAAGTAACGATAATTGTTAAGTGTGTATAGATTGTGCAAAACCGTGAATTTATTAAGTATGAATTAGTGTAAAATGTGTTAAAATTATGAAAATGAATGAATTTGTTAAACGGGGTTAAGAAACCTTGAGTTTCAAAACTGTGAGACCGTTTATCTTAAAAAGAGAATACACCAAGCGATGTTCTAAAGGCTTGCTTTTCAAGGAGCTTGAAGCTGTGTTTATAAAGATGTTTAGAGCTGAAAACTTAGAAGGAAAATACATGATACAAGTAATCACAACTCAGCCCTAGACAACTAATTACTAATTACATGGAGTGATATAAGGGCTAATTGAATAATACAGCTTTGCATGAATATATACCGTCTTTATTTTCATGTCTATCAGAGACAAACGTTTGTTAGTCTTGTGTAACTCCCAATTTGTTACCTGAATTGTGAGTCAAATACCCTCTAAACGAAATAAATTCAATTAATAAAAGTATTACTTTCATCACATGTTAAAGTTTGAGATTTTATTTATACTATGTAAAAAGAAATTGATTTGAATAAAATTAATAGAAAATACATAAAGAACCAACTTCATAATAGGTTAAAATTTAACCTAAAAAATTATATTTGATAATTTCCCTCTTAAATTATTAAATTGGACCTTAAAAATCACCCTAGTGAGGAATATTACATCCTTGATAACAACGAGGTGAGATCGGAGAACAAATTCTCATTTCCACTACCATGCGGATTTTGGATAGATGATATTAAATATGTTAAATCACCAAAAGCTTAAACCAATGGTTCAAGGTAAATTTAATCATATATTTTAACACTCTCCCTCACATGTGGGCTTGGATATTTGCACAAGACCCAAACATGTGGAATATTTAAATGGGGGAGGAAATTAGAGCAAATAATATAATGGAGGTTTGATCCCAGGACCTCCTGCTCTGATACCATATTAAATATGTTAAATCACCAATTGAACCAAAAGCTTAAGCCAATGGTTCAAGGTAAATTTAATCATATATTTTAACAGATGACGAGGTCGGTCAAGGACAAGGGTGGTCGTGGGATAGGGGCCATCGGAGATCCACTCTATAGAGATTTCATAGCGAATTAATTATTTTAAAGGGTAATTTATTAAATTAACATTTTATGGGTCCAATTTTACATTTTACAGAATTTGAGGTTTAAAATTTAAAGATATATGTGTTAGAACCCTTATAATTTAGTGATGGTATGAGAAGTTTGGGTATGTTATTATGTCATTTTAATATACCCAAACTTCTCATAATTTTATCATAAGTTTATCATAAGTCTAAGGTCTGGGTAAGTATCAAAGTAAAAAATGTTTTTTTCTCATTTTATTATTAATTACTTAAAATAATTAATATACAATTAGAAAATCAAATAAGTTGGCTCGGGTTCAATAAATTGGAAGTAAATTTTAAATGAAGGGAATTATGAGAAGTTTGGGTATATTATTACGTGGCATTAAAATTTTAATCTTTTAATTATATTTAAAACTATATTTAGAAGGATAGTTTAATTTATATTCACTTAAGAAACTATGCTCTACATGTTTACTGGCACGATTGAGAGTTACATACGGATAATTCTTCTGGAAAGCGAACAAAATTGCATGCGAACATAATAAAAAATATTATTATTTTAATTATGAAAAAATCAGTGCAAAAAATCATCCTCCTGAGAAAACTGTATTTTGTTTCTAAAAATAGAGAGTGAGTGTTAAAATGCAATTCTCAAATGCTTCATAATTTTAGACTAACAAATTTTTGTGCACGATTTTAAAAAAAGTATTAACTATTATAAACTACCATGATTCTATCTCTCTTAAAAAAAACCTATAAATTCAAATATCTTTGAAGTTGTTAATTCAAATTTTATAGCACAACATCATTCTAACTTGTGGGAGGTGGGAAATATAGTAATAGATCATGTTTTTATTAGGGTAATTAGTCTGGATTTACATGTGGTTGTCTCGTGAAAATAGTCGAGGTATGCGTAAGCTGACTTTAACGTTCATAAATTTAAAAAAAAAAAAAAAAATTATAGCATTAGTGTTGTTTTCATAGCATATAAAGATATTTGCAATAGTTTTTTTTTTAAGATAGGTTTGCATTAAATCATATGAATTCGTTTCAATTTATCTCCTTTGTCAATCATCCCCACGTTCATTTTCATACGAGGCTAAAAATGTCCACATTTTCAATTTTCCCACTCTTAAAATTGAAAAACTTACATTTTAATCCTTTCTACTCAAATTTAATGCCCGTAATAACCAGAAAAGCCCAGTCATATTGCATATGCATTTATTAAAATACCCCCGAAATATAAAATTAACACATGGCCTTCCTCCCCTTTCCTTTCTAATCCAATCCTTTCTTTGAAGAATCTCAAAAACCTTCCAATGAAGGAAAAACCTCTTGCAAAAGGCTAGATCCTCTTTGCAAAAAGTTTTTCCATAATTTCACGCAATAAAGCAAAGAGTGAATAATGGTAAAAAGAAATTGAATGAATGAATAATTACGAGTTTATAGAGACAGCCAAAAGCCTAGATATTTAGAAAGGAATCACAATGAGGTTTTAGTCCATAGAACCAATCATGAGTTGGCCTAGTGGTCGAGGACTTCTTTAAGTTTTGAGGTCTTGGGTTCTGATTTATGTGTAACCACCTACCTAGAATATTATCTTATAAGCTTCCCAACGTCAAGTATTGTAGGGTCGTGTAGTTGTCCCGTGAAATTAATCGATCAAGATGCACACAAGCTGACGCGGACACGCACGGATATTAAAAAAAGGTACATAGAATACAAGATGAGTTTATATGTTTAAATATGAAATTCACTCTCCATGATCATTATTCAGATAAAAGTTAAAGCAATTATTTCCATCAAGCACTCCCAAGTTTGGGAAATAATATATTCAAACCAGTCAAAAAGCTGAATATATAGAATCTCTGAAAGAAGGCAAGTGACTCAAATTTGCTTCTAATAATAATTGGAGCCAGAAAAGGAAATTTCCATGCTCCAAAAGATGAAATAATTGCTAAAAAAAACTATATGGTGATTATTAAATATGAAAAAGGCTATACAAATTTATACACAGCTAGGCACCAACCTTATCATTCAGTTTCCTCTTTTCCTGGATAACTTTTTATTATGTGCACATAACTACAAGATTCCAAAGTATCCCAAAAACTCTCTATTTCCTATCAAAAGCAATTCATCGGACAGACTCGTCAAACCAACAAGCGACGGATTTCAGAATCGAATCACAAGCCTTATTGGTATTTAACCATAAGAACATGATCAACAATATGTCAACCGACACTGCGACACAGGAGTTTTGTACAAGGGTGACCATCAATTGTTAATCAAACTGATTAAACTACAGGTAATGCAAGCTCAAGAATATCAGGTCCTAAAAAGCAAAATAAAACAATTAAAAAGCATGCAAAGTAAGGAAATGAAAGAAGTAAAGAAAAACAATATTATTGCAGGAAGGCTCTCTGATTTGTCAAGATAAAAGATACATAGATCTTCTAAAAAGAAAACCAAAGAAGATATTTAACATATAACTTGAACTACAACATAAAATTGACTCATCCTATGTTTAAATCAGGAAAAAGTGTATAAGACATACTTTACAAACCTACACAAAATTAGTTAAGTTAGCAGAACAACCAAAGACATCAGCCCCATCATCGTTATCATTCTTCTTCTTCCTCATCGTCGTCATCCAAAAACTCTTCTTCGTCATCATTATCTTCATCCGTTTTTTCTTCATTATCAACTTCATCATCTACAATAAAGCCTCCTAGCGTTTCTTCATCTTCTTCTTCTTCTTCTTTGTTAGAACATGCTGTTTTCTTTTGCACATGAGCTTTAGCACCACCTGTATCCTTGTGAGGTTTCTGGCGATCCTTCAACCTAGTAGAATATTTAGGTCTTTGAACTTTCTTTGTTTTTGCAACTATCTCCAAAGCATCTTCATTCTCATCCGTCCAATCTTCATCGTCATTATCCGCTCCTTTTTTCCTCTTTCTTCTTGTTCCTGTTCTTCCTTTCCTCCCGTAATTGTCATCACTATCGCTGTTTTTCCTCCGTTCCTCAAGAAACCAGTCCCACTTTTTTGGGTCGCGGTTTACTCGATTGCCATAACAGTCAAACTCATGTCCCAAGACAAGAAAACCAAATTCTGAATTTCAAAATATGAGGTAGCAGTAACCATATCAGTATCATCACTAATAATTTGAAACAACTAAAAAATTCAGCTTTTTAAAATGCAAAGAACATCTATCTAAATCCTGCACAAACTACAATTCACATGTGTCCAGAATTCTATTTCGACCCGACTTAAAAAGCTCGTGTTGCGACTTTTCAAAGTGTGATATCACATATCTCAGTAAAATTATCTCCTCTGCCCGTGGTTTTTTTTTTTTTTTTTGGAAACCGTTTTTCATTTTCTTTGCCCTTTTTGATGCTTAATCTTAACACAAACAATCTGTAAACAATTTTTTATACACACAAACAATTTGAAAACAATCTAAACAGAGATAATTCCACTCATTTCCTTCAAATTTTCTCAGGAAAACAAAAATAATTAAAAAGATTTTCATGAGCAAACCTTTAACAGGATCAATTTCTGAAATATCAATATCATCCGAATTCTCTCAGGAAAACAAAAATAATTAAAAAGATTTTCATGACCAAACCTTTAACAGGATCAATTCCTGAAATATCAATATCATCCGAATTCTCATCAATTTCACCCTCTATTCGCTTTCTTTCTACAAATTCATCCACTTTCTTCAATTCAAACCAAACAAATTTCTCCCCACCCACGCAAAACCGATCACCAATCATCATCTCCCCTTTCTCTGACCTCTTGAAAACCCTAATTTCCCCATCAAAACCGCTCCGAACCCAAATGGGGTTTCTCCCAATAACCTCAAAATAAACCCTAGGCTCTGAATCAGCTCCATTACTGTTCTTAGAGGTTTTAGTTTCGAATAAAACGTGACGACGAGAAACTGTTTGATCTTTGGAAATAACGCCTGAGCTTCTCCCGAACGCCGTCACGGAATCGCATTTCAGAACCAGCTTTGAACCGTCTTCGCCGGCTATCTCCATGGGAATGGATTCAAAAGTCACTCCGAGAAATTTGGAAGCCCGAAATTTTGGTAATTTACACTGTTTTTTTTTTTTCCCACGCTGCCGCGCCGTCGAGCGGTGTCTTCGGCCAATTCGAACTGATGACGTGACGACATGTCGGTCGAGAGTTGTTTGATATTGTCGACTTTATTTGTAATTTTTATCCTATCAACATTTATATGGTATTTTTTTAATGCAAATAGAGATTGTAATAGTCACATTCATGACCTTTTAATTGAACAATTAACTTTCTAAGTTTTATAAAATGTTAAATTTTGATTTATTACATTTTAAATTGATAAATTATATTCTTAATTAAATTAGACCCATAGAAACTATTATAGAGATGAGTAATACATCTTCAATATCAACGAGATGTAGAGAGGTAAGATTGGAGAAGAAATCTCCTTCTTCATCACCATGATAATTTTAGGTTTGGGATTAAGATGGGATGGAGACTTGGAGATCTGATAGCATAGATTTCTCATTAAATGAATTGGTAAATTAATAATTAAAAGGGAGTAATTTATCATGAATTTAAATTTGTATGTCCAATTTTAATACTTTTGAGTTTAAGAAGTCAACTGCTCAATTAAAAGTTCGAGTGTTTAATTATTACAATTCTTACCATTTAAAGGTAGTTTATACCATTTCCCTTTTTTTTTCCATCTTTTCTTATTTGATTTTAAATACACCTATTTTAATTATTCTGCACTAAATTTTGGAGTAGTGTTTTTTTCTTCTCATAAAAAAATAATTGGGATGGAAAATTTATGTTCTTGGTGATATATTGTGATCTTAAGATTGAACCCTTCACTTTTGTTCTCCTATGGTTTTTAGTTATCATTCTCATGTGTTTTTTTAAGTACGATTTCAATCTTTAATCTTATCTTGATTCTTGAGGTGAAATCTAAAGGCTATTGTCTATTGAATAACTGAATATTTTAATTAGTTAAAATTTTATTTCAAGATGAATATTGTTAGATTTGTCAATAGTTTTCTCAATCTTAAGTTGTATTAGAGACCAGAGTTAATAAAATTAGGAAAAAATATATAAAAATTTGAGTGTCGAAGATGTTTTCGTTACTTATTTCTTATTTAATTCAACTAATTAACTATTAGTATTCTCTTATATATTTGAACTTTCAAATATCTTATTTCTCAATTTGATTTGATGTTAAAAAAGAAGTTTTCAGTGGTGGTTTTTTAAAGTTGAAATTTCGATCCGCAACGCCGTTGCCGTCGAGCGATGTCTTCGGCCGGAAGCTTCCATCTTCACACGACATGTAGCCAATATGAAATGAAACCATGACGACATGTCGCATGAAAGGTTAAAGGTGTAGACCATTGCAATTTTCACAAAAATAAAACATAAATAATGGAGGACTAACTTCTAACCGGTAATATGTTTTTATTTTTACCCCAACATTGTCGGTGACCAAATTTAATTTGTTTTACCCCCAATACTAAGATACCTCGTCGAAGGGTTTTTTTATCCCTTTTCTTCTTTATTGTTAAATTATCTATTTTAGTTGTTTGCACTAAATTTTGGTGCATTTTTTTAATCGTCGTTTAAGGATAAATCTTAAAAAAAAAAAAAATCTAATGTGTTTTTAGTAAAGTTATATTAGTTATATGCCAAAAAATTAGAGTATGTTAGTGACATTTTCATTTTTTGTTTTATATTTTCTAATAAAGATGTATTAGACAACTATTTTCTGGTTCTTATTGTCTAATTTTAAAAAGACTGAAACAAATTGATAACTCGTAAATTCCGCATGTTTATAAGTGGTTTTATCTCCAAAATAATTAAAATATGAATGATAATTGATATAAATGTCCATAATATTATTAATCATTGAATTTCGTGAACATAGGCGAAAACGGCGCTCAATTCGGACTTATAACGAAGAAGTTATGCCCATTTTATTATTGGAAAAGACCCACCGCCGCGGCGGTAGGATCCGCGGCCTCGGCGGTGACCAAAATCTAATTCCGGGCCAAAAACCCGAGAGTGGGCGCAGCGGCGGTGAGAGCCGTCGCCGCGGCGATGAGAAAAATAGAAAATTATTGATTTAAGGCTGCGCTGACGTCATCCAAAGAAGGAGATAGTGCTAGATGACGTCAGAATGACGTCATCATGCTCTAGGGAGAGACCAAGCAGGTGAAGCGACGTGTCGCTCCACCTGAGCGACACGTCGCCCCATTACACAAACAGGGACGCGCATGCGGCTTCATCCGGACGGCTCGGCTCCCTTGGCGGCTCAACGTGCTGCTTCTCTCACAGCAGGCGATGTGCGGCGGCGGCTCACGCGGCTCCGAACGGCTCAGGCGACGGCTTGAGAGGATTTTGAGCAGATTTTCTTTGATATTTATCCGATTTTATCCCTTTTTGGCCTTTTTAAATCCCCAATTGTACCCTAATTCAAAATCTTTCTCTCCCCTATTTTCTTTAGAACTCTTAGGTAGTTTTTATCATGTTTTCTAGCTAAATTTATTATTCCAACTAAGGGATTATCAAGGTTTGATTCATAATTTGTGAGGTTTTGTTCTTCAATTTAGTTTCTATTTTCTCTTTATTCATGAATTCTCTTTGCATATCTTATTGTTGATTAATTCTTGTGCAATAGGGCCCGTTGTTCAATTGTTAATTTAGCATATCGTTAGTTAGACCCGTTAAATCCGTAATTGTTTAATATTTCTAATACAAGTAGCATAATAACATGAATTGATAAAGGACACTTTTTGATTTATGTTATGGGAATTTATGATCTAGCCTAAATAAATCGGTCGTACTGTGTTTATTGGTTAGGATTGATAGTTCTTCTTTTCTTAATGCTTTTGAAAGGTTAAATCCTATTATCGTATTCTAGGGTTATCTATCAATTAGGGAATTAGTCATTAGATCGTATCTTGACTATCGACAAATTAAGGAAGAACATAAAAGTTGTTAATTAGGCTTTAATGCTTTATGTCAATCTAGAGATGAATTTAGAATGCATATTTAGTAATCAATGATCAAATTTATGAATCATAACCGAGATTAACCTTTAGTTGGAAGCTTTTCTTTATTTGATTTCTTATTCTTTTTAATTTTGTTTTATTTTTATTTTTACACACAACAATTCAAAACCCCCCTTTTTAGTTAACTTTAATTTAATTCCCTTTTCCCTGTGGAGATCGACCTTACTCACCACTACTACAAAATTCTAAATTCCAAGAGTAAGTATTTATTTTTGGTGGTTTCGACACCCATCACAAATAAAGAAACCATATTTTCTTATGGTTTTTTTTAATATGTGTAGAGGGTAAAAATAGCCCTCTTATGGGCTGCACTCATATCGGGCCGAGTCATACGGGGACAGGCCCACTCGGACCAAGTCCTGAAGGAGCTAGCCCTCGTACGGGCCACGTTCACTACAGGCCGGCCCATATGGAGAAAGACCCATCCGAGCCAACTCCATAAAGAGCTCACCTAGTTGGGCCGAGTGCAAGCCCATTGAGCCTAGCCTCATGCTAGCACAGTCGACGATCCCTCAATCAAGGAACTATAAAAGGCACATGACCTATCAAATCTGGTATGACACTTAAACCTAGAAAACGAATAACCTGATTATCCTTGACCTAACCCTTGCGGCGCAAGGCAAGTCTCACCTACCACCACCTAACTTGATCGTCGGAGGGTCGTCGGCCGGTACCACACCGGTGCCCTTCTGACTGTCCTTTGTTGTAGTGTTTCAGGTTGCTCCGCCGTTAAGGGATAGCGCGTGACCCGACGTGCTTCATCGTGTGGAGCGAAACCCCGACGAGAAATATCCCACACAGTTTGGCGCCCACCGTGGGGCCGTTCATCTTTGATTCCCAGCAGAATCTGGATACTCACGCGGTTCCCACAAAAACGAATCAATGACTACTCGTTCGACCAGGCAACGAACTCTTAACGAAAACGCAAACCGAGATAAGGGAGTAGCTGATGGTACTCAAGACCTCAATACTCAGAACCTTGACCCGGCGGCGGGAACCATCACCATCGCCTTGACAGAGCATCGAGAGATGGTAGAGGCCCACAAAGCCCTGAGAGAGGAGGTACGGGAAATGAGGGCCTTATTAGGGAAAGGCTTGGCGACGGTCCAAGCCAACAGCCAAAACATCCTGAACGTTGATGAGGGAGGCCTTTCTAAGCCACGAACTGGCAAATCTCAGGCCAGGCGGCGGCGTAGGAGGGCCACCACGTCCGAAAAGGTGAAGGATGTACTAGGAGACGACCTCCGTACCAGGCTGACGGCTCGTCGACGGGGGGAAAATGCAAGTCTAGAGATCTCCTCGTCGAAGGAAAAGGACGCACCAAGCAAAACAGGCCCCGCCCGGCAGACTAGAGATAAGGCGCCGTCGCAGAGAGGTGGCGGAGAAAGCCAAAATTAGAGCTATACCGGAAGCGACGAAGGAAGCTCGGCATCCGCGGGCAGGAACAAGAGCGGAGAAAAGCAACGGAAGTACACGGATGCGAGGCAGATCCTCGAAGAAAAGCTGGCAAAAAAGGCATCTGGGAAAGGGGCTAAACCCGATTCGGGCGCCCGAGAACCAGGAGACTCGCCTTTCACGAGAGGAGTCATGTCCGTCCCACAGCCGAGGCACTTCATCCTCCCAAAGTTTGAAATGTACGACGGGCAGGGGACCCGATGGAACACGTGGCTCACTTCGTAAATATGATGGAGTCCTCATGCGTGATTGGGGCCCGATCCGGATGCCTTAACCTGTCGTTTCTTCCCCACGAGCCTGAAAGGGTCGCCCCCGCTATGGTTCATGACCTCCCTAAAAGGTCCATCAAAACCTTTTCGGACCTATCCTCTGCCTTCCTCGGCGAATATAGCGTGAGTCGGAAGTTCGCTAAAACGAACCACGACCTCTATGATGTCTCGATGGGAGAAAAGAAAGCCCTCCTGGGACTTCATTGTCAGGTTCCGACAGGTGAAATTAGAGGTCAAAGACTGCAATGACCTGGAGGCGGCCACCGCATTCTCGCGGGCGATACACCCGAACCATCCCCTCTGGAGGTCTTTTAACAAACGAAGGCCTACGACTATGAAAGAGGCGTTGGACAGAGCAATGGCAAAGATATCGCAGGATGAGTCCGAGAGGGTAGCCCAAGAAATGAGAAGAGAGGGATCAAGGTCCGAGGGGATATGGAAGAAGAGAGAACCTCACGTTGATGAAAGGAGAGGAAGGGAGCGCAGACGCTCGGATAGGGGAAAGGAGGAAAAGGGAGACGAAAAGGAAAGAAAATCCGTATGGGGAAGAATCAAAGACCCGAAGAAGCGTAGCCCGGAACGAATTCTCCACACAGAGGCACCTCGTTCTCTCCGAAAGGAGGAAGGAGAAAAGAGGCCGCGCAGACGCCCAAAAAAGTCCGGGAAAGAAAAGAACCCTACCGCGATTCCATAAATCTAAAGGGCATGCCACGGAAGATTGCAAGGTTCTAGCCCGGGAGATAGATCGCGTATGCGAGCAAGGTCCGACCAGAAGGATCGACAGGCAAGATCCGAGAGAAACAGATGAAAAACTCGCTGCATCCGCGGAAGTTCCGGGGGACGGTCAAATCAGTTCGATCCACTGCACCGGAGAATCCGTCAACGCTCATAAAAGGTCTTTTCGCGAAGCTGGACTCCCCGTCTATAGGGTCGAGCACGCTTCCGAAGATCTGATTAAGTATTCCCGAAAGGACCTGGAAGACGTGCATTTTCCCCACAACGACGCCTTAGTAATATCAATATCTATCGGATCCTACACGGTCAGCAGAGTTCTGGTAGATCCAGGGTCTTCCATCAACATAATCTATATGTCAGCATTCCGAAGCATGAAACTAAGAGAGTCAGACCTCACGATGAACTCTCAGGACCTAGTGGGATTTAACGGGGCAATGACAAGGTCCAACGGAACAATCAAATTGCCGGTCAGGGTCGAGGGAGCGAGCCCTCTGGTGCTCTTCCATGTTATAGACTCCCACTCAGGATACAACGCCTTGCTCGGAAGACCTTGGATTCATGATATGAAAGCACACCCTTCAACGCTCCACCAGAAGCTGAAATATCCTACCGAAAAGGGGATTAGGGTTATAAAAGGGGATCAGCAGGTTGCAAGGTCATGCTTGGTCGAAATCGTCAAGTTGAAGTTCCGATGCCAAGCATAGCAATTACAGGATCGGGGCCCCGAAAGAGGCCCGCCCTTTGCTCGGCCAAGAATCGAAGCACCTGAGGACGAATCAGTGAAAATACAGATCCATCCAGAAGATTAGGAGAAAACGACGAGCATTGGGAAAGATCTGAAAGGAGATCTGAAAGACGGACTGGCAAACTTTTTGAGAAAAAGTTGGAAAACGTTCGCTTGGGACCACACGGACATGCCCGGTATAAGTTCCGATATCATAACCCACAACCTCGAGGTCGATCCGAACCGACCCCCCGTCAAACAGAAAAGACGCAAGTTCGCGCCTGAGCTGAACGACATAATCAACGAAGAGGTGCGGAAACTCCTGGAAGCAGGCTTTATCCGAGAGGTAAAGTACCCCGATTGGCTGGCCAACGTAGTAGTAGTAAAGAAGAAAAATGGAAAGTGGAGGGCGTGTATTGACTTTACCGACCTCAACAAGGCCTGCCCAAAAGATTCCTTCCCATTACCAAAAATAGATCAACTGGTAGACGCCACGGTCGGGTACGAGCTGCTCAGCTTTATGGACGCCTTCTCCGGATATAACCAAATCAAGATGAACCCAGAAGATCAAGAAAAGACTTCGTTCATAACCAACGTAGGCACATCTCGCTATATCTTGTGATGCCCTTTGGTTTGAAAAACGCTGGAGCCACCTATCAGCTCCTGATGAACAGAATGTTCAAGGATCTTCTGGGGAAAACGATGGAGGTGTACATCGACGATATGCTAATCAAGTCGCGAAAGGCTGAAGACCACCTGGCCCATATGGAACAAGTTTTCGAAGTGCTGAATCAATACGGGATGAAGCTGAACCCCTATAAATGCACGTTTGGAGTCCCGACAGGCAAGTTCCTGGGTCACCTGGTGACCAGTCGCGGGATCGAGGCGAACCCCGACCAGATCCAAGCAATAATAGACATGCAAGCACCAACGAGTCTGAAAGGTGTACAGAAACTAACCGGGTGTTTGGCAGCATTGAACAGGTTCATATCCCGGTCGTCGGATAGGTGCATGCCGTTCTTCAAAGCACTGAAAAGAAGCAAGGAGTTTGGTTGGGGAGTCGAGTGCCAGAAAGCGTTCGAAGAACTCAAAGCCTACTTGTCTTCGCCCCCGCTGTTGGCCAAGCCCTCAGATAACGAAAAGCTACTCCTATACCTAGCGGTATCTGACGCGGCGATCATCGGCTACCAGGTGCGAAGACGGTCAAGTTCAACACCCGTCTACTACGTGAGGTAAAGCGATAATGATGCCGAAACACGGTACTCAAAGATGGAGAAGCTAGCACTAGCTCTGATAGTCGCATCGCGCAAGCTGAAGCACTATTTTCAGGGCCATCAGATAGTGGTAAGGACCACCTTCCCACTAAAAGCCGTTCTCCACAAACCGGACGTTTCGGGACGGCTGACAAAATGGGCGATAGAATTGGGCGGATACGATATAACTTACGAGCCGAGAACAGCCATAAAAGGACAAATCCTCGCGGATTTCGTTGCGGAAATGACCCCAACAAGTACGAGTGAGATCGAAATGAACCAGCTGCTCGCGGTCGACCCCGGAGTGGAAACTTGGACCCTAAGCGTTGATGGGTCCTCGAACTCAAGAGGATCCGCCCCAGGGCTAGTCCTGTCGACCCCCGAGGGATACCTCTTAGAACAGTCAATCCGATTCGGATTTGCAGCTTCAAACAACGAAGCCGAATACGAAGCGTTGATAGCTGGGCTACAGAGAGCGAAGGAACTGGGAGTAGAGAACTTAAACATCAGAAGTGATTCTCAACTTGTGGTGAACCAGATAAAAGGGGTGTTTGAGGCAAAGGACCCCAGGATGGCGAAATATCTGGAGAAAGTTATGTCTATACTATCTCAGTTTGTGAAGTACGACATCAGCCAAGTACCGAGGGCTGAAAATGGACATGCTGACGCCCTGGCCAGCCTCGGATCCGCAGTTCAAACGGAAACAAGAAGAATCATTCCCGTCGATCATCTGTCTGAACCAAGCATCACCCTTGATTCGAACATGGGGGGTGGAGACGATGGAACGGTTGGACAAGTAATGCCGGTAGAACAAAATCCAGAGCTTGAGTAGGATTGGAGAAACCAGATCCTCGAATACCTACAATCGGGACATCTGCCAGAAGAAAAACTAGAAGCACGAAAAGTCCGATCCCGAGCGGCTAGGTACTCGATCATTCAAGGGGAGTTGTACAGGAGATCCTTCAGCGGACCTTATCTGAAATGTCTAGGAAAGTCAGAAAGTTCCTACGTTCTGGCAGAGTTGCACCTTGGACACTGCGGAAATCACGCAGGACCGAGATCCTTAAGCCATAGAGCGTTAACGCAAGGGTACTACTGGCCCACCATGGTGAAAGATTCGAAAGATTTCGTTTCCCGTTGCGATAAATGCCAAAGGTTCGCGAAGACCATTCACGCACCACCGACGATGTTAACTACGATCTCGGCCCCCTGGCCCTTCATGCAATGGGGGCTAGACCTGGTGGGAAAATTGTCGTTAGCTCCAGGACAGAAATGTTATCTGATCGTTGTGACGGACTACTTCTCTAAGTGGATCGAGGCCGAGCCATTGGCAAATATTACAGAAAGGAAAGTCGAGACGTTCCTCTGGAAGCACATCTTCACCCGCTTCGGAATTCCCAAAGTTATCATAACCGATAACGGAACTCAGTTCACGGGAAATTCTATCCCAGGAAATATTGCGCGGACGAGAAAAGTGGAGCTTCTGATTTTCGACTCCCCGCTATCCGCAGCGAATGGACAAGCGAAGCTTCAAACAAAACCATCATAGACTCTCTCCAAGAAGAGACTAGGACGAGCAAAGGGAAGATGGGTAGATGAAGCGCCAGGAGTCCTTTGGGCATACCAGGACCACCCCTAGAATCCCAACCGGCGAAACTCCATTCACCATGGCTTTCGGGGTAGAGGCCGTTGTTCCCACCTGGAAATGATCATCCCCACGACCAAAGCTCGATCCCAGGAGGCGGAAAATGACACCATGATGGCGAAGCGTTAGATTTGGCCGAAGAGAAAAGGGAGCAAGCGCTAGTCCGAATGGCATGCTACCAAAAAAAATGGCCAAATACTTCGAGAAGAAAGTGAAATAGCGCAGCTTCAAAGTAAACGATTTCGTCCTGAGGAAAGTATTCCAGAACACACAAGAGCCCGGAGCAGGAAAATTGGGACCGAACTGGGAAGGTCCGTATAAGGTGATCGAAGAAGTCAAGCCGGGAACTTATCGTGTTGAAGATGGAAAGGGCGAACTGATTCCGAGAGCATGGAACGCCACGCATTTGAGAATTTATCATGTGTGAGTATGAGAGAATCATACTCTCTGGGATAGTTTCTAAGTCCCCCACGGACCAAAGCACTTAACGCGTTCGGAATTATGGAAAGTAACCCACGCAAAAAGTAAGGCAAAGAAACAGAAGGTGAATAAAACGCCAACTTTTATTTCACAACAAGCAAGTAAGGCCCGGACCCACATGTTGGGAACTCAGCCGAAAGAAATTACACGAGTTCTACAAAGTAAAACAGTGGAATGCAAAGTGTCGTCGTCGGAGACATCGAGAACGCCCTCCTGGAAGAGGATGAGGGTTTTGCTCAAAGAGCGAGTGGCCGGGGTCGGATCATCCGTCGGCTACTCCACAAACTCATCAACTCCGAGGCTCAGCAGAACCCGTCAAATAAAAAAAGAGAGAAGATCACGACCAAACTTCCTCGACGCAAGCCACCACCAAGGAAGGCCAAACGTGAAATAGGAACAAGGGAAGATGGGAAAACCTCATGGCATGGAGTCTCGAACTCTGTAAAAAGAGTTGAAAATCTGAGAACGAAGGAAAGCTTTTCAAAAACAGGGTCTGGGGAAGCAAATGGAAGAGAAATCGCGAAGGCCTATTTAAAGGACCCTCGAGCCGTTGCGATTGCGACAGCTGTCAAGCATCCAGCGACACCATGCGCAATCCGGCATGCGAAACGACGTGGACGTTAATGAGTAATTAAGCGGTTAATCCCCCGAATTTAACCGCATTCAAGATGATCGATCACATTCAAGGCGATTTGATGGGAATGGCAGACCTTTGACGTGACTAAACGTCGCCTGACGTCACCGCCTCGAGTAATGAAACGACTCCTCGCGCCGAACGCCATTCAAATTAATGGCAAACCCTTCAGACCCCTAGGCAAATCACTTCCTCCTACTATAAAGGGAATGAGATCGCAGGGAAATCCAAAAGTCCACGCTTCCAGTCATCTTCCACCCTGCAACTTGCCTTTCAAACGTCTGGCACCTGACCGTGGATATGGACAACTCCACAGCAACCTCAAAGGTGACTAAACGAGTCCTAAAGTGGGAAACCCACGAGTTACGTGTGGAGAATGCCAAACTCGAGGCGGCCCTCCTAGAGAAGAAAAGGGAAGAAGGGGACGCTGAGACCTTGAGGCAAGAGGCCCAGAGTGTCCGAGAGGCCCTCGAAGCAGAGAGAAGCCGAGTGGAGCACCTCGAACGGGAAAATCTATCCCTTCGAGAGTGCCTAGAGGTCGCAGGGACGGACAAAGACAGCGATCCGGGTGAGCCCTACCACGTACTCGAGGATCGCCTTCAGTCGGCGAATAATCTCAACGATTACTACGAACGAGAGATCCAATCCCTGAAAGAAGAGCTGGCCACTTTGAAGAAACGAAGGAGGCTGACTCCGACGGTCATTATCGACAGTGATGAAGACTAGGAGAGCGACACCTTTTCCTTTTTTACTTTGTTATTTATTTTTATATATGATCGACAATATGTAAAAAAGGAAGGAAAGAAAAGAAGTTCCACCTTTTCCGCTTAACGTGCTTTGCCCACACTCTCCGCTCGAGCATTCAGAGCCTTCTCCGGAAGCAAAAGTCTCAGTCCGTCCGAGCAATTTAAAAGCCTTCTCCGAAAGCGAAAGCCTCGGTCCGTCCGAGCAATTTAAAAGCCTTCTCCGGAAGCGAAAGCCTCGGTCCGTCCGAGCACTTTAAAAGCCTTCTCCGGAAGCGAAAGCCTCGGTCCGTCCGAGCACTTTAAAAGCCTTATCCGGAAGCGAAAGCCTCGGTCCGTCCGAGCATTAGGCATTTCCTATTATAAAGAATAGAAGACGTTGGAGTATTGAAACGTGCAAAACCTCGGTCCGTCCGAGTAATCTCAAGCCTTCTCCGGAAGCACCGAACCTCGGTCCGTCCGAGTAATCTCAAGCCTTCTCCGGAAGCATCGACCCTCGGTCCGTCCGAGTAATCTGAAGACTTCTCTGAAAACACAAGACCTCGGTTCGTCCGAATAACTAGAACGAAAAAATGTATATATATATTTTATTTGCAAGTCAAGACGTCCCTATGAGGCCAGGGAAAAGAGCGACGAGTAAGCATGGAAAAAGGGCATGCACATTAACCTCAAGAGAGCACATGTGTTCATACAAAAAAAAAAAAAAGAAGAGAATTCAAAACGACAAAAATAGGGGCTCCACAATCCGGAGTTTACCCTAAAGGAAGAGTCAGTCAGAAACATAAACTGTCTCGGTAGAGGAGCTTCGACAAAAACGTCCTTGATGATCGCGCTTATCGCGCGTCGTCAAGACTGGCATCCACCTCCTCGGTCGCGGCGTCATCGCCTGAGGCAGATGAGACGAACGAGCCTCGCACCCTGCAGTAACCTCGACCCTGGACGCCTTTAAGTTGGTGGCGCGCTCGTATAACTCCCACCGGCGGTTTATGGCATCATCAATCTCGACCGGGCTGAGCGGGTCACCTTCTTCCTCGAACTGGTCCATTTGCAGCTTCACCGAGTCTCGGCCGACAGCAAGTCCAATGAGGATGGAATCCACCGACGCTGCGGTCGCCACGGCCAACCTTTGCTGAAGATCTCTAACACTGTCGCGGAGGACCGGGAATTCGGACACTTGATTCCTTAGCGAGTCGATCTCCAGCCCAACAAGGTCCAACTCCTCTTTGGCCTTCCTAAGGGACTCAGTTTCCCGGTTCAAAGCATCCGAGACCTTAGACCCCTCCTCACGGGCAGCACCGAGATCTTCCAACGCCCGGTTCCGAGCGGCAACGGCCTCTTAGAGTAGTTTCTTGCTGCTCTCGCCGAGGGATCTGAGATCCTCATTTTCTTTCTGGACGCGCTCGAGGTCCGCGGTTAGTCGCAACCCGCTGACCTCCAGTGAGGAAATCTTTTTCTCGGCCTCATCCAGATCGTTTTTCAACTGAAGGCCATCGTGCAGCGCCGAGCCGACGAAGTGAGACTGCCGACTGCTGGCCCTCGCCTCCGCCAACTCTTGCTTGAGCTCCCGGTGCTTGACAAGCAAACTTTCCAAATTGAGAAGCATCTGTGTCGAGGCCTGGGTCCCCTGGCAGATCGGATATTTCAAGATGTAAGAAACCAACTGGAAAAATAGAGGGAAAATAAACAGTGAAGTAATGACTAACCAGCCAGCTTCTATAGCACATGCGACTGAAGGTCGCGGCCTCATCGTCGTGGTCGACTAAAGGTTCCAGGTGCACGACCCCCAAGTCACGAGCAAAGCCCACGACGTCCATAGCCCGTCGGAGACAGAAGTCATTAGAGAGAGACCCTTGGTCAAAGTTGGAACCGGGAGAAGCGAACAGGCAGAGCGAAGAAGATCCACCGCCCGCGACACCTGATCTACCAGCCATAGAAGGAGCCGCACCCGTTGGGGGGGGAATAACCTGCACCGTTTGATCGGGCAAACGTGGAACCCCGCCGTCAGATATTTCAGCGGCTATCTGGTCACCCTCTTGTTCAAAGTCCGTGTCAGAAGACAATGTATGGCCATAATCAGAAGAAAGCGAATCTGCCTCGGAAGGAAACGATTGATAAGCCATCTCATGATGCCTCAAAATATATGCATCAGCACCCCTTACCGCGCGATCGAACGCCCCGATGATTCCGCCCCTCTTTCGCTTAGGGGCAGGGGAGTCCGTGGGAGGATCCGTAGAGGCATCCAAGGAAGGATCCGCAGAGGCATCCAAGGAAGGATCCGCAGGAGGTCCCGAAGGAGGAGCCACTGCACCCCCCGCAGGAGGATCCGTGTTGACGACCTTCGCAGACTTCCTACTTCCGGAAGGACGGGAGCGCTTTGGGGCGGCCACCTGCTTTCCCTTCGGGTCAGATGAAGACGCTGCCTCGGACCTTTTCTTCCCCATGTCCTGAAGAAGGGCAAGGAAAGCGTCGGGGTCATTGGAGTTGGGGACGGGGGTAAGCTTAACACCAGACATTTTTCCGCTGAAACCTGCGTCACGACCAGCTCAAGTCAGATACATACCCAGTCAGGCACACAGAAACGGAAAGGGGAAAGAGGAAGCGAAACAGACACTTACGAGGAGCAACCGGGACAAAACCTGGAGGTGGAACCCAAAGTTTGGCAAAGACTAGCCAAGAGCCTCCCGAGAAATGCTCTTCGGAGCGGATTCTTCACTGAAACAAAACAAATTGAAAATGGTTAGCACACCCACAGAGAAGCGAAGCACAAAGTAATACAAAGCTCATGTCCTCACCCTCGTCTTCCCACGAGGCAGGAAGTGGCCCACCTCTAAGAAGAAAGAGGCTACGGATGAAAAACCACTCATCCTTCCAACGCTTGTCACAGGAAGTCTCGTCCACCAGAGCCGGCGAAGTTCGATTATGAAAGATAAAACGCATATTGTCCTGGACATTCAAGCGAAGAGACCAAAAATGGGAGACCATGTTCAGGGTAGGCCGAAAGCCTAACCCATAACATACTACCGAAAAGGCAACCAAAGATCTCAGAACATTCGGCATTAGCTGGCCCAATGCGAGGCCGGCGTTTTGAAGCAATTCGGCTATCAGAGGAGGAAGGGGAAGCCGAACGCCAAATTGGAAAAATCGCGGATAAAAAGCGGTCCAACCCTCCCCTGGGGAGATGTAAACTCTCTCTGACGCCTCTGGGAGCCTCATTTCGAAATCCGAGGAGATCCTGTAGTCAACCCTCAACTTATCGAGTTTGGCCTGCGTCAGTTTCGAGGGAAAATGGTAAGGCCCCCTGCCTTCCTTGATGCCCTTCGGCCGAGAATCTACTTTCTTCTTTTTCTTCTTCTCGCTCGCTGTCTCACCCTCACCCGAGCCAGCGAAAGGAGACCTAAGAGGACCAGAGACGACAACCTCACCGGCTAAAGAGGAATCCACTTCCCCCGACGGCGCAGGGACGGATGGATCAACTTGCGACGCGGCCTCGCTACCCATAGTGCAGCCTTTTCCTTTCTTCTTCTTCCTTTGAGCCGCCTCCTCGGCAGGAACAGGAACGGGAGAATGAGGAAGGTCGAGAACAGTAGTCGGGCCAGCAGAAACAGGATCCGTTCCCCCCGAAGGATGAGAAGTGGGAGAAGGGACGAGGTCTAAACCCGCTTGAATCTCAGAAATTGACCCAAGCTCACTCACGGAGGGCAAAGATTCCTCACCAATCGACGAACGAGGATCAATCGCAGGCTCATTTCCCTCAGGTTCACCCCGAGATGAGGGAATGGCATTAGCCCCACCGGCACAAACGGAGGAAGGGGAAGCCCCAGACTCGACTCTCTCGAAAACCAGACCGTCATAATCGTCATCCCCCACGACTAACCTAGGGGTCCTATGGCCTCTAGTCACAGAGTTTCCCTCAAAGTTATCCATTACAGCAAGAACGGGAAACAAGAGACAGAGAAGAGAAAACTAACCTTCGAAGAAGAACGAGGAAAGCTTCAATGAACAGGACGAAGACAATGAAAAGTCTTTCGAAGGCGGACGACTTGCAGATAGTTCCGAGAATTCAAAAGGCAAATGAGCCTTAGAATCTGGAAAAAACCCTACTTAAGGAAGAGCACACGCGTCCAATCATCGGGACACGTGGGAAGGAACACGACGATCTGAACCACTCGTATTCATTGGTATTCGCGCCCGTCCGAAGTTCCAACGGATCAGTCTCATAAAGAGCCGCGTCTCTTGAAACGGACTTGCCCGCGAAGGAACGTGACGATTCCCGAAAGGAAGTCAATAGAGCCCGAGCTACAACAAGGCCGAGGCGATCTATTTTCCGAAGGGCCGTGGTCCCTAACCGCTCCACAGTAGCGCGAAGGTTAGGGCAAGCACCACACCTCCGATCCAATTGATTTACTATCCCCTGCATCGGACTTTCCGACCCAGGAAATAGGGGGAAAACTGTAGAGGGTAAAAATAGCCCTCTTATGGGCTGCACTCATATCGGGCCGAGTCATTCGGGGACAGGCCCACTCGGACCAAGTCCTGAAGGAGCTAGCCCTCGTACGGGCCACGTTCACTACAGGCCGGCCCATATGGAGAAAGACCCATCCGAGCCAACTCCATAAAGAGCTCACCTAGTTGGGCCGAGTGCAAGCCCATTGAGCCTAGCCTCATGCTAGCACAGTCGACGATCCCTCAATCAAGGAACTATAAAAGGCACATGACCTATCAAATCAGGTATGACACTTAAACCTAGAAAACGAATAACCTGATTATCCTTGACCTAACCCTGCGGGGCAAGGCAAGTCTCACCTACCACCACCTAACTTGATCGTTGGAGGGTCGTCACGGCACCACACCTGGTGCCCTTCCTGGATCGCCCTTTGTTGTAGTGTTTCAGGTTGCTCCGCCGTTAAGGGATAGCGCGTGACCCGACGTGCTTCATCGTGTGGAGCGAAACCCCGACGAGAAATATCCCACACAATATGTAATTTATGAGCAAGGAAAAATAAATACATAACATTCTTACAAATAATTTATTGGAATTATTACATAACATCACACTATTAGTTTTAGAGGTTAATTATTTAATATAAAAGAAAAGGGATAATATTTAGGTGTTTATTAAGAACCCAAGTTAGGACCAGTTTGGCATATATTCTCCCAAAAACGTTTTGAGTTAGAGATTTTAAAAGAAATACTAATTAAGTGTTTCATCAAAAAACACTTGAGTGAAATATTTTAGGTAAACTACTTGTTTACAAACATTTTTGGAAGAATCACAAATCAAGTATTTTCTCCAAAAACACATTTTAACATACTCAAGTGTTTTTAGAAGAAACACTTAATTAGTATTTCTTTTAAAATCTCTAACTCAAAACGTTTTTAGGAGAAACTATGCCAAACTGGCCCTTAGTTTACAAATTCAGGATCTGTTTGGCATAGCTTCTCCTAAAAATGTTTTGAGTTAAATAATGTTAAAGAAATACTAATTAAGTGTTTCTTCTAAAAACACTTGAGTATACTAAAATGTGTTTTTAGAGAAAATACTTGATTTGTGATTCTTCCAAAAATGTTTATAAACAAGTATTTCATTTAAAATACTTCACTCAAGTGTTTTTAGATGAAACACTTAATTAATATTTCTTTTAAAATCTTTAACTCAAAACATTTTTAAGAGAAACTATGTCCAAACGGACCCTCAATAAGAAATTGCCACATTAAAAAAATTACTTTTTTTTATTGACGTGACGATTTCTTATTGGATTATAAACGTGTTTGAGCGCTTATTAATCAAAGGAAAAAAAACAGTTAGAGAGCGTTTTTCACTAATTACAGTAATGTGTTGGGGTTACACAAATTTAAGTGACGTTTGTTTCCTAAATTTAAAGTCCAGGATATGGAATCTGAACCCCTACTTATTAAATTCATTCATTTTCAAGTCATTCTATACTAACTTAGACTTAACAAATTCATTATTTTGTACCATGCTTAACCTTTTGTTTGTTGATGAACTAAATGCACACTTATAGTGTTGGAGACTAAAATATTTTTTTATATTTCTAAAATATTGAAGTTTTGATATTTGATGGACCATATATATGTATATATTTTTATATGAATCAGTTACTAAAATAAAATATTTTTACACACTAATTATTGAAATGTCAGATTTTTTTTAGCTCAAATGACATAATTATAGTTTAAATAATTTATTGAACTAAAAAAAAGTAAAAAAATGAACAAATTTATTGAAAATCCTTAATATATAAAAGGAGGGATATTTGAGAAACATTTTTGGACTAGTATGCCCATTTTAAAATCTTCAAATTACTATATATGACATTGTATATACTCTTTTCAAATCATTAAATTACTAAACATGTCATTATATATTTATATTCCACTTTCTATTAAATATTTTTTTTTCATTTTTTAAGACTATACCTTTTTTTTTTTAAATAATAATAAAATTAGTTATTCATTTCATTCAAAAATATACAAAAATATTCAATTACTACTTACCATATTTATGAGTTTTTTTTAACATTACATATCTATACTCTACATTTTTATCTTTAGCTTTATTATTTTAAAGGTGCTATCCAAAATAAATATCTATAAACAATTGTATTAATTGAAATATTTAATAATATTTAAATAAATTTATTATTTTTAAATAAATAAATAATTTGGTTTAAATCAAACAGAAAACCTCAATGATAAAAATACATAGACACTATTAATTCAACAAAACATAACTTCTTGGATTATAATTAAAACTATAAATAAATAAATTTACTAAAAAAAATAAGAAATAAAGTTATTTGGAACAAAATGTTTATTAACCTGATCTGGTAGTATAAAATTTAAAAATAAAAAAATATAGATGAAAAATAAATAATTAATCATATATAAATCATTGTAATCGTAAAATACACGATAATTTGAATTTTAAATAGAACCTGATAATTAATAATTTTTTTTTTCTAATAATCATTGGAAGTCATGTCTAGTTGGTCCCTAAGTTTTAAATATTGTGTCTATTTGGTCCCTGAGTTTTCAATTTGTGTCTAAATGATCTATGAATTATTTCTTTAATTTGTTAACTCATTAACATAATATCGACTTAGCGTTGACATAAAATGTTTAATTGATCAATATACTGACATGAGATTAATTATTATGTCAAATTTTAGGCCTAGATTGATGAAAGATTTGAAATAATATATAATCATATCTTCGTATTTTGACCAATTAAATATGTTATGTTAGCGTTAAATCGATAATTTGGTAAAAAGTTAACGAATACATTAAATTAAGGACCAATTAAATTTATTTATAATAGTTCTTGAAAATATAGGGACCAAATAGACACAATATCTAAAATTTATGGACCACCCAAAACTCAGAAAAACTAAAGGAGTACTTTCCCTAAAAAATTAACTCAAAATCTGGTATGAATTTTTTCAAACATAAATAATTTTTAAAAATGATTATAAAACATAGAAAAATAAAACAATAAAATACGCTAAACTTTCAAATAATAGAAAGAATTTCATAAAAGATTAGTATAATAAAGAAGGAAAAGAATGCAAAGAACTTGTTCGTTTTTTGATTGGCTGGAACTGGGTTTTAATCTTTCTCACTCTCTCTCTCTTGATCCTTCTTTTCCAGAAAACAAATTAACTATTTGTTCCAAGACTTAAGGCTTAGGATTTCTGGAAAGGAAGTTCAAGAGTGAAAGAGAGAGAAAGAGATGAATTATTAGAATGAAAGGACTTTAATTTCTGATATATAATATATATAGGGAGAAGAGAGAGAGCAAAATCAAATATATATATCACATCTCATATAATATAATATAACAACAAATCCCATGAAATTCTCCTTTCTCTCTCTCAAAGTTGCTTTTTTGGTTCTTTGATTTTTATAAAATATCTAGTCTTTAAGAAATATCATGGAAACAAAATTATATATCAATTTCCAAAAACCAATCTCTTTCTTTACCTTATTAAATTTATATTCACTAGTAATGATAAAAACAATTAAATAGTTTAATATATTATTAAATTTGAATTTAAAAAACAAAAAAAAAAACAAACAAATTTATTTAAAACACACATAAAAAAATAGTAAAATATTAATTCAATAAATTATTGAACTACAATTATGTTATTTGAATAAATTTTAAAAAGTTACGACGTTTTAATAATCAGTATAAAGATTTATTGGAGACAAATTCTATAATATATTAAGGATTCAGATATATTTTTATTTGTAGTGGTGACGTAAGATATTATAATTGTTGATGGTATCGAAAAGAAAGGGACGGGGTCTGATCTGACGCACGTTGTTTGGATTCAGAAACAGTGTGACAACGAAACGGGTTAAGTGTATCCCAAGTCCGGAAGAACGTGTACTGCATACACTATTGATGATTGGGTCCACGTTTAGCATAGCTCGCTCGAATTACAGATAAGGAATCGACGACTAAGCCAACTCATTCAATTTCGGATATCTCTTCCCTACTTTTCAATCCACATGCTTCTTTTTCTTTCTTTTTTTCCAAAAGAGTAAAAAACGGCGAAAAGTCAAAAAATTAAGCCGATGATTAGTATCTTAATTGGCCCCTTTCATGTAAAGTAAGATCTTGAATTTAAATTTTAAATTTTAAACTTTATATCTTAATTTGCATTTCTCCATTTATCACCTGTATTCATTTTTACGGGGTGATTACTGAAAAGAAATAACATATTTTTATATATTAATTATTGAACTTAAACAAATAAAAACCCAAAAAATCATTAAAAATAATAATGAAAAAGTTAGTTCATTAGTTTAATAATTTATTGAACTACTACTTGGGTAAATTTTAAAAAGTTATGATATTTCTGTAATTAATATGCATAAATATACTATTTCAGAGATGATTTTCTGATTTTTTTTATTGATATTTTTAAAAGTTTTAATATAATCTTCGTAACTTACCATTTGTGTTAGTAAAATATATATACTTTTTAAAATTTTATTTTAGTTTTTTATAATTCAATTAAATTTTATATATAAAAACAATATGTAATATCATACCTTTTTTTTTAGATATCATACCAAATTAAAAAGGGGGACTTGAACCTTTTACCCTCGTAAAAATATAGCATATATCAAACCATTAAGTTATGCTGAAATTGATTAAGTGATAATTATAAAAATGAATAATTAATTAATAATAAATTGATTTTAAAACCAAGATGTTATTAAAATATAACATAGTTTAACAGGATGACACAACAATCTGGTAAAGATGATTATTATTTTGTTTTCAAAATGTTTTTATTAGCTTATTTTACATATTAAAATAAGTATTTACAAACTCATAAATTTATAATAAGAATTTGTCAGTATAAATACGTATATTAATTATTAAAATGACAGGTTTTTTTAAAAATGACTCAAATAGCATTATTAGTTCAATAAATTTATTGAACTATTTTTCATAGGTGTTTTTAATGAATTTGTTTGTTTTTTGTTTTTAAGTTCAAGTTTAATAATTTATTGAACTATTTGATTATTTTTCATTATTATTTTCAATAAATTTATTAGTTTTTTTTTACCTTTTTATTTCAATCAATTTATTTAATTATAATTATGCTATTTGAGTAATCTTTTAAAAATTCACATATTTTAATAATTAATGTGTAAAAATATGTTATTTCAGTAATTGTTCCATTTATAATACATAACAACTTAAGTTTCTTAAACAAATAGGCCGTTGGAGAAAATAAACTAAAAATGATAAAATAAAATGACCTTTTAAAAATAGTTATCAAAATTCAAAATATGTCTTCACTCTACTTTAAACCTAACACATCCCTATTGACTATTAATTCACATAATTTCTTGCACCATCTAAAAGTCAACTATATACGTCTCTACATTATTAAATTTCACTTATTTATTGGTGTGTGACATATGACTATTTGAGAGGTATTTATACCCATACCATAGATACGTAATTTGCACTTATCTTGTGTATTAATTAAGCATTGTAATTTGATCAAAAAAATAAAAATAAAAATTAAGCATTGTAGTTTTATTAATCGGCTGTTAATAACTAATAATTGATTAACTCAACTAGTTTAATGTTCTCATTCAAATCTTCCTTATCCCACTTGTATTTTTACTATACAAAAGTCGAGTATTCCTTTGAATATTTCAAGACATCAAAATAATATGTTCACCATCACCTTGATATTATAAATTTAGGGTAAACAAAATTGCTGATAAGAATTTGAAAGCAACACGCGCATATATATATATTTATTACTCCAACAAAAAATATTATAATCCAATAAATAGATGGATGCGAGACTTGAAATTTCAATCTTATAAAAGTAAATATGGTAACGATTAAGTTATACTCATTTTGTAATTACAATAATTTATTTATATGAAAAATTACGTAAATCATCATAACTCTAGGCATTGTAACACTCACAAACTTTAATTTTAATTTGAGTAGTTGATCTCTTAAACTTATGTTAAAATTGAAGGAAAAAAATTAATCTAAGAGATACCCCTTTTAAATTGACTATTTTTTTTCCATGAAATCTATATGGACTGGTCTCTGGCCCCCCTATCCCAAGTCCAATCTCGTATTTGACCCCGATCCTGACCCCAAACCCCTTGTAGTAATAAAGACAATGATTTCTTATCTGATCTTATCCCTCCTTGCCCCATTGATATTAAGAATCTATTATTCATCTCTAGGGTTGTTTTTGAGAGTCTAATTTAAAAATTTAATGGATTTGTTCAATTAAAATTTGTTGAGTCTAATTTTAACATTTTATAAATTTTAGAGGTCAATTGTTCAAATTAAAAGATTAAGGGTGCAAGTATTACAACTCATATAATGGTGTAAATTGAAATAAAAATATATAAAAATTTAATGACAAAACAAAAATGGATTTAAAAAAAAATCCAATAATTTTTCAATTTAAAAAAAATAAAAATGAGATTCACTAATTTTATTCAAAGTTGCAATATTGTTATTTTTTTTCAGCCATTAAAAAGTGAAGTTCACTTAAAAAATAAAATAAATAAAGGGCAAAATGCAAAATACACCCCTGTGGTTTCGATCAAATGCAAAACACACCCTTGTGGTTTGAAAATGAATATTTATACTTATAGTTTAACATGCAAGTTGTTGACTCCTCTACATCTTTGATTTTCTTTTAGCCATAACTTTTTTGTTTGAACTCGATTTGAATGATTCAAGATGTTTTGGAATCGCTCGTTTGAGCTCTACATTATAGTAACTTAAAAACTTAGAAATCGTTAGTATATAAAAGAGTTATCATCATCAATATATTAGATCGGGTTGAAGTCGTAAACAATTTTATATACTAACGATTTCTAAGTTTTTAAGTTACTATAATGTAGAGCTCGAAACGAGGATTCCAAAACATCTTGAATCATTCAAATCGGAGTTCAAACGAAAAAGTTATGGCTAAAAGAAAATCAAAGATGTAGAGGGAGGGGTCAACTTGCACAGTTTTGAAACTATAGGGGTATAAATATTCATTTTCAAACCACAGATGTGTGTTTTACATTTAACCGAAACAAAAGGGGTGTGTTTTGCATTTTGCCCATAAATAAATGTACCCAACCAAAACCTGCTTCATTAATTAATTAATTAATTACTGTGCTTTCTTCTTCTTCTTCTTCACCATTTTGACAACTCCATAAAAACCAGTTATCTCTCTCTCTCTCTCTTACGAAAGTAACGCCGTTTGAATCGGACCACCAATCTATCTTCCTTTAGCAATCTCTCCGTTTTTCCATTTCCTCAACTATCTTTTTCTATCCTTTTCTTCTTCTCTGATTTCTAGGGTTCTGATTTCTTCCTCTTCATCATCATCTTCTTCGTTACCTTTGATTTTCATCTTCTTTCTCAAAATTGAAGTCTATGACTTCCTCTACTTCCGTAAACAAGAAGAATTTCTTGCCTCCGGGCCTTGTTTCCAATCTCGAAGAAGTTTTACGCAGCAGGAAAACCGCTGAAGAACGAGGAGGAGAATCAAAAGATGCTTCTGAATTCGCTGAGCCTTCTTCCTCTGCTTCAGACGCCATTGTTGAGGGTTCGGAAACTTCAAAACCTATTATTCTCGTTACTAATAGTGAAGGAATCGATTCTCCTGGCCTTACTTTCCTAGTTGAAGGTCTTGTTCGTGAAGGTTTATATAACGTCAATGTCTGTGCTCCGCAATCGTGAGTTGATTTTCCTCCCTTTTTTTAATCCTTTTTTTTTGGTTGTATTGTCGATTAATTTAATCTGTAAATGTGTAATTTCTTGTTTTGTTTTTGTTGTAATTGTTATTGAATTTTGTTTATTTGTGATTTGAATAGTTTATGAATCTATGTTCTATAGGGATAAATCAGTTTCGAGTCATTCTGTGACTCTTGGAGAAACGGTTGCCGTGAGTTCTAATGAAATTAAGGGTGCTACAGCCTACGAAGTTTCGGGTATGACCATATGTAATTACGGTGGTTATTCCATTTTTGTCATCTTAACCGGTTACGATCCGATTTTGATTAGATTGAGATTGTAAATTTTCTTACTTTTCTATATTATGTATTAAAGTTTGTCTCATCTATTAATCTTTTTTTTCTTCGAATCCGTCTTTCTGCATTCAATTTTGATATCATTTAAACTAGTGGTTCTCTCTGGCAATTGGTTTTGGTTGTACACACATAAGTATCCTTACCTGCTGGCTGTGAAATTTCAACGTCTAATTGCACTTGGTGACTCTTTCTCAGGAACACCTGTTGATTGTGTCTCATTAGCATTATCTGGAGCTCTTTATTCATGGTTAAAACCTCTTCTGGTTAGTATTTATGAATTACAGCCCATGAGTTTTTTAGATCTTTCTTACCTCTCAGTTGTGTCGTGATATATTCGATTTATGTCTCAGGTAATCAGCGGAATTAACCGGGGATCAAGCTGTGGTCATCACATGTAAGTTTTGTTTGTTACATGAAGATATCAGTGTAGAATACTGCCGACTTTCCTCGTAATAAATTATAATCTGATCATATATCCTGCCAATTTTTTTCTTTAAACCTGCCAGGTTTTACTCAGGTGTCATTGCTGGAGCAAGGGAGGCATTAATTTGTGGTGTACCATCTCTTTCCATATCTCTGAATTGGTTGGTTAACGGTGCATTATTCATTATTGAGTTTCACAGCTGCTTACTTATTACCTTTTAAATATTTTTTTCCCTCTATTTATTTTGTTTCAGGAAGAAGGATCAAAGCCAAGAGAGTGACTTCAAGGATGCAGTTTCAGTCTGTTTACCTTTGATAAATGCTGCAATCAGGGACATTGAAAAGGGAAATTTCCCAAAAAGTTGCGCTTTCAACATTGAAATACCTACATCTCCTTTGACAAATAAGGTTTTCCCTTTCTGCTAGTTTTTAAAGTGATGATTACTCTATAGTCTACTTTATTGAAAATTTGTCCAAACATGTGAGTAGCTGTAAGCAGGATGTTATGTAATCTGAAATTTGCTTTCGCCTTAAATTTGATCGATCCTCCTCTATTTTCTCTAAAAGAAGAAGTCACCAATATCTCTAGAATGCTTCATTGAACGTTTTAAACAAATGAGCTATAAGTTGAAGGATGGCCGATTTCTTATCGGGGAAACTACATTAGACTCCGATAAGACTCAAACTCACATATGCTATGTATGTGGCATATTACAAGCTTGTAATATTCAGTTCTTGCTTATTGTATCTTAGTAGATAGAATATTGTAGTTCCATTCAATTTTCTGAATGAGAATCATTGGTGTTCAAATCTTAGTAAGTAACGTGCAACTTTCCACATCTATTAATTTGCAATGTGGTTCCTCTTGAACCTTTTACAATATCTTTCTCTGTAAGGTCATCACATATGTCGACAACGATGGCTCTTGCTTCAGTTATTGTCAAAATTGCAGCTTTAGTCATGCAATCCTCGATTTGTTGTTCCTTAGAAATAGTCAAACCATCAATTTTAGGCATAGTTTCCTTTGCCCCATTTGTATTTTGTTCTAATTTAAGCATGTACTGCAGTTTTTGGTTAAAACAATAAATTTATTTATTATATTTTTTATTCAGGTAGAGAGTTTTATTTTTTCTGTTGGTTAACTAACGCTCTCAGGTGCAATCTCTCTCTACACCTTGTCAATATATTTGACATTTTTTTTTTGCACAATATTGCTTGATAGGGATTTAAATCGACAAAACAAAGTCTATGGAGGTCCACTCTTAATTGGCAGGCTGTTTCAACCAGCAGGTATCCCGCAGGACATTTCATGTCCAATCAGCAAAGTCTTGGTCTTCAGCTTGCTCAACTTGGTCGAGATGCCTCTGCTGCTGTGAGTAGCTTTAAGAATTATGACGTTTCTTCAAATTCACTATTTCTTTATAATTGAATTTATTGGTCAAGTACATCTCACCATCTTGTCTTAAATTTTCTGTATTCTTGAAATTAGGGATTTTTGTGCATTCTTTTTTCTTTAGAGTAATAAATTCTGTTTTTCATTAGGGAGCAGCTCGCCGTTTGACAACGCAACGGCAGAATTTGGTGGAGATTGAATCAACTGGAGTGGTGGGAAAATCTGGTCATGAGCGGGTGAAGAAGTTCTTCCGGTTAGAGGTAATGACGTTAAGATTACTATTGGACAATTCTTTTTTACTTTTAGATTGTTTTCTAGAGGCTGCCTGTCGTAATTTGGGGGGTAGGGGGGGGGTGGGTTAGGGGTAGAACATTTAAAAGGTTGTAGTTTCTCTGTAAGCGCGTAATCATGTGCTTTTTTTTTTTTTTTTTGGGGTTCATTTTCCATGAAGTTGAAAGTGCTGCTTGTTTGGAAATCTTCTGGATTTTAAGATCTTGAATTTTACCTTGAGGAAACACTTTTGTTTTTCAATGTAGCTTCTGGAGAAGGAGCAGGATAACACGGACGATGATCTGGATTTTAGAGCCCTTGAAAGTGGATTTGTAAGTTGATTGACAACTTTGACCTTAATTTTGGTAATGAATGTAGCTGAATTTACTTGCCTAGTTTTTTAATTCCGGCTCCTCCCAAATAGAACTGTATTTCATGCTGATGGTCATTGTACCTTGCACGTGGTTCTTGTGCTAAAAAGAACTGTTTGCTTGTAGAGGATTAATTATGGTACTAATGAGGCAAATAAATTGACAACCCCACTTAATGAACTGAATGGTCTATTTTGTGTTCTTTTCAATACAAGTGTATATTTATCTTAAAGAGAAAAACACAATAGTGTGAGGGCCCATTTGGAATAACTTTTAGCTTTTTGGCCAATTTGGGCTCCCCTAAAAGTTATTTCAAACGGCCCCCGAGTTTCTGATAGGTCTTTGATATTTTCAGTATTCTTATCTCTTTATCATTTCTTTATTATTCTTTTTCTTGGGTTAGTTTTTTTATTATAACTTTATTTTGAGGAACAGGTTTCAGTAACACCACTTTCCTTCACCCCCAACATTGATTTGGAACTCCAAACAGCTGCCTCTGAATGGATAACCTCTGCAGTTCATGGGGATCAATAAGTCTCTTTCCGGCAGTGATTTTGTGTACATCTAGCGTTCGGATCACTTCCCTACATTCTTTTTTTCCTTGTGGGTTCTGCATTTTGTCGATCAGTCACCGGTTTAACCAGCTCATTCTGATCACTGTTTTTTCTCTCTATTAATGCTCTATATTTTTTTTAGTTCTGTTAGCTCCCTATTGATTCATGTAGTAGTAAAAGCACTTGCTGCACTGTTTGGCATGTTTTATAAAATGCCGGTTTGAAAATTCTTTGCAAGTGAGATTATGGTAGATTTGCATTGGTTCGGTTCGGGTCGGTTTTACTTTTTGTTTCTATATCTTGTACAAATTCTGGGAATGCTCATTCGGTTTCGTTTTTCCCTCATTCACGGTTTGGCCCTGGTTTTAAATGTTTGGTTTCATATTGAAAATTAGAGTGGATGAATGGGAATTATTCTTCTGTTATTTTTATTAGTTTTTGTTCATGCACTGGAGTATTATTTAACCATTGGTGTTGCAGAATTTTAAAGAACTATCATTGTTATTTTTTAACATTTGTGATATGTACATCGTCCATATTATAAAAATTTGTCTTCCAACCTTAATTTTTATCATCACATCTTTTTACACATGCTAAGCTTAAAATTGGTCATTATAAAATCAAGATTTAATTCCTATTTTTATATTTAAATCTTTATACATATTCTATTTTGGTATCAAAATTAGAAATTTCATATTTCAGTTCTTAAGCTTTTTTTTTATACGATGTGTTGGGGGTGGGGATTGAACCACACTCTTCAGTGTGAAACTACATGTCTTAACTAATGGGTTATGTCCTAGTCATTGTCTTGTTCCATAGAATTTTGACGTGGAACATAGTTTTTTCTTTTTGGTAGAATATATTTTATTTATTCAGAAAGTTATATGTAAATATATACACAAGTCTTCAAAGTTATTTGTAGTTTATTAAATTTTGTAATAGACTAAGTAAAATGATTTATAAAAATATTAATGGTGAGAACTAATATTTTAAAATTGAGAGGATAAAATAGAGTAAATATAAAAATTGATAGATCAATATTAACATTTAAACCCAAAATTTAGGTTCGAGTCTCCCCTTCTCGAAGTTGATGTCATATCTAAAAAAAAAAACATATATTAATTTCTCATCATATCAATTTATTTAATAATAAAGAAATATCCTTAATATAGAAAAGGAGGGATGTTTAAGAAATATTTTTGGATTATTTTATTCATATATGATTTTTGAAAATTACAAAGAATGCCAATATTTACTTTAAATTTACTGTTCATCAAACCTTTAATTTACAAAACATGCCATTTCCATTTTATTAACATTTATGTATTAATTATGTTGATTTTTTTAATTATTGATCGATTGATCAACAATTCATTAAATTAATCTAATAAATTATTATAATTCTTGATTCAAAAAATAAAAAAATATTATAATTCAAAAAGCATATTATATACAATACATATAAATTGTTGATAATAATTTATATTATCATATTTATTGAAGGTGAAAAATTAAAAAATGTTCATACTTCACAAATAATAAAACTTTATTCGCATATAGTTAGTTATAAACTAAATGTTTATACACATTTTAAGTTAATCATTCAAAGTGTATATTATTATTATTAGTTTGTTTTTTTACTTCAATTGAATAAATATTTTATTTCAATTAAAAATAATATAATTTTTTAAAAAAATATTTATGATTAGTTTAAAAATATGAAAAAAAATTAAATAATTAAGTTAAAAAATTAAAATTAAAGTATATAAATTTTTTAAAAAAATATATACTAACTTTCAAATACTAAAAAAAATAAATAACCCATTATCATACCTATCGAACCACAAATTTAGAAAGTAAACCGAACCGGATTATCCATGTAAGAGTAAAAACCGGGCCGCAGTCGATTTCTCTCACTCAGTCATCGTCTCTCAGAAATCAAAAACAGCAAACGGAAAAAAACCCCTTTTTCTGATCTCTCTCTAGGGTTTTAGCATTGCTCTTCCGTTTGATAATGGCGTCCAAACTTCTGATTCGGACAGGAAATTCTTTGATAAATCGTTTACGATTGAATTCGATTAATCAGAATATCAAGATTTTGAGTCCCCAATCTGTATCCCATGGTTTTGGCAATGAAATCACTCCGACACTATTTCCTTCAGTCTCTAAGTTTCAAAATTCTCAAAATTTGTTTCAGAATGACATTGAATCGATGAGGAAGCTCGAAAATGAAGGCATCCTCTTTCCTTTTGGTCTTCCATCTCTTCCATTCTTCTGTCCTGACGGTATGCTTTTTTTTTCCTTCTAGCTTTTTGAACTGGATTTATATGGTTTAATTTCGGATTATGCTGTTGTTTCTGAAACGTTTTATGTTTTTTACAAGCTCGAATATGATAAGTGCGTTTTGAGGAAGAAAATGTGAAAGTTTTATTTAGTATGCGGATTGTTATGTGATAGTAGCTTGGATTTAAATTCTGTTAGGATGATGGAGAAAATGAAGAATTGATGATAATTTTGATGATTTTATTGGATACGAAGCTACTTCACGTCTGTTCTATTAAACTATGTATAATCGTTTGGTACTGATGTTCATTCAGTTTCAATTTTACAAAACTGATGGGAAAAGAATGTAAATATAATTTAGTGAAGGTTTCATTTTAGGTAATTCGTTAATGTGTGAATTTAAGAATCAACAATTCTTTTCCATGTAATTTGTATCATATGATTTTTTGCAATTGATTATTGCATTTGCTACACTTTCTGTCTCCAAGGGAAATAATAAGCATGAATGTGATGAATGTAATTGTGTCTTTAGTGCAACGGTTTAAGTTTTTTATGTCCTGGATTTGAGGAAAAAAGTCTAATGTATTGTTACTTGAAATATATGGAGAAGATTGGTAATATCAAATATGCATTCACATACTTATGTAGTGATTGACAATTGATTTTTTTTTTCTTACATGGGGAAATTATTAGAATTTGGCAAGTTATTGACACATGAGGCTATTTGTTTAACGTTGGCTGCTTTTTCTAATTAACTGAGATTTGTTTGGGGGTTTCCTCTTTATTTGTGGTTTGACATATGATGGAAGCCAAAAATTTCCAGGTTTACATCATTGCGATATAGTTTTTTTAATTGCCAATTGGAAGAGGATTCAGATTTTATGCTCTGTCACTTTGTATGTCCTCTTAGTATTGATGTTCTTGAACGTGAGTTAAGAATGCTGAATTTCAATGATCATAAGAGTTGAATGATGGAGGGATTTTTTGTAAAGTGTGTTCTTCTACATTGACTGGCATTCGTAGTTTAGATGATGCTAGGAAGGGTACTGGCATATACTCGTTTTATAGTATACTATTTTTGTCATCATAGCTCAAGGGTTTCTCTAGGGGAATTAACTTTGTGATCACTTGGTGCTGGTGGTGAGAGGAACATAAAAAGCATCATCTGAATCGAACAAACCATAATTTGTAGAGAGAAGATGATATTTGGACACAATATGGTACATATAGAAACAAACAAATTAGAACAAAACAACTAAATTGCTGATAGATTTAACTAAATATTATTATTTTTTAAATTGAAAAAAAATCCTTTTATATTCAGTAGTAGTGTGGTATTCTTCATTATCTTTGTTATATTATGACATAAATTCTTCCATTCCAAAGGAGACGTTTCTTCATCTGAAGAACCAATGCTTTTATTTCCTAAACGGACTTTTCAACCTAGCACCATCAAGCGGAAGAGGAAGCATGGATTTTTTGCTCGGTATGTCACTATTGCCTCTACATGCTACTGCACTACTTGTTATATACTGTTATTTCAAAGGAGAATCTATGAAATGCAAATAATGTTGTACTCTGCTTAAACATGACAAGTAGAGTTTTAGCTTTTAGGCTAGAACATTTTACAAAATGGGAACTTTGGCCCTTTTAGACATTAGTTGACTTGATCAATTAATTTTTTTTGCTCTGGTCTCTGCACCGTACTCACTTGAGGTTAAAGCATGGGCTCACGGCAAAAATGAGTAGTGAAGTATGTTGTCTGGCTTCTTTATTTAACACTTGCTTAATTACTAGCATATCAACACCATTTTGTGGCTTTTGAAGCTAAAAAATCACCTGCTTGTGAATTAACTTTTTGCTAAGCACCCTTGCTTAAAAAGGAAAAAAAGCTGTAATGACGTCATCTCGTAAAGTAATAAACCATTTCAGTCTGTATTGATGAACCACTTTTTTTGTTTCCCTTGAGCAGCAAAGCAACCAAAGGTGGACGGAAAGTTATCGCTCGAAGAATTGCAAAGGGCCGATCAAGAATTACGGCATAATATTTATTCATCTCTAGTCACGTCTTTTTGAACTACCCAGCCAAAATCCGGCCTGGGATAGAGGACTTAGACTAACAGAACAGAATATACTAGCAGGCTGAATAATCCTTTGTATCATCAGTCCTCGTCTTAGGCTTCGAGTACCGTCTGTAACTTGTATGAACCCATCTTCCTAAGATGACCATGTGCTAAACTGTTTCTGTTCTATATTGAGGTTTCAGATATTTCTTTATTTATCATTTCATAACTTGCCTGGAAAGCAATGCAAATTTTTTTGTTTATCAGCAACTGGTCTCACTCCTGAAATGTACGACATTCTTCATTTCTTTATCCTTCCTTTTACTAATTCTCTTGGCTTGAAACATGAATGAGTTGTCCCTTCTCTGATGATCTTCTCTATAGGTCGAATTAGCATAAGCAGTCTAAACTCAGACCTGTATTTCTTCCAATTATGCTCTCGAACTTCCGTTCATTCGGCAAATGACCTGAAGTTATCGAGCTAGGCAGATGTAAAAAGGAACGACTTCGAGACAGATGAATAATGCAGGAACCGATGTAGAAGTAATTGACATGGCTCGAATTAAAGTACATTTTCGAAATTCGAGGTTTTGTGAAGCTAATGGGAGCTGGAGTTGGCAGGGAATTTTGCACATGCTTTTAAAGAAGACTGGACAAATTCATGTGCTTACTACAGTTCACTAACCTTTATAATGGTTTTGTACAATGCACCTCTACATCAAATACATACTATACAATAAAAGTCGTTTGGTACAAGTTCTCTAAAAATGTTTTGAGTGAAACATTTTAAAATAAATATTAATTAACTGTTTCATCTAAAAACACTTGAGTATACTAAAAAGTGTTTTGGAGAAAATACTTGATTTGCGTTTCTTCCAAAAATGTTCATAAACAAGTATTTCTCTCAAGTGTTTTTAGATGAATCTCTCAAGTGTTTTTAGATGAAACTCTTAATTAGTATTTCTTCTAAAATGTTTAACTCATAACATATTTAGGAGAAATTATATGAAACAGACCTTAAAAGTTATACGTACAAACACAAATTTTTAGCTCGTAACTAATGTTTTTTTAATACAATCTTGAGTGGAGGATTGAACAATTTTCTTAAATATGAAACTACATGCTTAAGACGACTAGATTATGCCTTGATTTATGTAACCAAATAATTTTTTACTTGGAAGTTTCACTATTTTAGACCTTTCTCAAAATAGAGGTAAACCTCTCCCCCAGGGTTGCCACGGTTCTCACATAAACCTTGATCTGAATGGGATGGGGAATCCTCAATAGGATATTATTATTCGCATCTTGGTGTTCAATGCCCATGCTAGTTAGTAAGAAAACCTATTACTTCGATTTTTGTTAAGAAATATAATAAGGTTAAGAATTATACTTTAATCAAAATTTGAGAAACTAAATTAAAAAGTTTCAAATGTTAAAAGACTATATTAGAAACTCGGCTAATGTGAAAGACTAAGGTTTCTAACTCGTTTTTATATCAAAATAATAATTTTTTCCCTTTTTTTAAACAAGTAAAATTATAATTATAATATTTTTTTTAACTAATAAAGGGAAATTATATTTAATATATCTTTGAACCCAAAATTTATACCTTTGAATGTATTTCTTAATCTTCAATCCATTTTTTGTTTACAAATATCATAACAATTAGAAAATTAAGAACAGAAAAAATTTCTTACCGAAAAACCGATCCCTGAACCCGTCCCGCTCCCGTCTTCGCCCCGTTTCCGTTACCATTGTTACTCTCCCCCTCCCCCTTAAATTTGTTTACTTATTTAAGTTAATATGCTTTGTGTGAAAGACCTGTCTACTAGAGCCATTGGGTGGAAAAAAGATGCCAAGAAATGCATTCCTTGGGATTAATGGTTGATTGCAGAAGCTACCATACAAAGTGTTTAATTTTCAAACCAATAGAAATTCCCCCAAAAACCCATTTTGTATGGAATTTTCTTCATAATGGTCAAAATAAAAGGAATACTTTTACAATAAAGACAGACCCTTTTTTAAACTTTGCCAGTGCAAAACGACTGAATGCTCTAACAAAATGCCATTCAGGCCCTCACGAAATTCTATGTTTACTATATATGGTTTGCTTCCAGTACATTTCTGAGGTGAGCCCTACCCTCTGAATTTTATACATTTTCTTTCCATCTCAAGTTCTCTGTCTCTCTTATTTCTTTTTCCCTTTTACATAAAGACATTAAGTCTTGACTTTCAAATAAAAATGGATGGACGTCGTTTATAGATATTACAGCAAATTGGTGTAGAGAACACTCGAACCCCTCAATATTATAAAAGAGAGTATTCAGGGGCGAATCCAGAAATTAAGTTTAGGGGGCAAAATAGTTAGAAAACATTAAAAATACGTTTTTCCCTATTTTTTTTAAAATTGAAATCTAAAAAAAAAAAAAAATAGGGGGAAACATGCACATAGATATGCCCCTAAGAGTATTGATGTCTAACCACTACTTGAGCTATGTTCCGGTTGGCCGATAGATGTTTGTTACAAAAGTTAGTGGCATACAAATTAATATATAGGATATGCTTAAAAATAGGTAAGATAACTTGGTATAGAAATATATGTTTCATGAAGGAGCATGTGAAATAGACTATATATTTATGGAAGTTCAGAAAGCATTACTTACTTAAGAACCTGAACTAGTAACTTTTAGGTTTTTCTTTATGAAGTAGCTCTTACCTTCTCAAACATATGACTGAAAATAAAATAATTGCAAATTATTTCAATTATGAAATACATTGATTACTATTATAGAATATAGACCCACCTAATTTTCCAATACATACTCTACATACCAATCCTAGGCATCCCAGCTTGAAGAAATGAGATCCGGGTGTGTAACGAATTGCCCGCTCGATAATGGCGATAGCGACGACAACGACGGGATCTGTAAAATTGATGACATGATCAAATCAAGCTGCTCCATTTGATTAGCTGTCACAATTTGATCTTGAGGGAAATAACCATTTGAAAAGCTTAAAGGTTTGGTAATTATTGGGTCTGCTTCTTGCAAAGGAGTAGAGAATTGTGGAAATGGGCAAAGGTTTTCTTCCATAACCTCGCATAATTTTGGCATGGGGTGCATTATTAATGCCGGATTATCATACGGTGGAAAAACTGCGTTCGGAACGATAAACTCTCCGCCCACCGTTGGACTGGGATCGAGAGGTTGGAGATGATAACCGGACGGCCACATTGTCGGGTCTTGAGGAAGAGAGTTAGATGAAGGAGAAAAGGAAGGTAGCAATTGAACCAAATTCCCATTTGCATTAAAATTGGAGATTTGATCAAGTTTATAATCAATTAGATCAAAACTTGGTAGAATTGAAGATGGAGTTGAATTTGGAAGGCACAAATTAGGGTTTGCATTAAGAATAAAGTAGGCTTCATTAGAACCACCAGGATTTTGCAAATGACTAGAAAAAGTGGCCAAAGCTGAAACATCATGAGAAATTAGCTTCTTTTTTATGTTTGAATTCCAAAAATTCTTCACTTCATTGTCTGTTCTTCCTGGTAACTGCTTTGCTATCTGAGCCCATCTGCAAAATAATCCAATTTAAAAATTTGTAAGAAGAGGGGACGGGAAACTCGAACCTACAACTTTAGGGTATGGAGCACTAACCGTCTAATGACATGACTCGATAATTATTAAAATGTTACGTTATAAATAATAGAAGAATGAGATGAGTTTAAAAACTACGACTTTTTAAGTAGAGAGTACTAATGTCTGACCACTCGATAATATACCTGTTTCCAAGAATGCCATGGAGTTGAACAATAAGAGCAGCTTCTTGGGGAGAAAAACTCCCACGTTTTAAATCAGGTCTCAGATAATTTATCCATCTCAATCTACAACTCTTCCCACATCGCTGCAAGCCTGAAAAAAATAAAACACAACACAAAATCCAAAACCTCACAAAAAGTATGAAATTGAGAACACGTTTTTTTTTCCAACGTTATAAAAGAGAGAGTATTGATGTCTAACCAGTTGAGCTAACGGAATTGAAAACACGTTCAATTAGAGAAAGAGAGAGAATTTGAATTACCAGCAAGCTTAGGGACAGAGCTCCAACAGCCATGGCCATAAGTTGAAATATAATTGATAAGTTTTTCATCTTCTTCAGGTGACCATAAACCTCTCTTCACTTTCTGTTTGTTACAACAAGAATGGTATCCCATTTTTCTCTTTCTCTCTCTTAAAAAAATGGGAAAAATTTTGAGAGAGAGAGAGAGAAAGGAAAGTGGGGGTTATGAATTTAATATAGGGGGAGAGTGGTGGCCCAGTTAGGGTTTATGGGAAAGGGATAAAATAAAAGCTGCAGTTTTCTATTGTAAGACCTGTATGCCTTATAATGGATCTTTTTTTTTGGTTTAGGGATGGGCTGGCTACTTGTCCACGTGACATTCATGCGTTTTTTTATGGGTCCTACTTTTTGTATTCTTTTCTATTTTGTACCTTGGAATGATATTAATTGATTAACAAACCAACTTGAACAAACGAAGCCTTGATTTAAAAAAATAAAATAAAATAATATTACATTTAGAATTGAGTGAAGGGAGACTCAAATTTAGTAGCAATAAAATAAAATAAATATTACACCGAATTGAGGGAGGGGAGACTCGAACTTATGGCAAGGTAAAAAAGAAGCGGATGCCTAACTAATTGAGCTATGCTTATGTTGGTAGTAAAACTTTGCTCTTGCTCTCATATTATATTATTCAAATGGAATAATAATATCAATGGCTCAAAATGAGTTTTTGGTTTAAATTACTTGATGGGTTTAGGGTTGTATATGTATGTGTATATATCATTTAGGGGTGAAAGAAAAAAACTGAAAAAACGGAAAATTAAACCAGACCAACAGTAAAATACTGAATCGTTCCGGTTTCCATTTTTAAAAAACTGAACTGAACCGAACCGAACCGGCTTCTAAAAAACAAGTAAAAATCTCATATCCATTCTCTATTGCCCCCTAGTTTTTATAATTTATTTATTTATTTTATTTTATATATTTATTTATCACTTTATTTTTAATTTATATTTTGTATATTTATTAATCTAATTTTTTCAACTAATTTTTTTTTATGTTTGATTTTGTTTTGTTTCATTCTTCAATATAGAAGGATTTTATCTTTAAACTAAATGTAAATGACCTTTACTAGAAAAACCAGAAAAATCGAAAATCAAATCGATAAAAACCGTTCAAAACCAGACCGGTTTCCATTGTAAACCGAACCGGTTTGATTTTTAAACTTACTTGAAAAACCAAACCGAACCGAACCAGTTTCACACCCCTAATATCATTAATGTTGTTTGATGTTTGTTCAAATTCTATTTTGACTTGATTTGAAAGTTTTTTTTATACGATTTTATGATGTGAATAACAAATAAGACTTGTATTGGACTAAAGAGAGTATGTATGATTGAAGCCGTAAACTCTTTTATTTATTTATGATTTTGAAGTTTTGAATTGCCATAATGTAGAGCTTGAAATGAGGATTTCAAAATATTTTGAATTATCCAAATCAGAGTTCAAACGAAGAAATTATGACTAAAAAATGTTAACAACATTGGAAGAAAAAAGTATCATTGATATAATTTAGAACTACATGATTATAGATTATCATTTTAAAATTATACGTGATATTCAAGTATTTGATCGAAACCACAAAAGTTTTATTCGCGTTTTACCCTTTTTTTAATGGTTGAAAAATGTATGTTTTTAATGCAACAATTAATTTAGAGAAAGGAATATATTTTAGAGAAAATCTCATAACTTTCATGTTTCATGTCTCATTTTTTATAAACAAAATAATAGTGGGTGGTAATGAATACAATATTTTTAAAGTGTAATAATTATAAAAGTTCACATACTAACATTTTACTTATTCATAATATTAAAATTTAATTTATTTACATAAAAATATATCAAATAGAAAATGCACGTCAACTTCTCCGATTGGCAAGCGGCCAGATTCTTTTTTTTCCCCTGTAAATTAAAAGGTTTAATTATTGTAAGTAGGATTTGGTAGGTAAAATTACCAGCCGAAGAAAAAGTCAAAATGGGAAGGAATATCAATCAACCTAGGCATTTTTTTTGGCTTTAAGGTTTCTTCTTTCTTAACCAAAGTTTCTTCTTTCTTAACCAAAGTAAAATTCCCTTTTATAAGATGTGAAATCTCAACACTCATTCCACGTAATTTTTTCTTTCTTTCTACTATTTAAAAATATACCTTTTATTATTGAGTAAAAATGGAGGACCGAGAACTGACCTGTGGATCAGAGTCAGGTGTCTCCATAACCAGGATCGTGCAACAAACTTGAAATAAGAAGATGAAGAGAAGTAAGTAGAGCAACTTAGAACCGAGGACAAATGTGACCTGCACAAGGAAACAATGGAGCACCTGTCCTATCCACTCCGATGCCTAAGTCAGACCAGAGGTGGTGCCGAAGCAGAGTAGGAGTAGAAGTAGCGTACCTCAACAGTGGGTCTACTCCAGTATTTATAAGAGAGGTGTAATGATGACCCTACTGTGTAGGTGTCAGGCGTAGGCCATAGGCCACGTGCCGGCTCTCGGTTTGATGATCGCCTATCATGTCTGAGAGCAAGCCTTGGTGGTCGGTGCTCTTCCTTTGGAAGAGCAGTCAGACTCTTTGTCTTAGTGTTGAAATGATATCACATCAGGTGAGCTCATGTCTTGTCTGGCCTATGAGTTCATGTTTATCCATTTCTCTATTTGGATGGTCACCTGCTCTTCCGAGCATAGGCGAGTTAGTCTTCTAAGGGTGAACACGTACCTTGCCAGGCTTCACGTGCTCATTCCGCTAAGTTGGTCATCTCGGTGCTCGGTCCCTCTTCCTGAGGCCGAGCCCTTCAAAAGTCTCTAGAAGTGGTCTTTCAAGATGGGCACCTGCCTTATTGGGCCTAGTGTGCTCATCCGGCCCACTTCACGAGTGACGTGGACATCTTTGATCCTCCAACGTGGCCCTCTAGAGAGGTGCCACGTGGTCGTATAATTGCTTGAAAATCCACCCATATCACCTTTCAAATATTTCAAAATTATCTTAATTTACGGTTCACAAATAAATTGTCTACTAAAAAAATTATGTTGGTCAATATATATTTTTAAGTGAATTGGTATGGATTGGGTAGATATTTCACTAAAATTTTAAAGACACGTCAGATAATCCGTTTTAAATGATCTAAATCTGTGGGTTAGGTGTAGGGATGTGAAAAAAAACTGATGAATGGAGAAACTGAATCAGATCAAACCAATTTCTCAGTTTTCTCGACTAGCCAAAAGTATTAATCAAAAAAATTTCAACATGGTCAATTTAGTGGTTCATTATTAAAGGACAACAAGCCTTCACAATTTTCACATTGATATGATATTGTCCGCTCTTAAATTTTACACATCCCAAAATAAAAATAATAAATCGAAGAATAAAAAAAGAAAAAAGTTCCTTGTCATTTCAAGGAAAGCCTAAGCTAGGTACCTAGGGCCTGAATTTAATCTATTTTGTAGGCTAGACAACAAATTTGGATAACAACAATATGTATTTTATAAAAATCAATCACAAAAATGATCAAATTTGCTTATTGTATTTTAATTGAGACATGACGATGGACAAAAACAAGCACCATTAATGCCCCTTTGTTTTGCTGTCGTAAATTTAAAAAGAATAAGGTTTCCCAAAATTTTGAGTGAATTATTATGTCACATCATGAAATTAACATCGCTAATAGTTTCTTCCAAATTTCTCATTGAATTATTGGTGTGGATCAAAAGGAGAAAACTTCTCTGCCGTTTTGGCATCAAGATACCAATGTATAGCCACGTAAGAAGATGTTTTTCTGCTTCTTATAATCTTCTCTACTTGTGTGAGATACATATCTACTCTACATCTATCACGTGTTTCAAATTTATTAAAACGATCAGAAAATTATAATAGATGTGTGCGAATTTTAGATCTCATATTTTATGAACAATGATATATATTTTACAAATTATACTCTTCATCTATTCAAAATTTCTATTGTTTTTAACGTAACAGACGTAGAATAAATATGTGTCAAAAATTCATTATGCGAACCATTGAAGAGGTGTGATTTTGTAATTTTATAAACCATAAACTTGTTCAAAATCATTTTAAAACTGCATAGACCTGATTTGTAAATCAAACGATTATATGAATGTTATTTACAATTATCATTATTATAATAAATTACTTGTCCCTATGAGCCTCTCCTTCTTTTGATTTTAATTGGTCTATTTATATTATATATTATTTTATTTAATAAATATGTGAATGTTACTAAATTTTATAATTTAATAGAATTAAATCGTATGAAAAATAAAAGACAACGACCTCTATACCCGTAAAGAGATAAAGTATTTTCCTATTATTTTTCACTTTTGTCTTGTTAGATACTTCTAGTCCCTCTCGAGTTAAAATGTACACGTTAGTAACTAAAAGCCAGAAAAGGAAAAAGAATTTAATTTAGGCCCTGTTTGGTATGCAATCTGAAAAGCAGAATTTGAATTTAGTGGATTCTAATGAATTGGTAATTTGATTCGTGAATTTATTGGTTCAAACTGTGTTTGTGAATGATTAGAATTTATAATTGAGATACGAAATTTGAAATATGTGTTTGGTTGGTTACTCAAAAAATTTAAAATCGATTGTGAATCGAAGCAGTGTGAAAATAATACTTCCAACTTTAAATCATTCATTTTTAAGTTTGAAAAAACTAATAATTCATAACTTATAAATTGAAAACATCTTTATTCACATCAACTATAACTATTCTCATTCTTAGGATAATTTTTTTTTTTTAAAAAAATTATAATAAAGATAATAGAAGCATTGCAAGTCTATCAAATAAACCCTTTAGATTAAAACAACTCAGTTTCTTCCAAAAGGAGAACTATACAAGACACAATGAGGTCCATTCTAAAATTCATAAGAATTACCTAGTGCAACCAAAGAGAGAATTTCTCAATAAAAGAGAATTTGAAAAAATATTTTCACACTGAATGGAGAGACCATTTGGGCATTAAAAACCTCCAATAGCGTTATTCAAATAGTACTACATACATTAGTAAACAATAAACGGAGAAAAATGTGAGCAACAACCTCCAAAACATATATATTATTTTATTTTTTATATTTAAATTTATCTTATATATAATTATAAAAACAAAGTATAAATAAAAAATATGATATAGTGAAAAAATAAATTAACATTTTTTCCATCACTTTAGAATTAAGTTTAAGTTTAAAAAGTTAAAAATCAGCTTAAAAACATGCAATTAAAAATTTAATTAAATAAATAAAAGCTAGAACCGACCGGGTCAACCTAGAAAAACGGGCCCGATCCGACCCAAATCCGAAAATGGGCCCGACTCGTATTTTTATCTCATGTGTTCAAACCCATGGATTAAATTGTGTGGGTGAGGTCAATCTGTGTTTTTCAGTTTTTGAGTTGGATATTTTGGATATTCTTGTTTTAGTTGAATTCATTTTTTATCCTAAAAAAGAAATTGAATCCAAATTGCTTTTTTCTGGATTGTAAACCAAACACGAAACAAAGCAGATTCATTTTATTCATTCAATCCAGATTCATAAAAATGAATTTGGATTGCAAACCAAACAGGCCCTTAATCTTTCCCCAATAAGGTATATGGTCACTAATTAGGAGCTTTATTAATTAATTTTATTATCTATATATCATTTAGTATATTAAATAATAGATGACACTTTTTTATTTATTTTAATAAATAGCGTTTTAAAATATTTTTAAAATGATATTTCTCATATTGACATTTCACAATTTAAAAATATTATTATTTCATTTTAATTTTCTAAAGTTTTACTATTTTTGAAATATCAATTCTTAAAATGTGATTTTTGAAAACCTCCTATTAAATATGAAATTATTGGAAAATATTATACAAATTTAATATGTTATTAGTTATACGAAGGTTCTCTTGATAACATAGTTAATTTTTTACGATATTTTACTATTTGATTGGTTCCTGACTCTCTCCCTAGAAAAAAAAAATCTTAAATTTTGGATTTGATTCCTAAATGCCCTTTGATTTTGAAGTCTGAGTCATGGATATATTTTATATGAAATATTTCACACAAAGGAAATGGAACTCTTCTCCATTTTCAATGTAAATATTACTCCCTCTATTTATCCCTTCAATCATGAAGACAGGGGTTTATGACCCCAATTTGCATATTAGAAAAACTTTTTGAAGTGACTAATCAATTTTCATATTTATTGAAAACCACACCCACCAAACTTTGTAATAAAATTATGGGTAAAGTACTCATTTGGTCCCAAAATTTTAGAGGTCGTGTCTATTTGGTCCTTACGTTTTCAATTTGTGTCTAAGTGGTCCCTGAGTTTTGGATATTATGTCTATTTGGTCTCTGCGTTTCAATTTGTGTCTATTTAATCCCTGAGTTTTAAATATTGTGTTTATTTGGTCCTTGAGTTTTCAAGTTGTGACTAAATGGTCCCTGGATTATTAGAAATAAATTTAATTCTTCCTTAATTTGTTAACTCATTAACATAATATTGACTTAATAGTGACGTAAAATATTTAATTGATCAAAATACTGATAAGAGATTAATAATTATGTCAAATTTTAGGTCTAGATTGATAAAAAAATTTAATCACATCTTCGTATTTTGACCAATTAACCATGTTATGTCAGCGTTAAGTCAATAATCTAGTAAGAAGTTAACGAATACGTTAAATTAAAGACCAATTAAACTTATTTATAATAGTTCTTGAAAATCTATGGACCAAATAGACAGTATCCAAAACTCAGGGACCACTTAGACACAAATTGAAAACGCATGGACCAAATAGACACAATATCCAAAACTCATGGACCACTTAGACACAAATTGAAAACGCAGGGACCAAATAGACACGACCTCCAAAACTCAGGGATCAAAGGGGTACTTTACCCTAAAATTATTTTTAGAAGAGATTTTGTAAAAAAATAATAATAATTCAAAATTCAAGAATTGTCATCTCCTTAATGCTACTTTCATCAAATTAAACGTGTCAATAATTCACTTTATAATATAATATTAACTCTAAAATTACAAATTATTATAATCTCCAAAGGGATATGACTTATGAGGCACATATTCAATCTAATGCAATTAATTTCTACCTCATGCACATTAGAATTCAGAGATCATGATGCATCATTTGTTTTATGAGAAATTACACTTAATAATATTTTTCTTACCTTAATATAAAATAATAAAAAATTGATTTATTAGTAAATTAACTAATTGTTTTCATTCCATTAATGAATTTATTTTTATTAGTGTTTTTTTTATATTGTAAACTGATGAATCTCATTTCTTTTTTATAATTGAAAATCACTAATTTTTTAAGTTTTATCAATTTTAGTAATTTTGCTAAATTCTTTATATAATAAAGTTAGAAAATTATTACTTTTTAAAATTTGTACTATTTTTCAAAATTTACAATTGAAAAGATGTTATTTAAAAAAAATAAAATCAAACAACACAAAAGGGGTTATGGAAAAGAAAACTCAAAGAGGACTATGATCAATAATTGTACTCTATTATTTTTCACGTGATAAGTCTTGCATGGTTTTTTCTTCAAGAAAAGTCAAATCGTGTCCTTGAAAACTTGTTTTTAATAAAAACCAACAAATAAAATCCTTTGAGAGATCTTTGGTACAGTACCAGTAGAAAATCCATTTCTTCCCTTAATTCAAATATCTTCATTTTCCAGAAATGGGAGGAATCTCAGTGTTTTTGTTAAACGTCCAAAGCTATAAATAAAAAAATAAAAAAAATAGGGATACTATTTCTCACCAAATGATATTACAAGACTAATCATATGTTGTTTTCTTTTCTTTTCTCTCTAAGCATTGTCTATGGTCACCTAACATCTCCACTTAAAGTTGTTTAATTATAGACGTGTTTGGAAAAAATAATAATTTAGTTAATTATTTAATATGGTATTAAAATAAAAAAGTTATGAGAAAATGTTAAATTTATGTTTGTCGAACTTTTTAAACTTTGTATTTGCTTATTTATCTGTTTTTTTCTTCAGAAAATGACATTTTAAAATTTGATAATTTCAAAAATAGTGAAAATTTTGAAAATTTTAAAAAGTAGTATTTCTCATAATAATTTCAGATCGAGATCAGTGAAATCTCAATCGTAAAAAATATCATTTTGAAATATTTCAAAATATTTACTATTTTTAAAATTATTCATAGAAAGTGTCATCTATTGAAATTTCTTTTATTTATAATTTATATTGAGCATCTTGTTAACTCGGGTTGATTTATTAATTCTTTGCAACTAATTAAGCATTCTCACTTCGTATAAAATACTTATTTCAATCTTTATATACCAAGCTGACAGATTTATTACACATCAGACGGAATAATTTAATTACTAATTTTTTTTTGTTTGATAATGATTTTATTTTCAGTTTTTAAAAGTTTAAGTCTGTTTAGCTATAATTTCTTTATCTTATTTTCATTTTCTTCAATTAGTCAAATTAAAAACAAAAAAAACAAAGGTTCTTAGTAACTACTTTTTTAGTTTTTAAAATTTGATTATGAAATAAAAAATATTTTAAAAAACAGATTACAAAATAAATAAATAAATAAAAACGGTTAAAATTGAAAAATAAAATCTAAAACTAAAATCCCAAAATAAATTGGTTAATCTGTTTATGTTCATCTCATAAAAACAATTTTCTCTATTTATAACATTGTCAGATCATAAAATAAAAAAAATATTATTCTTAGGTAACATCGCATTCTAGGCCAATTTTAAATAAAATTAAAAAGAATATTAATTTTTCCATATATATAAAAAAGAATTTATCTCAAAACGTATTTTTATGGAATTTTGACTCTTCATGAGGTTGATTGGGGAATAATATTTAATACTAAGTACTATGTTATTTAATTTGTTGTGGAAATGTATTCATTATTATATTAAGCTACATTATGTTCACAATAAATGATCTGAATAAAGACAACTATATTTAATTAAATACTTTGACCATTCATTCAAATAATTAATGCTATTAATATTCTTTTTTTTTATTCTACGTTATTCTCCTTTCATAACTCCTCAAAACTCACATCATTTTCCTTTTGAAAAAGACAAATATTTTCATTAAAAATATTCTTTTAATTTTATGTTTGAAAAAAAGAGATGATAACAAAATACACGTGATTAATAATTTTAAGAGCTTTTTGCATATATTTAAAAAAAAAAAAAAACAAATCAATTTTTATGATTTAAAAAAAAAGAATATTATGTTGGATTCTAGTTGGAAAACTCTTTATTTATCTTGTAAATGAAGGGAGTGTAAAGTATAGTTGACAAAGTAACTATATGGAAAGAAGGTTTGTTTTTTAAGTAATATATTTATAGGAAGATTCTTAAAGTTTGTCTAATATTTTTTGTATGATGCACTCAAAAAGCCTAATGCTTATTGTCAAATGTGCTCTTCCTCCTAGGGTGTGAAAATTCTTGCTGGAGACTAAGATTGTGATAAAATCTCTCTCTTTTTTTAATTAAATCAATGTTATATATATATATATATATATATATCATTAAATCAATGCTATATATATGTGTGTGTTTTTAATTATAAAATGTAACCCAATATATTAAATTTATATTCGAACAAAAGAATTTATTAATTTATCAAACGAGAGTGATAAAATCTCTCTCTCAATTAAATCAATGTTATATATGTGTGTGTGTGTTTTTAGTTATAAAATGTAACCCTAAATTTATAATCGAACAAAAGAATTTATTAATTTAAAAATCAAGTAGAATTATCTCTTTTAATCCTCGAGTTTTCAAGAATGTTTTGTTGGTAGTGTTTTATGAAGCTCCAAAATTCTATTTATTTTGAAGCAACTTTTATAGTCTTTAGAGGTAAAATGATGTTTTTTTAAACTGGCTTAGAAATGTCTCCCAAATTAATTCCTCTAGGCTATTTACCTACTAGATAGCTAAGGAGAGACAATTAATATTAGAGTAAAAGGTAGATAAGACCATGTGATTTTAGTCAAATACATAAACATCTCTTGTAATTTTAAAATGATAATCACATCCTTATAGTTCTAAATTACGACAATAAGACTCATCCCCTCCAACACTATTATTTTTCTTTTAAAAATAACCTTTTCGTTTGATCTTCGATTTGGATGATGCAAGATGTTTTGAAATCTTTGTTTCAAACTCTATACTACGGTCACTTCAAAACTTCTAAATCGTAAATAAATAAAATAATTTATTATCATCAAAATATTAGGTATGATTGAAGTTATTAACTCTTTTGTTTACTAATGATTTTTAAGTGACAATAACGTAGAGCATGATATGAGAATTACAAAACATCTTGAATCATTCAAATTAAAGTTAAAACAAAAAAGTTATGATTGAAAAAAAAAGTTAACAGTGTTGGAGGCAAGATGTTTCATTGGCATAATTTGGAGCTATAAGGATGTAATTTGTCATTTTTAAATTACAAAATGTGTTCATGCATTTGACCAAAACCACAAGGGTTTTATTTGTAATTTACCATTAGTATTATTGTCAACTTTAGAGAAATAATTACCCGAAAGAAAGAAAATTTTTAGAGAAATAAAAGAATATTTCCTATTTGATTTGAAAACCTATAAACATTACCCTTTTGATTGATTTGTTCATTGATAAATAAATTTGACATCACATAATTAAAAAATAAATATTCATAAGTTGACTCTATTTAATCACGTCTCCATTTCTTTATTTTTACTTCTAGTTTTCAAATAATTGGTATAAATGATAACCAAAAATAATAATAACAAAATAATTTGATTTCTTTTAAAAGATAAAAATAAATTATCATCAAATGTGATCCTATATTTTTTTTGTATAATAATAATAAATAAAATATTTTAAAAAATAATTATAAATTTAGCTAAATTTTCTAAAATATTTATAAATATATCATTTTTATTGAACAATGACAATTAATGATAGGTCTATATCACAATCAATCAATAATTATTATATATCAGTATAATCAATCAGTGATAGTATTGTTTTTAATAAATGACATATGTAAATATTTTTTTGAAAAAAGTTAATAATTCTAATTTAAATTCTCATATTATCCAAAACAGTTAATGATGCTTTCACATTTATGTATTCCAAATAGAAGATTGCGAAAGGGAAATTTGGAATGAAATATTGCTTATGATTTAAGAAAAATGTTAATAGCATCATATAGGTATGGGAAGTATGAAACAAAGAGATTCTAAAAATTAATGTGGGCACATGGCTGCATTTAATACAAAACAGACTATTTTTCTTTATTTGTTGAGAAATCAAAGGACATTTGGTGTGTGAGTTTTTTGTTGTTTTACCTTTTTTATTTATATAAGGAATCAAATAAAAGTACTTCAAATTTTATTTATTTATTTATATTTTTTTTGCTAATTCTTTGTCCTTTATATTGCTGCATGGGTTTTCCCATTTCTATTTTTTTTATACCATTTTTTCCCCTTTTCTTTCTCTCTCTTTTTAACGATATCCATGATTATCAACCAAATTTTTTTAATGAAAATTTCTATTATTATTTTTATATATGCATGAGTAGAAAAAGCATCTCAAAACCCTAAATATATCTATCTATTGAGGAATTATTTCCTAAGAGTAAGCTTTTTTGTGGTTAATTTGATTTTGAGCTAAGTTATATAGAATATTCAAGATCAATATCCTATTAAATTATCCTAAATAAACGATTATTTAAAAAATATATAAAAATGATTATTTGATTAGAAAGGGTATGATTATTCATTCTAAATTCAAATAATTTAATTCTAATTTTATGTTTTTTCAAAAAAAAAAAAAATATTTAGAGATATGATTAATTTCATCATTCAATCTTTTGAAATGATTTCTCGAATAACCAGCGTACTCGATTGATAATAATAATAATTCTTTTATTTTTATAATACAAATACAAGAAAACTCTAGTGCCCCCACAATGTCTTTACTTATTTTCATGGCAAACAACCTCATGAAGCAAAGTTTGTAATGTTTTACTAAAAAATGAAGAAAGGTGGTTTTCTAATTTCCATAAATATTTAAAATAATGAGATCAAAAATTGATTTCCGTTAAGAATCTGAATCAAAAGTTTTGACCTTCAAAAAATTTCAAAGCTTTTGGTAGCATCCTGATTTCTTGCCTTTGTTGGAGCCTACTCTCCCACGTGCACTCAATGTCCTTTTGCTTAAAGTACGTACCCATCAATTTTTCCCATATCTTCTAATAATCCTTGCATTTCCATGCCCATGCACCATTTCCCTACGTATTTCCTCTTTCTTAATCACCAAATTTCATCTTATTTAGCTATTTTTTATTTTTCAACTTCTTTTGAATTACGTTTTTCTTTATATAATATATGGTTGCTTGAAAATTAATCAGTTAAGTTATTGATAATGATTTTCTTTATACTCTTAAATCTCGAAGTCGACTATATGCTTACTTAATTGTGTTATTGATGGGTGATCTGAATTTTATTTTTAACTCGACTCAAAAACATGTAATATGATATTTTTTTTAAGTGATTAAAATCGAGTTATGTGTTGGGTATGGATATGGATATGTGGCTGCCTGATAACCCGTAAATTACGCGTGTTTATTAGTGATTTTATCTCCAAAATAATTAAAATATGAATGTTAATTGATTTAAATGTCCATAATACTATTAATCTTTGAATTTCATGAACGTAGGCGAAAACGGCGCTCAAATCGGACTTAAAACGAAGAAGTTATGCCAATTTTAGTGTTGAAAAAGTCTCACCGCCGCAGACAATGGAAAGCCACCGCCACAGCAATGAGAAAAAAAAAAGATTTTTTGGCGGCTGGAATAGATAAAGGAGTAGATTTTATTGTTTATTTATCTGAAAATATCATATTTTGGCCTTTTTAAAGCCTTCTTTGAACCCTAATTCACAATCCCCTCTTCCCCTATTTTTCTTAGAACTTTTAGGTAGTTTTTAATATGTTTTCTAGCTAATTTATTTATTCCAACTAAAGGATTATCAAGGTTTAGTTTATTAATTTGGGAGGTTTTGTTCTTAATTTAATTCCTATTTTCTCTTTATTCATGCCTTCTCTTTGCATATTTTATTGTTAGTTAATTCTTGTGCAATTGGGCCCATTGTTCAATTGTTAATTTTGCATATCGCTAGTTAGAACTTTAAATCCGTAATTGTTTAATTGTTCTAATACAAGTAGTATAATAGCATGAATTGATTAGGACACTTTTTGATTTATGTTATGGGAATTTATGATCTAACTTAAATGAATCGGTCGTACTGTATTTGTTAGTTAGAATTGGGTTATTTTCATCTTAATGTTGTTAAAGGGTTAAATCTTATTATCGTATTCTAGAGTTATCCGTTAATTAGGGAAGTAGTCATTAGATCGTATCTTGGCTATCGAGAATTTAAGGAAGAGCACTGTTGTTCTGGCAACTGCCAACTAATTTAGAGAAGAATTTAGGAATGTATGTTTAGTAATCGATGATCAAATCCATGAACAATAACCGAGATTAAACCTTTAGTTGGAAGCTTTTCTCATTTGATTTTCTTTCTTTCTAATTTATTTTCTGTTTTATTTCCAAAACTCAAAACCCCCCTTTTTGTTAACTTTACTTTAATTCCCTTTTGCCTGTGGAGATCGACCTTACTCACCACTACAACTGAATTTCTAAATCTAGAGAGTAAGTTATTTATTTTTGGTGGTTTCGACAACCATCACTGCCACTACTTTACTATCATGTATTTCTTCTTCTTTGATATATAGTTTTTCTTTTTTATTGGGACAATTATTGAAATAACACATTTATGCATATTAACTTTTAAAAAATTATTCAAATAACATAATTATAGTTTAATAAATTATTGAACTTTAATAAATTATTAAACTATAGTTCAATAATTGATTGAACTAAAACAAGTAAAAAAATAATAATAAATTCATTGAAAATAATAATGGAAAATAATCAAATAGTTAGATAAATTATTGAAATTGAACTTAAAAAAGCAAAAAAAATAAAATAAATAATTACCCATGAAAAAGAGTTCAATAATTTAATGAACTATGATTATGATATTTGAGTAATATTTTAAAAAATTCTGACATTTCAAGTAATTAGTACGTAGATTTATACTATGGGAGACAAATTCTATTTATCATTTATGGTTTTTCATATAAATAAATTTATGTGTTCTTCAGTTTCAACTATTCTATGTATCATTTATTACTGCCTAATTTTTTAACAAATAGGATAAAGTTAACTACCGAATAAGACCGATCAAATATATATCAAGAACAATTAAAATTAAAATATGCGGGGAAAAAAAAACAGAGCTACTTTAATAATGAGACTCGAGTATATCCAAGAATGATTTTTCCACATAAACAAAGACCTTTTTGAATAGAAAAAAATGGATGACTCAACGAGAGAATGGACAAAACGAATAGAAAGAGTGTAAAAGGACTCAAGTAGCTATCGAGAGTGATTCTAGATAAATTGAACTTGATGATGATACTTAGGGAATAAGGATTCGACCATTTATGTGTGATTTCTATTATTAACACCATACTCAACATATGAACACAAAGACTCATCCACTACCACCTACAAAATGAGTTTAACTATGAACACTAGTCATAGTTACAAAACTAGTCACATTCCAAAAGTAACTTTAAACACAAATATTCATCCACTACCAGCTACAAAATGAGTTCAAGGGACTACCAATCAATCATTTCTTAAGAGAACTAATATCATCGTTGCACATTATATGTATTCGCCCAAAAAATCAGTCAACTCAACTCTAACTTCATCGATCTCTGATTGAGAAAAGTGTCATTTCCTCGTTAACTACAAATAAATGAATAACAATATCACTATATAAATAAGAATAAACATTTGTATAATATTAGATAAGTATTTACCACATCGGTAATTATCACGCTCCTTTGAGTAACAATATCTCTTAAGAACTTCATTACGTAATATCCACACTCAGTATTGCCCGGTTGATCAGCACACTGCAAAAAAAAAAAAAAAAGATGACATGCTGAATCAAAATTTGATTACCCATTTGTAAGGTAAATATTAGTGATAAAACTTACCTTAACAACTGTCCATGTAAACTTTTTTGGAACTCTTGTATTGTCTTGAGTAGCACACATTCTTAGAGACCTAAATTAAGATATACATAAACACACATTTAAACTAAAATCTTACACATCTTAACAAAAAACATAAAATATGACTTTAATTGTGAAGTAAGAGACATTTAATTGAAATCACTATCAACTGTATTGCTAATAAAAACATAGAATATTAACTTACATATTAACAATGTTTCGAACATCATCTCGGATCCTATGTTGAATAGAATCTATTGAATACACCATACCACTCACAAAAGACACAATGATTATCATCCAATGTTTCCTACAAATAAGTAAAAGTTAAAGTTATGACAACAATATAATTATCATAATATATGTTATTTGGTTTAAAACATATCCGGGATTACATGGAATGGTGATTAACTTATTGCGGTCAAGTGCGTTCAAACTAGCACATAAGTCCTTTGAACGATTTTCCACACGTCTAGAGCTATGTGAAAGGATACAAGGATTCACAAAGGCATATATATCTAATATATTCGGATCATTCTCACATAAGCACCTAAAATAAAGAAGCAGAAAACATAAATATATTTAATGGGCACCTTGAACATAAAAGAATCATCAAAACTAAAATATATGCATAAGAAAGAAGAAACATACGCAATGTACGCAGCAATAATTGTATTAGCCACGTCTTCCATCATGCAAAACTCCTTAATATCATCTTTCAAATACTATATGTGATCTTTGAACCAAATATATTTTCTTCAATGAGAATATTCAAGTAGTCATTTTGCATTGTATTTTCTACATATCTAAAAATAGCTTTGACTGTTGTTGGCATTTTTGGTGTCTTTTTTGTCATCTTACCCTTCAAAGCAGCCACTTCTCGATTTTCTCCTTTGCATTCCTACAAGAATGCGTAATAAAACCATTCAATATAGGTCTAAAATAAATCTTCCTAAGAGAAATCAAAAATGCATTTTACCTTAATCTTTTTATGCTTAATAACAAGATCTTTAGGCCATGGAACATGTGCACCAGTAGCTTCAAATACAGTTTCAACATTGCCTAAAATAGGGATAGGCAATGCAATACCACTATCAAAAGAAATATCAATAGCTACTCGTACATCATCCTTAGTGAGAGCTACCCCATGAACAACTTCATTTGAATCTTCTCTCTCAAAAACCATTCCCGATGCAACGATATTCTTAACAGTCCCAACAGCCAAATCGCATGATTTTCCCTTTTAGAGGAACCAATGAGAAATATATATCATTAAATCAACAACTTTTAACTATGTACATATATAAAACAGTGAATTAACTTTTAGGCAAAAAAAAAACAATTTTACCTCTCTTTTCAATGGACTAGTCACATGTATTGAAGTTTTTTTAGCAACTTTAACCTCGGGTTTTAAGCAACTATCATACTCAGATTTCGGGGTTGGCGGTTTCCCTTTCAATAGATCTTCCATTTCTTTGAAACGTTTAGCCATAGACTCATATTGTGATAGTATTAATCTTCCTTTCCATTTTCCAAGTTGCAAACTCCTCATCATCGGCCGTCAAAGGTAAGGGTTTATGAAAGTAGATGGAAGGAGTGACACCAGCTCCAACTCCTATAACATGTCCCGAACGTTCTTCAGTTCCAAATGCTTGGCTCAAAATATCATCTTCAGGATTAGAGTTGTCACCCAAAAAACTCTTAGCTACATCCTCCTACAGTTACAAAAAATAGGGCATTAAAATATCTTACAAAATATTACACTCATATAAGAATAAGAAAATTTAAACTTACAATTCGGTCAGCCATCATTTTTGTATCTTTATTCAAGTACTCTCCATTTGAATCTTGACGTGAAATCTTCCATAATATTGAACGATCAATTTCTTCGTCATATTTTCCTTCCTTAATCTTTTTAAAAGTTAAATATTAGTCAAGTAAAGTTATAAAACCTAAACATGAAATTGATTCTAAAAACACATGAAACTTGCAAAGCTTACCAACTTCTCACGTAAATTAGGATAGCCTTTGCGAGCAAGTTGATGATTGTACTTATGCTTGGCCCGTCTTTTTCTTTGAGCATCACTTTGCTTCTATAGCACATAAATGACATGCCAAATTTAAAATACTAAAATTACTTAAGTAAGTATATAAGCCTTATACTTACTTTGAATTTAGAAGACATAAAAACTTTTAAGAATGCTTCCCAATGTTCTTGCTCAATATGCTCATATATGTGGGGTGGGTATTTCAACTCTTCTAAATCATGAATGAAGGGCGCAATGTACTTCTTTCTCAATGTTGCCTTGAATTGACGAAAGCGACTCCGGCTTTTTTCAAAATATCTTTCCTTGATTTGGGATGAGCAACGAAAGAAAGCTACATAAAAGTATAACTAAAGATACTAATAAACTCAATAATAACCAAATGAAGTAATAAACTCTTAGCTACATTACCTCAACGCAAGAGTAAATCTTTTCCTTCAAATCTTTTGGCACAATAGTCCAAGATGCATAAATGATTGGGATGTAGTTACGCACACATGTCCCAATGTAACTCGCCATCTTCGTAGCATTCTTCCCAATCCATTGGCCAAGCTTATTGTAACGAACAACTTTTCTATCTTCTTGATGCTTAATAGACGCTAGCTCGAACATTACAGTCGGTCCTCGTGTCTTGCGTTTTTTTGAAGTCTTATTAGAGACTTCATGTTCTGTAACATCATCAACAGGAACTCGATATTCTTCGTCACTAGAATCTTCATCCTTTCCTGCCTTGTGCCTTCACAAAAAGGTACAAATATATGCTTAGTATAAAATAGGTAACAGAATCTACATATTGAAAACAAATAAAGTAAACAATTACCTAATCTTCGTCAAGTTTCCACCCATATGCCTTCACAATCAGTACGAATATATGCTGAATTATTTACATCAACATCATCAAATAAATTAGTAGGAGGCATATGCATAGAATCTAGGATTATGTCACCTAACACATCTTCATTTGTTTGATCTTGAATGTCTTTATGAGGAGGATACAACACAACTGAACATCGAGGGTCACTAGGATCTTGAACATAGAAAACTTGTTTTGCTTGTGTTGCTAATATAAACGAATCTGATTTATATCCAATTCGACTAAGATCAACCAATTTAAAACCCGTTTTTAACACCACTATTACTCTCAACCCAATTACATTTGAACATTGGAATTTTAAAACTAATATAATCGAGTTCCCATATTTCATGAATCACGCCATAGAAAGTCATGTCGGTGATTATGGGATTTTTATCCTTTGCACTAGATGTTTGCATTGTCCTTGCTATCAAACTAACCCCACTATTTTGCACATTTCGAACATCATCACGAGACTTTGTATGGAACCGGATTTCTTGAATTTCATATCCAGAATATGTGGTCACACTGGGCGAGGGTCCTAGTGCTATCCATCGTAAAGTATCAGATATATTATTATTTACTGCCGCAAGCTCGATTAACACCTAAAAAAATCAATAACTTGGTATTTAAATATTGTTAGTTTAATTGCAACTAAAAAGTTCTACTTGAAGCCTTACTTGTTCACGTAACCAAGAAATAAATGAACGATGATGCTCATCTTGTATCCATTTTTTATTTCTTGATCTTGACGGGTTACTAACTTTCAAATACTTCATATGTTGCCTACAAATATCGTTAATAATACTAATTACCCATTTAAGATTAAACAAAAGAACTATCAGAGAAAGTGAAAGCACATACTCTATATATGGTTGCACATCATTGGTGTTTTCTAGCACGTAGCGATGAGCCTGTTGTAGCTGTTCTTGATCAGGTCTAACATGGGAAGCCGCAGACAAAGGTCATCCTAATTCATCAATATTATATCGATCTTTGACAGTTCTGAGACCAATAGGATCTAAATCATTAAAAAACTCAGAACAAAATTCTAGAGCTTCTTCGACTATATATCCCTCTGCAATACAACCTTCAGGCCGGTTTTTATTTCTAACGTACCCTTTGAGAACTTTCATATAACGTTCAAAAGGATACATCCAACGTAAGTATACCGGACCATATAGTCTCACTTCTCTAACAAGGTGTACTATTAAATGAATCATTATGGTGAAAAATGATGGGGGGAAGTATTTTTCCAACATATACAATGTGACTACAATTTCTTGATCCAAGACATTAAGTTGAGAAACATCCATCACCTTACTGCATATCAAATTGAAAAACAAACATAATCGTGTGACAACTAATCTAACATGCTTAGGTAGTACTGAGCGAATTATAACCGGGAGTAGTTGTTGCATAAGAACATGACAATCATGTGATTTTAATCCAGATACTTTTAAATCGTCAACCGACACAAATATCTTAGTATTGGAAGAATACCTCTCTGGTACTTTCATACAGTACAAAGACTCGCAAACAACGCGCTTCTCTTGTTTTGATAGGGTATAACATGCAGGGGGGAGGAATGTTATCTTTCCAACAACTTTTGGTGTCAATTCAGTGCGTATACCCATTTGCTGTAAATCATATCGACTTTTCACTCCATCTTTTGTTTTTCCTGGTATATCAAGCAATGTACCAACCAAATTCATACATACATTCTTCTCTATATGCATTACATCTAAACAATGACGAACATGAAGCTTCTTCCAGTATTCAAGTTCAAATAACACAGATTTTTTCTTCAAACAACACTTTGAGGGTTTAGAGAATTGTAGTTCCTCTAACTTTTGTAAAATATCTTCTCCATTCATTGGTTTTGGGGCTTTACCAAATTCTCCCTTGTTATCAAATGTCTTCATTTGTTTTCTAAATGGATGATCATGTGGTAAAAATCTCCTATGGCCGAGGTATATCATTTTCATACTAGACTTTTAAGTGCATAGCTGATGTGTTTTCACCACATAATGGACATGCATAATATCCTTTAACGGTGCAACCAGCTAAATTACCATAAGCCGGAAAGTCATTAATAGTCCACATTAACACTGCTTTTAATGTAAACGTTTCATCTCGATATGCATCATAACATGCAACACCTTCATTCCATAACAACTTTAAATCATCAATAAGTGGAGCTAAGTACACATCTATATTATACCCAGGTTGCTTAGGCCTAGAAATCATCATAGTCAACATAAAAAATTTACGTCTCATGCATAACCATGGGGGGAGATTATATATTGACAAGATTAGTGGCCAACAACTATACTTACTGCTCAAATCACTATGTGGATTAATCTCATCTGATGAAAGAGCAAGACGGAGGTTTCTTGTCTCACACCCAAAATCAGGCCACAAGTGATCTATCCATTTCCAAGATGGTGAATCAGCAGGGTGACACATGTTTCCATCGACAATTCTTTCATTAGCATGCCATGTCAGGTCTTTCGCATGTTTAGAAATACTAAATAATCTTTGAAATCGTGGAATAGGTGGAAAATACCATAGAACTTTTGCAGGTACACCTATTTTTTCTTTCGATGAATTCCTACACTTTTTCCACCTTGATACTCCACATTGGGGACAATTAGATGCATTAATATACTCATTTCTATATAGACAACAATCATTGGGACATGCATGGATTTTCTCATAACTCATTCCTAGAGTAACCAATGTTTTTTTTGCCTCATACATGGAAGTTGGTAATTTGTTACTTTCAGGAAGGATGTCATTTAACAATCTTAATAACTCTGAAAAGCTAGAATCACTCCATCCATACTTAACTTTTAAGTGATACAATTTTACCAGTGAACGTAACTTGGTGAATTTTATACACCCTGGGTATAAAGGCTTTTCAGCATCCAAGAACAATTCCTTAAATCTTTTTGGGTTATTCTCTAAAGATTGATGTGCTACTTCTACCATCTCAACAATGTCATCATCATTCTCAAATCCTTCAAACTCATGAACTTCATCCACTTTTTTATCTTCGAATATCCATTAAGTTTCTCACCATGCCAAATCCAATTGAAATATCTTTGGTCCATGCCTTTTATGAATAAGTGATTTCTTACTTCGCTACTACTAAGAATGTTACAATTCCCACATTTAATACACGGACATCGTATGGAAGTTTTTCCCTTTACATGTCTCAATGCATAAGCAATGAAGGTTTCCACACCAACTTCATATTCTTTCGATAACCGATCTCCTGACATCCATGTTTTGTCTATTATGTCATTCCTAATGAAATTTTTTACAAGTATCACATTGTAAAAAATTAAAAATTATCACCAGCAGCAAACACAAACCAAGAAGTGTAAACCAAGAAACTATATTAAAACATAATAGTCATTGAGAACAAGAAGTCATACATATATGAAAAATACACACACAACAAATTAACAGCATATTATCAACAAATCAAGAATTAGTTAATTTCATAAACGAATTCAAACAAAAAAAGAATTCAAACAAAAAACAAATTCAAACAGAATGGCATGCTTTGAAGGGTAAGATGACAAAAAAGAATCGCATTTGAAACAGAATGGCATGCATTTCCTAAGAGAAATCAATCTTTTTCAATAGTGATTAGCATCATCATCGATTGTGAATATAAAACAAATTGAAACAGAATCGCATATGTGACTTTTCTATATAAAACGAATTGAAAAAAAAAAACCTGTCTACTGATTCCGATGATGGACTTTTCCGCTTCGAATTCCATTGTGGATTTTTTTCCTCAACCTCATTTTCAGTTGGAGTTTTGCGACTCTTTTTTGGAATGTCAGTTGGAGTTTTTCGACCTGGTTTCCGACTCATCCTCGTCGTTTTGAACAGAAAGGGAGTAAAAAGGAATAGGGTTTCAATGTCACTTGGGGTAAATCGCAAGGGAGTAAAAACAAAAAAAGGAAGAGGGTTTCAGGCGGCAAGAGATGTAAAAACGAAGGGGGGGAAATTTTAGCCAAGTAAAAAATATTTTTAGGTTTTCCAAAATGACGTAGTTTTGATCAGGTAATAATTGACACGCAAAACCAATCACCATATACCTTTTTTCGCTAGCTATCTTGTTGAAAATAGTTGACATGCAACCACAATCAATATATACCTTTTTTCGCTAGACCAAAACGAAGTTGTTTTAATGAATAAACGATGACACACAAAGGTAATCACTAATCACCTTTTTCAGGGATTGATAATAGTTAACGCTTTTAATATTTGGTCTTATTTTTATAAATTATTTGTTGACTGCTAATTTAAAATAGTTAACACTTTATTTGAAAAATGTCAACTTACACAAATAAGCTGATGTCAACTAAGACCAAATTTGTAGTAGTGTTAATGATGATACTTAGGGAATAAGGATTCGACCATTTATGTGTGATTTCTATTATTAACACCATACTCAACATATGAATGATTAATAAGAAGAGATTACCGTCAATAACATTTTTTCTTATCTTATTATTAAAAAAAAAGGTAAATTACAAATAACACCCTTATGGTTTCATTCAAAATCATGAAAAGTCCTTGCAGTTTAAAAATAACAAATCACACGCCTGTACTTCCAAATTATATCAATATGACCTCTCTCCCTTCAATGTTGTAAATTTTCTTTTAGCCGTAACTTTTTCGTTTGAACTTCGATTTTGATGATTCAAAATGTTTTAGAATCCTCATTCAGGGCTCTACTTTATGGTCACTTGAAAACTTCTAAAGTATCAGTAAACAACAGGGTTAATGACAGTAATCATACCAAATATTTTGATGATAATAAAACTCTTTTATTGATTGAAAATTTTGAATTTTTGAGACAACCATTGATGTAGAGCCCGGACAGAGGATTCCAAAACATCTTGAATCATCAACATCGGAGTTCAAACGAATAAATTATGGCTAAAAGAAAATTTACAAGGTTGATTTGCCATTTTTAAACTTCAAGGACTTTTCATGAATTTAACCTAACCACATGTGTGTTATTTGCAGTTTACCCTTAAAATAATAAGAGTTTATTTTATTCTTGTTAAAGAGAATATAACCTTTTACTTTCATTGGCAGGATTAACGAATTATTTTCTAAGGTTAGATTTTCTATATAAATAATGTAATAGGCTTGATATTTATAAAATGAAATTCAAAATATAGTCTAAGATTTATACCATTTTCCTTCCTTCTCTTTTTCTCTTCGGTTTATCATATTATTTTTTTTTATCAATATTTTGGGTGAGTGTTTGTGATATAGACTAACCAACCGTTACATGCACTGATCGTCTAGTCAATTTTATGGCTATATTCTCTCCCACGAGAGATGGAATTATTGAAACGAATCTTGAAAAAGATAAGCTTAATGTCAAAGGGATTGAGAGAGAGGTACTAATCAGATCGGTTTCAAAAGTTTTAAAGATGATTTTTTTTTTTCAAATGAAAGTTTAGAGTTGATGTAAAATTTCAACTTTCATTAATTTAAGTGACCAATAATTTTATAAATATGGTCTCCGATGACATAATTTTACATATTAATTTTTTTTAATTATTTAAATAGTAGTATTATCAGTAATTTATTGAAATATTTTATTATTTTTCATTATTATTTTATTTATTCATTTTTTTTAATCTTTTTTAGTTCAATAAACTATTTAATTTTGTTGAACTAGTATTCAATAATTTGTTGAACTGCTATTTGAGTAAGTTTTAAAAAATTATGACATTTCAATATTTAGTAGGTAAAAATGTGTTATTTTAGTAGTTGTTCCATAAATAAGACCCATATGGTTTTAGTCAAATGTAAACACACCCTTATAGTTTGAAAATAAAAATTTATTCTTATGATTCTAAAATTAGGCAATCTGACTCCTCCCCCACTAAAGTGGTTAACTTTCTTTTTTTCATTTTTTGCATTTAAAAAACCATTTTTTAAAAATTGAGGGGGGCAAGCCCCCCTTAGTCTATATGTGCATCCGCCCCTGTACAAATCACACCTTCACGTTTAAATTTTCCATAATTTTTAACGATATTGGAACATGTGCATACATAGAATGTGTATGTGTCTCAGAATTCGTTAAAACTAGCTGATAGAAAGGTGTGAAATAGACACAGATTAAAATCTCAGGGATTAAATAGACATAAGCTTCAAAACTCAAGACTATTTTACCTATATTTCTAATATGATTGTGTCATGCCAGCTTTGATATGGTTCAATTTGTGCGACGGAATAGAGCCTCAAACATTGAGAGCCCCAAATCTAAGATGAAACATACCTATATTTAAAATTCTATTTGCAGCGTATGTATTTACTGGAGTGATCCCTCTAAAATCTTGCCTATCCTTCCAACTTGAGTTCAATCCCGGCTGACGGAATAAATTTTATATTGATACTTTTTATTCTAATTTTTTATATTAAAGATTATATCAAAGATGGTCCAAAACTATATATTCGCGCTATACCTTTATTTTATTATGATCAGTCGTGGATTTTGTCTCTCTACTATGCAAAATAAATCATGAATATTTCCACCTCTCTCTTCATGGGTGGAGATGAGCTTTGGAAGGAATCTTTCTTTTAAGGGCGAAGTAATGTGGAGAGAGAGATTATGAAAATATTTTTGTTATTTTGTACAAAAGAAAAAATATGTACAAATTTGGTTTTTTTAAATATTAATAATTACTTTTTGGCTTTTACAAAAGTCAAAAATTTCCATGCTTCTAATCTTGATTACTCAAATGATGAAGAAATGGGTCTTTTGATCAGTCACATTCAATGAAAACATCGATGCTTGATGAATATTGTAAAGTAAATATATTTTTCGTTGGTAATAATACTGAGTGTTAAAATTATTGATATGCATATATAGCAAAATCATCTTTCTCGTTGATTATAATGTTAAATATTCAAATTATAGATATTATAAAATGTATTTCATGGACATTCTATAAAAAAAAGTTCTTTGAGTTTTTGAAGAACAAAGAAGGGTTTCGTTGTTACAAAAGAAAATGATAAATTTTTGTAACTTCTCAAAAATAATTATTATTAGAAAATTTATTTGTGGTATGTCTTGAATTTTAAAATTATTTTTTCATTGATATACATCTCATCCAAGTCAAATATATTTTATCGAATTACTCTTAAAATCTTATAACACAACCTCAATTCATCCTTATATAAAATTATGACACGACAATGAGAAGAAAAAAAAACCCTCTTCTTATATGCTTAGAAATGTAAAAAAAATGTGTAATATAAAATTTATGTTAATTTGAGTATAGCTCTACTTATTAGGCAAAGTACTATTTCTATAAAGTCAAATGTTCGAGACTCCCCTCTCAATCCCACAAGCCAATTTAATATAATATCAAAAAATATATAAAAATGATAGTAAAGTTGTTTGGGCTTCAAGCAAAATTGCACGGGCTTCATTGTGTCGAATGAGAGACAGTTGTGGGCCTCAGCCCAACTACAGTATTAACTTGAACAATAAACTGAATGTGAATTAAAATGGTAATTCTTTTTGGGTGGAGGAAGGATGATGAATTTTCTCCTGTACAAATTTTTTATCTTATCCAATTTATTTTGGGTAAAAACTCAATTAAATTACTAAATATCAGATTATTTTTTTTGAATTATATTACAATTTATATACCCACCTCTCTGTTGTCTCATACTCAACTACAAAACATAGTTTAACTGGTTTGGCACATGTTCTCTTCCCTTAAGGTCGAAAATTCGAATTTTCACTCCCTCAATTTAATGTGATATCGAAAAATGAAAAAAAAAATCTGATACACACCCAGGTTTGAGTCATGGAAGGAGGAGAAGGTTAATCTTGATAATTTACAAGAAATGTTATTTATATAATTCAAATGATTATAAATGTTAATGAGTATTTTACAAAAGGTTATTTTAGTAACAAAACTTGGGAGGGTGATAAAAATTAGAGACTCTCATTGAAATAACATATTTTTGCTTATAAACTAAAAAATAATAATAAAAAATAACAAAATATTCCAATAAATTATTGATAGTAATTTATTAAACTAAAAAAGGTCAAAAACTAAAAATAAAAATTGGAAAAAATATAGTTCAATAGATTTTGGAACTATATAAATCAATAAAAATATACTATATGAGATGATTTCACTATTTTAAATTAATTAATGAGTTCTAATGTTATTCCTCACATATTATTCGAGCTAGGACATTTTTAGGCGAAAATGTGATATTTTGCCTGCCGCCGCGGCGGTGAGTCTGCATCTTGTTTTTGGCATCTCGGTGGGAAGCCACCGCCGCGGCGGTGAGCTCGTACTTTGAAAGACACCGCTTCAGGGCGCCGCGGCGCCCAGCCTCGGGTTTTTGGCTTGGAAAAGCCAAAAACAAGATGCAGACTCACCGCCGCGGCGGCAGGCAAAATATCACATTTTCGCCTAAAAATGTCCTAGCTCGAATACTCCCCCTCAAGTTGGAGCATGAAGGTCACAAATGCCCAACTTGCCAAGTAGAAATAGGAACGGAGCTTTGCCAAGCGCTTTAGTCAAAACATCGGCAAGCTGATTGCCAGTACGAATGTGAGAGGGAGAAATAAGACCATCATGAAGAGCATCACGAACAAAATGGCAATCCATCTCAATATGTTTTGTACGTTCGTGAAAAACCGGATTGGCGGCAATATGAATGGCTGCTTGACTATCACAATATAACGGAATCGGATCAGTAATATGAATATCAAAACAAGTCAATAAGGACTTCAACCATTTCAATTCACATGTAGTAGATGCCATGGAGCGATACTCAGCTTTAGCAGAGGAACGAGACACAGTCACCTGTTTCTTAGTCTTCCAAGAGATAGGAGAAGAACCAAGAAAGATGAAATAACCTGTCAAGGAACGGCGTGTCAAAGGGCAACTAGCCCAATCACTGTCACAATACACAGTCAACCTAAAATCACAATCCCGACGAAGAAGGATTCCTTGACCCGGACATCCTTTCAGATAGCGAACAACACGCAAGCCGGCCTCCCAATGCTCAAGACGAGGGTGGCCCATAAATTGAGCTAAGATGTGAATCGAGTAACATAACTCTGGACTAGTGATAGTCAAATAAATAAGGCGCCCCACAAGACGTCGATATTTTTCCGGATCATCAAGTGGAGGTCCATCAACTGTGGCAAGATGATGATTTGTATCCATGGGGGTAGAAATTGGTTTGGCACCAAGAAGCCCCTCCTCGATAATATCCAAGGCATATTTTCTCCTGAGAAAGATACTGGACCATCGGATCCACGAGAAACCTCAATGCCAAGAAAGTATTTCAAGGCACCCAAATCTTTCATGTGAAATTTCTCACTCAATTGTCGCTGAAGGAAGCAATTGCTTTAGAAGAACTTCCTGTAATAATCGGATCATCTACATAGACAAGGACATGAACAAAAACAGAGTTCTTGAATAATCGAAAAGGGAATAGTCAGGATATGATTGAACAAAACCAATATCAAGGAGAGCGGAAGAGAGCTTTGCAAACCAGGTTTGAGGAGCCTGGACGAAGCCCATATAAAGATTTACGTAACGGCATACTTTACCAGTATGCTCGGAAGAAAAACCAGGAGGTAATTGCATATAAACCTCTTCATTCAAGTCACCATGAAGAAAGGCGTTATGAACATCCATCCGATGAAGCTCCCGGTTTGAGCTATAGCGGACAGATAAGAAAGTGCGACCAGGTAACCATTTTCGCAACAGCGCAAATGTTTCGTTAAAATCAATACCTTCAATCGGCGATTACCATGCACAACTAGACGACCCTTCAATCGTTCCACTGAACCGTCAGATTTATATTTTATTTTATAAACCCACTTACAGCCAATTGCCCTCTTTCCTGGTGGAAGATCCACCAAAGACCATGTACAATTTCGTTCAAGAGCGTCGATCTCTTCCTTCATCGCCTTTCGCCAACCAGGATCCTTAACCGCCTCATTAAAAGAGGTGGGTTCCTTGCCTATCGTTATAGCAGCAAGAAAACAAGTATGGTTTGCAGAAAACCGATCACAATTTACATAATTAGCCAAGGGAAAGCAAGTACCTGAGGATGATGATGAAGCATGAATAGGTGATGTGATGGAGTTTACAACTCGAACCGTATTAGTGATATAATCATTCAGTCGACTAGAAACCCGTTTAGTACGATGTCCACGACCTTGTGGAGGTGAGACAATATGATGACCTTCATCTGTATCCTCAGGATGCGAAGGAGTCTCATGCATCAATGTTGCTTCAACTGGTAATATAACTTCACTGTTCTCCACATTACTTTCTTCAGGCAAAATAGGACTATCATCAACAACAACTACATTTTCACTCCCCCTTGGTACAATAGAATTAGATAAAGGATTGCTAGCACCCGCGGATGACTCAATAGTAGAAAACGGAAACACATCTTCACAAAAAATAGCATCACGAGAATGAAAGAATTCCTGAGTGCTAAGATCATAAAACCGCCAACCCTTTTTACCAAAAGGATAACCCACAAAGATACATTTACGAGAGCGCGGACCAAATTTATTTGGAACACGAGGTTTATTCTTGACATAACTAAGACAACCAAACACACGAAGCATATGAAACGAGGGAGGTGTGTGAAACAACAACTCATAAGGTGTTTTATTGCCAAGGAGTGGAGTGGGAGTTCGGTTAATAAGATAAGCAGCGGTTAAGATACTCTCACCCCAAAAGGAAGTAGGAAGATGAGCTTGAAAGAGTAAAGCTCGTGCGACATTCAAAATCTGTCGATGTTTTCTTTCAACCCTCCCATTTTGCTGAGGTGTGTCAACACACGAGGTTTGATGTATTATTCCCAAACTAGCATAAAAGGCATGTAGTGAAGTAAACTCCCTACCATTATTGCGACGTAAAATTTTCACTTTTTATCAAACTGTGTTTTCACCATCATACAAAAGTTTCTAAGTAATTGAGGAACCTCAGATTTAACACTCATAAGAAAGACCCACACAGCACGAGAGCAATCATCAACAATTGTGAGAAAATAATGAGCTCCACAACTAGAAGGAAGACTATAGGGACCCCATATATCACAATGAATTAAATCAAAAATATGCTCTGCTTTATTGCTACTCAAAGGGAAAACATTTCTAGTTTGTTTAGCACGAATACAAATGTCACAAGGGGAATGAGAAACAGCAACATGACTACTTGCACTATTACTTGAAAATAAACTAGGTAAAGAAGACTCTATGCTCCGTGACGGGTGTCCCAAACGTTGATGCCATAAATTCGTAGTTGATTCCACACTTATCTGAAAAGCTTTCTGATGTTGAAGAGGACGAAACCAGTAAACTCCATCACATTGTTCACCCGCTCCAATCATTATCCTCGAAGTACGGTCCTGTATTATACAAAGCTTATCAGTAAATGTGATCATATAGTATAAATCACGAAGCAAATGAGAAACTGATAGAAGATTGCAAGTAAGACTCGCAATATATAAGACATTATGTAGCTTCATTGTCTGATTCAAAGTGACAGTGCCACGTTTGCGAGCAAAAGCCTGTTTTCCATTTGGAAGTCCAACTGATATAGGATCAATATCAACCAAGTCATAGAAGAAATTTATATTACCAGACATATGATTGGAGCAGCCTGTATCGATAATCCATAAATTAGAATCAACCGACTCACCATTCAACTTGTCATTCGAGGAAGTTGACCCTTTAGAACTATTCAGCAATTGCACAAGAGTTGTCCATTGATCGTCAGAAAGACCGTGAAGGCCACTCCTATCACTATTATCAAGTTTCGAAGTACCTGATTGCGTAGTAGTTACAGCATTAGCAACCAAACCACGCCCAGCACCTCGTCCGCCTCCGTTTCTTCCTCCACCTCTTCCTGAACGACCATTACCTCTTCCTTGCCCTCCATTATTTTTATTGTCTGCAACCCACCAATCTGGGAAGCCATGAAGTTGGAAACAAGTAGTATGATCCTGTCCAGTTCTAGAACAATGTGAACACGACAAATTGGCCTTCGATCGATCCCCTCGATTAAATCCTTTTTCTTTACTAACCGCTCCTTGAACTGCAAACCCAATTGCATCTGGTTTACTATCCTGTGAACGCGCTATAGTATGATGGCGTTCTTCAGTCACAATCTTCGCAAACACTGTATTCAGTGTCGGTAAAGGATCCATCATCAGAATATTTGAAACGGCATTCCCATAAAGAACAGAATCCAAGCCAACAAGAAAGTCATGGACTTTTTCATTCTCCCTTTGTTTTGCAATGATTGACGCCGCTTCACACGTACACATTGGTATAATCGTGTATCCTTCCAGTTCATCCCAGATCTTCCTCAATTCATTGTAATAGATAACTACTGTGTTACCTCTTTGTCTGCAATTACTCAGAAGCGACTTCAATTCATGAATACGTGGACCGTTTCCAATAGAAAAACGCGTCCTTATATCATCCCACATGTCTTTCACATCATCCGGTTGTGGAACCAAAGATCTAAGTCCTGGATCGAGAGTATTGTGAATCCATCCCACAAGAGTTGAATTGACTGTCACCCAAAGATTCTCCTCGGGTGATCCCGGCACCGGCTTCTTTATGGTTCCATCAATGAACCCTAATTTATTCTTAGCGCGAAAATTGTTTCGCATAGATCGTACCCATTCATTATAGTTATCACCACGAAGCACAATTGGGCATATTGTGATTTGTGGTCCATCTGAGGGATGAAGATAATATGGAGAAGAAGAGTCCAAAGGTTTTACCGACCCCATATTGGAATCAACTAGTTTCTTCTGTACCTCTTCTTGCGTGGCCATTAAAGATCAATAACCTGGCTCTGATACCATGAAATAATTTGAAGAATATGTTTTTCTCATTGAATCTTATGGCCAAAGACCGATATTTATACAAAGAATTAGGTCAATAAGTAATATGAATATACAAGAAAAAGATACAAAGAAAAATATGCAAAAATAAAATTTCGTAAGCCACCGCCGCGGCGGTGAGCTCGTACTTTGAAAGACACCGCTTCAGGGCGCCGCGGCGCCCACCCTCGGGTTTTTGGCTTGGAAAAGCCAAAAACAAGATGCAGACTCACCGCCGCGGCGATGGATCCTCACCGCCGCGGCGGCAGGCAAAATATCACATTTTCACCTAAAAATGTCCTAGCTCGAATACATATAGCATTATAAAAAAAACATAATAACGAATTCCATTTCTAACCTCATCTTTCATTCAACTACCTCTTCTCCTTTCTTCTCTCTCATCATATAAATAAGAGATTATTTTGGAAGTCTCCAAAAGAAGAAAGAGGAGAAATTTTACACGAAGTGGCACAAGAAATAAATCATAAATAGGTACAAAGACAAGACAACTTAAGAAAAATATAATAATACAAATAATTTGATAAAGGGTAAAATGCACCAATGACTCCTACATTTTCAGACTTTTTTATCACTACAAGAAAAATAGTTTCGCCGGCAATACCCCATTTTTCGCCGGCAAAAGATTTGCCGGCGAAAATATTTCGCAGGGGCTTTTCGCTGGAAAAGCCCCGTCGAATTAGCCTTAGCTGGCGAAATGAGAAATTTCGCCGGCATAGCCAATAATGGGGCAACCCCATTATTGAGGAAAACCGGCGAAATTTTTTTCGCAGGCAAAACTAAAAAAAAAAAAAAAATTTAAAAACTATGCCGGCGAATTTCGCCGGCATGGCCACTATTCTTTTTTTTTTTTTTTTTCCATTTTCTTCTTAAAAAATTTACATTTCTAATTTAGAACATGTTTTCCTGTTCAATGTAATACTAATCAATAAGAAATATTTATAAAAAGAGTTCAGAACATCCCAATAACATAATCAAATAGTTAATACAAAAGTACTATTCATTATCTAAAAACATAAAAGAGTTAGAAGACAAGTTTTAGTACAATCATCTAACTAGGCAGCGGAGTCTGCGTGAAGGTAGAAAATTGGCTCCTCATCTCACAGAACTCACGTCTAAACTCATCTAAAGTATTTGAAATCTCATTGTATTTCGTTATAAGCTCTAAGTTTTCCGCCTCTAGCTTATCGACCCTCGGATATTTTACACCCTTGCATTTTCAATTTGGTTTTTTTAACCCCTACACTTATAAAAGTCCAATTTTTGTCTAATTAAAGTGTTAAATTTAACCCTCTCTATTATTTATTATTTTTTCATGTGAAATAAAAATTTTACCCCAACTTAATTAGAATTCTTCCATATCTCTTTTTGATTCCGTCGGTTCCCCATCTCCAAAATCTGCACTTTCCTTTTTTCCAATGTTGTCTGATTCAGTCGGATCCCCTCCATCTCAAAAAAAAAAAAAACTAAAAATCAAAGAAAATTCTAAGACCAAATCACTCACTTTATTAGCAAATGGTCTTTTCCAACACAGGCATGACCCTGTAGAACTTTGAGTACTGTTAAAATGATTTTCCCCAAAAGATAGAAGATCTGGAGTAGAGAATGAATCGTCAAAGGGTTTATTTCCGGTCATTGATTCTGACGAGGTGTAAATCTGAACTAGTTGGAATTTCGGATGAACTTTTATTCGTAAATATGATAAATGGACGTTCTTAAACAAAAAATCTTTTTCTTTTCTTTCTTAACTAAATAAATGTGAGATTAATTTTAATTAAATAATGATTTAATCCTTTTTCTTTCTTTCTTTCTAAATCATACCAGGAGCAGTGAGAGGGATTTTCTTGGGTTTACATGGAATGGGAAGAATCACAAATGTTAGTCTTAGAAAAAAATGTATAAAATTTTATTGATCCTAAAAGATTAGGAAGGAATTAGAGAATTATTTTTAGGAAGTTTGAACCATGTTTGTTTTTAGATAAAATGATTTGAAAACGAGAAGATGCGGCAAAGTGCAGATTTTGGAGATGGAATGAATGGTTTGAATCGAAAAGAAATCTAGAGCTAACTTGGAGGAAATCAATTTTATTACGGTTGGGTTTATTTATTAAAGTTAAATGGATGGTAAGTCTACCTATGTTGGGGTAAAAATGTCATTCCACATGAGAAAATAATAAAATAATAGATTCTGTTAAATTTAACACTTTAATTAGATAGAAGTTGGACTTTTGAAAGTGCAAGGTGAAAAAAACCTAATTGAAAATGTAAGAGTGTAAAATAAAAAAATTTGAAAGTGCAGGTGTCATTGGTGCGTTTTACCCTTTGATAAATTGGTAAATTAGAAATAAAAAAAAAAAAAAAAACATTAAGGCCCCGTTTGGTTTGTGATCCGAATTCAATTTTATGAATCTGGATTGAAGAAATAGAAGGGATTGGAATTTTTAGGTGTTTGGTTTGCAATCTAAATCCTCAAAATTTGAATACCATTCATTTTTATGCCTAAATTTTGAATTCAATAAAAAGAAGAATCCCTTCTATTCTATCCACTCAACTGAAAAAAATAAATGCACGGGATTGCACACCTTACTCGTGCAATCCCGTCAACTCGTAAATGCTCCTCCTACCTTCTTCTTCCTCCTTCGTACTCAAAAGGCACTGGGATTTATGGCAAATCCTTCGTATTCAAAGGTAGTTGAGATTTATGGAAATCAATTGTCGAGATTTACCTTCAATTTCTTTCATACACCATCATCTAGAGAAATCACCGATCGAGTACACCTACCTTCTTCTTCCTTCGTACTTCATTTCGATTTTCATTCAATTCGTTGCATCGCTGGTTGTTCGCATCGTTCTTCTTCCTCATTCAATTCCATCAACTATAAATCCCTCATTCAATTCTTCGATTTTTGGTGGTTGTTGATTAATTTTTTGCTTCAAAACTACTCACTCTGTCTATTTTTTAGTCGTACTAAACCATCAAGTCTACATCTTGATTGAACGAATTAATTCCCAATTTCCTTCTTCCTTCCTTTATGTTTATCTCCCTCATATATTCTCCCCCTGATCTACTGTCTCTCAAATTCGGCATGACAGGCAGAGATTTATGAAAATCTATTGTCATTTCGGTGAGATTGTCAATCAAATCCTAATTGAATCTGATATTTTTGGTGGTTGACGACATTCAAACGGGAGATTGAGATTGGGTATTTAATCACAAAGTCATGACTCAGAATTCTTGCATCTTCTACACAGTACACAGGTTGATCCTCTTACTTCTCTAAATTGATATACTTTTTTCTCTCCACTCAACCTATTTGATTAAAAAGTTTGGTTTATGCAATCTCACATTTAAACACAATTTTGTTTCAAAACAGGGAGGCCAAAAGAGTGTGGATATCATTGCAGGCATATTCATAAGTCTAATTTTGTTTCCCCTCGTATGTATCCTTCTTCTCTATGAACGGGCTACTTTACTTTCCTTATTTTTTGGTGAAAGCTTACATGTTGAAGCCTTGATTTATTGTTCAAAAATTGATGCTTAATATGAAGGTTTCTTTTATTTTTCTTAAGACCTGGAGATGGTGAAAAATATGTCTTATGAAAAACATGAGCTACTTTTCTTTTTTTTTTTTAGAATGGGCCGTTTACTTGCATTCTTTTTTGGTGAATGCTTACAACTTTGAAGGCTTGATATTTTTTTGTTCAAACTTGTTGCTTACAAATAAGGTTTCTTGTATTTTTTTTGTTCAAACTTGATGCTTAATATAGTAACAGTAAGAGAGAAATGACATGTTTTGTTCACAATCATCTATTTTCATTTGTGATTTGTTACCAAACATGTTTTTTTGCTTTGACTAAGGTTTAAACTTGAGTATTTTTTTAATAAGAGTTGGTGTACTGATCTTTCTAAGGTAAACAATAATGATGTTTTGTCTTGCTATAGATTCATTGTCAAATATGAATTATCAAATGTTTATATATGGGGAATAGTTGTTCATTTTACTTTGCTTTAAGTTCATATAGAGGTTGTTTTGCTATTGTTGTCTAGGATTTATATTTTGCACGAATAATGATTTTAATGTTAGCATAGGACTTACCTTGTGTTATCATTTTTTTAAGATAATGGCCAATAATGATGTTGAGATCGAAGATGTGGCACAATGGCCTTCTCAAATTGAGTCGTATTTTGTACACCTCTTACACGAAGAAGCTAAAAAGGGGATTCAAACAAACACTTTGGATAAGAACACATGGAAACATATTGATAACACAATATTTTCAAAATTTGGAAAACGATTTACTGTGGCCAAGTTGAAGACCAAGTACCTTAGACTTAGGAAGACCCATCGAGACTTTTCAAAATTGTTAGAGCACACCGGGATGGGATGGGACTCTATTACGAATACGGTCACAGCTGATGAAGAGACGTGGAAGGCATATATTAAGGTATATGTTACCATTAATATATTCACGTATAGCTCTTTGATCTCCGATATTGAATTCATATTATATAATGTTATCTCATGCAGAGGAATCCAAATGCTAGTCGATTTAAAAAGAAAGGTTGTGCCCACTATGAGGTCCTAGGGGAGATCTTTAATAGTACCACTGCGACTGGACAAATGCACTTTGCATCGACAATGAACCCACCAAACTCTTCGGAAGAGAGAAATTTGGAGAGAGAGTTTATGCATAATGGGGCTCATGTAGAGCAGCAAGGATTAAATGATGATGAAACCCAATATGATGAAAATGGTTGCGAGGTCCCCACTCATCCTTCAAGTCGACGTCGTGCAATTGACCCACTTGTTGATGAACGTACTCGTCGATCTTCTAAGGTCACAACTAGGCAAGCAAATTTGGATACTTGCTTGATGTCATTGGCTACATCACTTAAAGAGAAAGCTGAGTATGTAGCTAGTAAGAGATCGAGGGTAGAGGCAACCATTAATAGCCAAGAGGAGTATTCAATCAAGGACTGTATGACCAAATTATCCCAAATTTCTGGAATCCCAAGTGTCGTGTTTGTAAAGACGGCACGAGAGTTTGTGTCCGCCGATATTAGACAAGTTTTCATGACAATGCCGGATGAGCATATGGAGTCATTTTTAGGTTTAGGGTAGAACATATCTATTATGTATGCTACTTATTTTTGTGTATGCTCCTCGAGTTTTACGAGAGCCTAGTACTTATTTCAGTACTTTATCTCTTTTGACAAACAATGATGGTTATTTTGTATGAGCTCCTTAGCGTTTCATCGGAGCAAATGTTGTATTAATCAATTTATCGTTGTCTTTTTACTGCTATTTTCTTTTGTTAATTATCACTGTTTTGTGGTCATTATGCTACTGTTATTGATAATTCTTAGCTGTTTTATAAGACTAAAATGTTGTTTTGCTGCTACTTTGTTGTATTTTTCACCTAATAAGAGATTAAAAAGCATATTTTGGCATTAACAACTTGTTTGGAGACTAAATGCATGTTTTTGCTGCTGTTTTTGGTCATTCTTAGCTGTTTTTTTAGCCTATAATGCTGTTTTGCTGCTATATTGTTGTATTTTTCACCTAATAAGAGATTAAAAAGCATATTTTGACATTAGACAACTTGTTTGAAGAATATAAACATATTTTGCTGCTGTTTTTACTATTTCTTAGCTGTTTTATGAGCCTAAAATGTTGTTTTTCTGCTACTTTAAAGATTAAAAAGCATACTTTGACATTAGACAACTTGTTTGGAGACTAAATGCAAGTTTTTGCTGCTGTTTTTGTCATTCTTAGCTGTTTTTTTTAGCCTATAATACTGTTTTCCTGCTATATTGTTGTATTTTTCACCTAATAAGAGATTAAAAAACATATTTTGTCATTAGACAACTTGTTTGAAGAATATAAACATATTTTGCTGCTGTTTTTACTATTTCTTAGCTGTTTCATGAGCCTAAAATGTTGTTTTTCTGCTACTTTAAAGATTAAAAAGCATACTTTGACATTAGACAGCTTGTTTGGAGACTAAAAGCATGTTTTTGCTGCTGTTTTTGGTCATTCTTAGCTGTTTTTTAGACCTATAATGCTGTTTTCCTGCTATATTGTTGTATTTTTCACCTAATAAGAGATTAAAAAACATATTTTGTCATTAGACAACTTGTTTGAAGAATATAAACATATTTTGCTGCTGTTTTTACTATTTCTTAGCTGTTTTATGAGCCTAAAATGTTGTTTTTCTGCTACTTTAAAGATTAAAAAGCATACTTTGACATTAGACAGCTTGTTTGGAGACTAAAAGCATGTTTTTGCTGCTGTTTTTGGTCATTCTTAGCTGTTTTTTAGACCTATAATGCTGTTTTCATGCTATATTGTTGTATTTTTCACCTAATAAGAGATTAAAAAGCATATTTTGTCATTAGACAACTTGTTTGAAGAATATAAACATATTTTGCTGCTGTTTTTACTATTTCTTAGCTGTTTTATGAGCCTAAAATGTTGTTTTTCTGCTACTTTAAAGATTAAAAAGCATACTTTGACATTAGACAGCTTGTTTGGAGACTAAAAGCATGTTTTTGCTGCTGTTTTTGGTCATTCTTAGCTGTTTTTTAGACCTATAATGCTGTTTTCCTGCTATATTGTTGTATTTTTCACCTAATAAGAGATTAAAAAGCATATTTTGTCATTAGACAACTTGTTTGAAGAATATAAACATATTTTGCTGCTGTTTTTACTATTTCTTAGCTGTTTTATGAGCCTAAAATGTTGTTTTTCTGCTACTTTAAAGATTAAAAAGCATACTTTGACATTAGACAGCTTGTTTGGAGACTAAAAGCATGTTTTTGCTGCTGTTTTTGGTCATTCTTAGCTGTTTTTTAGACCTATAATGCTGTTTTCCTGCTATATTGTTGTATTTTTCACCTAATAAGAGATTAAAAAGCATATTTTGTCATTAGACAACTTGTTTGAAGAATATAAACATATTTTGCTGCTGTTTTTACTATTTCTTAGCTGTTTTAAGAGCCTAAAATGCTGTTTTTCTGCTACATTGTTGTAATTTTCATCGTACTAAAGATTGAAAAGCATATTTTGGTATTAGACAACTTGTTTTTTTGTCATTCTTAACTATTCGTTCAAATGACCTGTCAGGTATAATGTCAGACACTAGCGAAAGTGATAAGGAGGCATATTTATCATCAGATGAAGAGGCAACTCTTGCACTTGTATTAGTTTGTTTACAAGATGATTTGGATAATCAGGTTCCAAGACAAATATGTCATGATTCTTCTTTATCAGGCCGTGAGTACATGATAGAACTATTAAATGGACATCCCGATAGGATATTTGATTCTTTTCATATGGATAAACTCACATTTCAACGTTTATGTCGTACCTTAAGACAACACAACTTCTTCGAATGATAAGAAAATTAGTGTGGAAGAGGCAGTTGGGATGTTTCTCTTAACAATATGTCATAGTACACGTAATAGAATTATCTCAGAACGATTTCAACACTCGAAGGAAACAATGTCACGTCACTTCTCTACAGTACTTAGAGCTATGTGCAAGTTAGCATGCATTGTAATTCAACCTCCAAATATGAATGAAACTCCGCCTGAAATATTGAACAAGGTCAAATTTATGCCGTGGTTCGAGGTACACATCCTTATAAATCTATTATCACACATTTTTATATTGAAATAATTGACTATAAGTAATGACGTGAATTCTTCAGAATTGTGTTGGTGCTATTGATGGAACTCATGTAAGTGCATGGGCGCCATCATCGAAGCAGGTACCGTATAGGGGAAGAAAGGTCATTATCACTCAAAATGTGATGTGCGCTTGTACCTTTAATATGTTATTCACGTTCGATATATCCAGGTTGGGAGGGATCGCTAATGATTCTAGGATACTACTTGATGCTATTGGTCAGGAGGACAATAACTTTCCTATGCCACCTGAAGGTCTTCAAGTTTTAATGACATTTATTTTTATTCAATCACTTGTTTATTTTTCCCTAATTACACGTTATCATTTTTTGTTATAGGGAAATATTTTCTAGTTGATTCTGGATATACGAATATGCCTGGTTTTCTAGCACCCTATCGTGGTGAGAGGTATCATTTACGGGATTACAGGGGAAGAGGGAGACATCCACGAGGCCCACAAGAGCTCTTCAATTATAGACATTCATCGTTACGCAATGTCATCGAACGATGTTTTGGAGTTCTTAAGGCCCGTTTTCCCATTCTGAAACTAATGCCAAACTATCCTATACGAAAGCAACGTAAAATCCCGATTGCTTGTTGTGCACTACATAATTTTATCGAGAATGCAACTGTGGTCGGACAATTTATTCAATGAGTATCAGGTTCTTGACCTTGAGGTCCCAAGTGAGCATGGTTTGGGGGCCACACAAGAATATCCCGACATAGATTTAAGTCAGGCATATATCAGTCAAATGGTTGGTGTAAGAGATGATATTGCTGGACCCATGTGGCTTAATTATTGTAATTCCTAGACGTCCTTTATTACAGTTTCCCTATTGTTCTTTTGGTTGGTACTATATTTTAGTGCAACAATTTATAATGTTATTTATATAGTATGTTGTGATACTTTTAATTTGTTAAATTTACTTTGTGAGAATAGTTTCATAAGACTACATAAGTTTTATTGGTATGAATGACAATATATATAATTAAAAAAATACGGAAATTACATAGAAAAATATGAATATAGTTGCATATTTGAGATGGATCATGAATCAAACGCAATTCTGGGTCACAATTATATTTCTGAATAACCAACCAAACACATATTATAATTTTCTGGATCTAAATTCTAAATTCTGGATCTGATATCAAACACAGATTCGAAACCAATAAATTCACAGAATACAATTCTAAAATCATTAGAATCCATTAAATTCAAATTCTATTTTCCAGATCACGAACCAAACGGGGCCTAAGCCACCTTTAAACTAATAGGGTTGTAATAATTACACTCTCAAACCCTTAACATTTTAGGGAGTCGTTTGCTCAAATTGACAATTTAAGTTGTAATTATTACAACTCTTATAGTTTCAGGGTTCAAATTTAAAATACGGCCAATTTTCAAATTTTCTAAACTGAAACCGAACCGCTTACACCCCAACGCGGACTTTGCAATACCATGGAAGCAAGCCTTGGCGAGATATGAATTCTAGAGCATGGCCTCGGCGATGGAATCGGAAGATTGGAATTGAAATTCTGTACGGAGATTCTTGGAGACAGCTTCAACTTCTCCATCGCCTGAAATTGAAGCTTTGTCGGATATTCCCTAACGCATCCAATACGTGGGCCAACTCCCGTCGACCACTTGTTTCTCGTCACAACTCCACAACAGCGCGCTGTCTCTGCCTCTTCGTCATTGTCTTGGCCAACCATTGCGATTAGTTTCTCCTCACTATCTTCGATTTCTGCGGCGGCAATCGTGATATCGTTTTCCTCTTCGTTTGAATTGATATCATTTTCATTGCTTCTCGGAGGTATGTCTTCGTCGGTAGCGCATTTCTGGAGAAACACACAAATTTCAATTGTTAAAAAGAAAATGGTGAAAAATCAATTATTATTCTCAACTGAGATTAACACTTAATTTTCAATTTTAAATCTTAAACTATGAGTGAGTATTAATTAGTAAGTTTAACCTTTTATTTTCTAGTTATAACGATCATGTACAAGACCATAAACAAGGTTTGTTTGTTTAGGATTGTAATAGATTTGAATAATTTGGGGAGAAGGGGATGCGATTAAAACTTGTGGTGCTAGAGATTTTGTTCTTGTGATTAATGATTTCGATTTCTCATCGGGTTTATTTTTTAAAATAAAGCTATTCCTATACCAATAAGTAGAACCTCATAGTATTTTAATAGTCTATTTACATTATATTTAGGGTAAGAAGGAACTGAAACCCTTTGTCAAATACATAAATACCTATGGTAATTTGAAAATGGCAAATCAAATTTCTCATGTAGTTCAAAATTATTTCAATCAGACCCTTCCTCTCCAACGCTACAAATTTTCTTTTAGCTATAATTTTTTCGTTTGAACTATGATTTGGATGAATCAATATGTTTTGGAATCCTTCGAGCTCTATATTATAGTCAATTTAAAACTTCAAAATCGTTAAGAAATTAAAGAGATTATGATCATCAAAATCCAAGGTATGATTTACACCATTAATGTTTTTGGTTACTGTTGATTTAGAAGTTTTGAATTGATCATAACGTAGAGTCTGAAATGAGGATTCCAAAACATCTTGAATAATTCAAATCAGAGTTCAAACGAAAAAATTATGGTCAAATAAAAATTAATGTCATTGAAGAGGTGAGATCTCTTTGAAATAATTTGTAACTACAAAGGTATGATTTTCCATTTTAAAACCACAAGTAGTGTTCATGCATTTAGAAAAAATCACCGAAGTCTTATTTGCATTTATCCTATTTTTTTAATAAATATGTAGATTCCACTAATTTTTATACCACGATAAAAACAATCCACGTATAAAACCAAGTATAATAATCTATCCTCGATAAACTTATAACTAAGATAAAAATTAATATTACATAAAAGTTTTTCAAGAAAGATATAAACAAATTACCTTCACGTTTGTTAGATCTACATTGTGTTCCTTGAGGAATCCAATGAATTCCAAGAAATTCTCTTCCGTTGGACGATAATGCCCACTGTACGGCCATATAGCCTGAAATAATTCCAAATTAATATTTATTAATAAAGATTTTGGAAGAGAATAAAATGAGAAAAATATAAATTATGATAGACAGGGCGTAACGTTTGAAAAACTAATTTCTCATTCTTGATAATTACAGTTTATATATATATATATATATATATATATTTAAAAATTATAAAAATAACCATTTTATAAATGTAACAATAGGAGAAACAAAAAATACGAAATTGGAAAAATGTTCCCAAAATTTTACACAATCATTTAAAATGTTTCTTATAAATTAAAAACGTGAATCAGAAAACATTACTAAATTTTGAGAATATATAAATGATTAAATTTGTCTCAGGCTAACCGTTAAGTTTTTAGGTTCGTTAATTTGGTATCGGAATAGGAGGTTCGAGTTTGAACACTTGTGGTGATATTTCCTCTTTATTATTAAATGTTGAGATATATGATTAAATTTACCTTGAACAATTGGCTTAAGCTTTTGGTTCAATTAGCGATTTAATATATTTAATATGGTATCAGAGCAGGAGGTCCTAGGATCAAACCTCCATTATGTCATTTGCTCTAATTTCCTCCCCATTTAAATATTCCACATGTTTGGGTCTTGTGCAAATATTCAAGCCCACATGTGAGGGGGAGTGTTGAGATATATGATTAAATTTACCTTGAACCATTGGCTTAAGCTTTTGGTTCAATTGGTGATTTAATATATTTAATATTAAAATTTCATATGATTTGATCTTGTACGAATATCTAAACTCACACGTGTGGAAAGTGTAATGCGATTCAATCAATATAATACCTGGAGAACACCGTGATCGGCGACCAATCTACCCGACGAGGTGGTAGCGCCACCGGAGAGGAAGCTGGAGTGCTGAAAACGTCCTTTAATCTTCTGGCCAACGTACAAATTTCTAGAAGCGCTGAGAACGAAGATCCATTTGACATCATTTGCTGTGTGAACAAAATCATTCGTTTGTTTATACACAAGCTTCCCATTCTTGACGATCACTTCAAAATTTTCTCTCTGTTTCTGAGCCGCCAAACAGAAAGTTTTTTCAGTTTAATCGTAAAATAGATTGATCAAATAAATAAAGACTCAAAAGAAACTCTTACTGGTCCGAGATATTGAATGCATTGTCGTTGTAAAATTGGTCTTGTGCATTTCTCAAGATTCAATTCTTTTCCATCTCCAATATCCAACCTTCAATAATAAAAAAATTTAAAAATAGGAATGATTTAGTCAAATAGATTTTAAAAAAATTACCGGGCTTTTACACACATAATAGAATCAAACCCAATATTTATAAAAAATAGCAGCTTAAAAAATTATTTACAACTTAAATTCGCGTATATCATAATTTTCGCACATGTAATCATTGATTCACCAGATATGTAATCACTTATTCACTGTATTAAATTTATTTTCAAATACTTTTTAAAAATGTTATATTTATGATATTGCACAAAATTCGTCTACAATAACTCGTATTAAAAATAAGGTCAGAATAATAATATTCTAGTTAAAAAAAAATCTTTATAGCTAATCAAATCTAATGTATCAGAAAAAATTAATATTGAATTCCAAGTCAAAGAATCAAAAATCATTTGCAAGTTGATGGGAAATCAATCAATATTTATTTTTTATTTTACGTCAAACTAATATAAATTTAGTATTTAAGTCAGAATAAAAAAAAACATTTGAGTTAGATTTTTAAAAAAGAATAAAATAAATTCTCGTCCAAATAAGTAGCAATTAATTATTTAAGTAATTAATTAAGTTTGTTTGTTTACTTACCAATAAAAGAAAGGCTGCGAGCTTTGACTTTGGAACCAAACATTGTAGTAAAAATGGAGATTGTGGCCGTAGCGATGACGTGGATCGATCTGTTTCATTTCCAGGCGACAACATTTCTTAATTTAATGCCTTTTTGTCAACTTAAATAAAAGAAAAAATGTAAGAACAATTGATTAATGATATAACGTTCTACTTTTTCCATTTAATTAAATTATTCCTAAATTATAAAAAATTAATGATATGCCCTTCTCAGGTGATTTTACCCCGTTGACCATAATTTTATTTATTTAATTATTTCAAATAAACAAAATATGTATAAAGGCTCGAGAAAGTATTCACAATTTGACCGTTATATTGTGATTCTTTTATTTATTACTATTAGATCGATTACATATCTAATAATTTTGTGAGAAAGAAAACCATATAAAATTATAAATTATCTTTTATTTTTTTTAATTCCAACACCACCCTAATAAATTATCTTTGTTTTATTTATTTATTTAATTAACTTAGTTAAAAAGAAGAAAAAGTAAAAAGGGAGGCTTACAGCTTCAAGCCAATGTCTAAGAGCCAACTTTTGAGCTTTCTCATTCTTAGATAATCCCTTTCCCACCTGCAACCAAGCAAAAAAAAAAAAAGTTTCTTCCTCAAATTAGGGAGGAATATATTGATAATTGGAGAGATTTCTTAAATATATATATATATATAAAAAAAAAAGAAGAAGAAGAAGCAATTTTGTCAAAATGAAACAATTCACAAATTGTAGTCCTCTCTATTAGATTTTTCATATAAAAAAACTCAACATTTTTCAACTCCTCTTCGATTCAAACCCTTAGAACTTTGCTTTTTTTAATTATTAAGAAAATAAATGATTTGTTTCCAAAATTGCAGGCCTTGAGAAAATTTAGAATCTACACAAGTCAAAGAAACATTAATATATAGTTCAAAGAAAGTGACCAAATCACTGAATTTCAGACCCCCCCATAAAATTATTTACCTAAAAAAAGAAAACCAAAGCATTCTTTTACTGCTAAAGAAAAGAATAATAATAATAAAAAAAAAAACTATCCAAAAAGGTAGTATTTGATTATGAATGTAATTTCAGATCATAAAGTTGGTCCAAATTTTGACAAAAAAATAAAATCAAATACAATTTAAACTTAGTTGAATCCACTTTAATAAAAATACATAAAATCAAATAATAAAAATTTACGTGGAAAACTTGATTAAAAAAATAAAAGGTAAAACATGTCCCATCGTCTATTAAATCAACAATAGAACAAAAGGAGTGAATTTAAATATTTACACAAAATTCAAATACATGTAATATTAATAAAACTGAAGTAAAATTATGTTAAGCTAAGGTAAATTTAATATCATTTATATATTTTTAACAACACTAATAGTAAGAATTCCTACAAACTTTCAAAATTAAAATAGAAGTTGGATCACCAAACAATACAAAATGATAAAAAGAAAGCATATTACCTTAGCCGCCCTAGCTCCCGCCCTCGACCATTTTGAAACGACAGATTCCGATTTATCTGAGTCGAAAAACGACACCGAGATCCTCCGGAGAGCGGCATAGTCCAACGCCTTCCACCTATAAAAACACAATCACCTTCATCATTTAACCATACAAAAACTACAGATAAAGGATTAATTTCATAATGTGTAAAAAAAAAAACAAGTTTTTTTTTTTAAATTACCATAGTTCTTCAACAACAACAGCACAATCAGCAAGATTTCGTCTAGTCCTATAACTCTTGTAAACCTTCTGCAACTTCACCGCCGCCGCATCAAACTTATCGCCGGAAAGAAAAGGATACGACGGAAAGGAGGATTTGCTGGTCATTTGAAGCTTTAAATTTCCTGCATTTCTTTCTTTTTTATTCTTCTCCAAAACACACATTTTCTTGATCAAAATTAAGATTTTTCGTGAAAAAAATACTCGAAAAAGACGTTTGATTTCGTTTTGGGATTTTTTGTTTTTTTGTTGGGGTTTGGATAAGGGAATTAAGCTATATATATAAGATAAGGGAAGTGATAGTTTAAAGAACCTCGGCACCGTCGAATACGCAATAATTTAGGAAAGAAAAAAAATGGAGGTTGGATTTGGAAGATTTATTATTTTATATTGATTTTTTTAAGAGCATTTTCGAGTCTAGACTGTCAATATGAGTGGGTTTGAATGGAATTGAAATAAAAAGAAAATTTAAAAATTGCAGCAGATGGAAGTGGACACGAGAGGGTTTGATCTTGACGGGTTCAACAAAAAGAAAAAATTAATACCATGCACATAGAAAAGAAGAATGATGGTATATTTACGGGTGAGTATGAACTTATACTTATATATATATATATATATATATACACACACATATAGGGCTATTTTCATTAATAATCAAAATGAGGATGCTAATTACAAAAATATCGACGGTACCACTTTTATTACGGATGTGGCCAAATACCACCACCGGAAAACGTGAAAAGACGAAAACTACCCTCGATTTAATTTTCCTTAAATCAAGCAATATTTAAGGAATTTTACCTTATATTATGCAAGATTTAAGAAAAATTAAAACTAAATAGTTATATAAAATAGGTTTCTAATTCTATTCTATCTAATAACTAAAATAAATCCCCTTTCAAACTCCTCTCATCTTCAATCTTCCTCCAACTTCCATAAACCACCATTGATGCTCCTTCAAGCTACATAATTTAAAAGAGGAAAAAAACAATGGTTAGTTTAAGAGGTTTATTTTTGTTAAACCAATAAAATTCAAAAAATTAACAAAAATCACTGCTAGTTTACACTTATTAATTTATATTTTTTAAACACCAATAAAAATACATAGTTTAACATTATTAAACATATATGGTTAGAATAACATATTTATATTTGTTAAACGTAGAAACAAATCAAACCATTTTAGTCTTAAACCAATCAAATCCAAAAAATATTAAAAAGCTAGTTAATTTAACATGTTTATATTAGTTAAAAACTAATAAAATCTATAATTTAACATTATTAAACAAAATATAACCTTAACTTCCTGATTCAGAAAATTATTAAAAAAATCGGTTAGTTTAACATGTTTATATTTGTTAAAAACTAATGAAATCTCATGTTTAACAATATTAAACAAAGTCTAATGTGAAACATTATTAAACAAAGTCTAATGGGTAACATTATTAAATAAAATCTAATATGAACATCCTAAGCATTAATATCAAGAATATCTGAAAAAGAAATCTTAACTTAGAAGATCAAGATTCATCATCGATCCAATTACTTAAATTGACGGAAACCCAGAAAGCTTCCTCACCACAATTAATACCCATAAAACAATCCAATTCTACTGTAATCTTCTTAAAAATATTAATCAAATGAAGTCTCCTTCTTAATTTTTCCAAACTTCTCATCTTCAAAATTCCAGAATTTAAATCATTACTCACATTTCTCGAATCCAAAACTCCATTACTAGATCTCGCTTCTACACTAACATTAATCATCTTCGTTCCTGCTTTCACTCTTCATTATTGGCACTACAAAAAAGATAGGTATTAGCGGCGAAATATTACCAGCGAAATTATCAATTTCACTGCCAATACCTTAGCGCCAAGTCCCACCATGAACATTACCAGCGAAATTTATTATTTCGCTGGTAATACTGCCACCTATAGCGGCGAAATAACAATTTTCGCCGCTATACATCCAAAAAGTATTAGCAGCGATATTTTTGTTTTCGCCGCTAAAAGATAATTAAAAAAAAATTAACACGTGGAGTAATGAGGGTATTGCCAGCGAATAAAGAGGGTATTGTCAGCGAAAATTTTCGCTGGTAATACTCTTTTCAAATTAAAACCCCTTCTCCTTCCTCCAGATCTTATTTCTATCAAAACCTTCCTCTCCACAGCCGCGAGAGAAGAACAGCTTCCTCAGTCCGATTTCTTCCGTTTCCGGTCAGTTTAAGTCCGATTTCTTTGATTCTTCTTCCTATATTTCGTAAATGAATTGGTTCTTATTGTTATAATGAGTTATTTTAGTATTTATTGTGAGATTTACTTATATATTCAAAGGTTAGGGTTTTATTTTATAAAATTTGGGAGTTTTTGTTTTTTGACTTAATCTTCAAAAGTTTAATGTAGGTTATTTGATTTTGAATATTTTAATTGAACCTATTGATAAATACACTAGTTTATGTGGTGGTTGTATACAAATTTATGCATAAGTATGAGGTAGAGGGGGGGATCCGAAATTAAGAGGTATTTTTTTAGTGTTTTATTCAATTTTTCACATTTGATTCATGTTAGAACTTTATCTAAAATATGTAATTATTCTAAAAAAAATCTATAATAATTTAACTTGATTGAGTTTTTAATTTTTCTATAATTGGTTTATATTATACTAACACAATAATTTTGTTTTTGTCTTAGGGATATTGTCGATCTTTGGATAAAAGTTGTTGTTTAAGGGATTTTAATCGTAAATGTCAAACATTGAAAGGTACATATTTTTTTAGTACATTTTTAGCTACTTTTTTCATAGTTTGTTTTTCAATCTAAAATATGCATTTTTGTGGTATATGGCTATCCTGCAGCAAAGTTAGCCATAGTTTAGGAATACATTTGTTTGATTTTTAGTACATGATTTTCAAGTAACAAAGTTTAGTCATAGTTATGATATATATGTTTTTTATTTTCCATTTGTTTGATTTTTAGTATATGATTTTCAAGTAGCAAAGTTTAGTCATAGTTATGATATATATGTTTATTTATTTTCCATGTGTGGTCTATGGCTATCCTGCAGCAAAGTTAGCCATAGTTTAATAGAATTTTTGAATGTTTTTAAGTATTGTATGCTAAGCATATGTTGGTATATATTTGTCCAACTTCAATTCAACTTGTGAGCTTGTTGAAATATTTGCACAGATTCTAGATAAGAAAAAGATTTGGATATACTACAATGGATAGAAGTTGGATTAGATTGAGTGACAGATTTTGTTTGGAGTACATTGATGGGGTTAAATCTTTTTTAGAGGTAGCAAAGAGTATTGTGAATGAGAATGGAGAAACACGTTGTCCTTGTAGGATATGTTTAAACACACAGTTTGAGAGAATTGATAATATAGAGAGACATTTGATCATTAATGGGATATCATCAACTTATGCTCGGTGGGTATTCCATGGGGATGATATAAATCTCTCGCGGTTCACGAGCCATACAATTCCATCTAACGAGGACATGAATATAACACATGAAAATTTTGATGGGGGGAGAGAAGACGAAATGTTTGAGATGTTGAATGAGTTGCACGGTGGCACAATAAATGATAATGAGAGTGGCCATTATGTTGAAAATGTGAGAAGTTCATAGAGTGATTTCACAAGGTTGATGAGTGAAGCAGGAAGAGAATTATACCCAGGTTGTACACGTTTCTCTGCTCTAAATTTTTTGGTAAAGCTTATGCACATCAAGGTGTTAAATGGTTGGAGTAACATATCATTTAATATGCTACTTCAATTGTTGAAAGAAGCTTTACCAATGGATTCAATATTACCAGATTCATATTACGATAGTAAAAAGACATTCGTAACCTAGGTCTAGGTTACCAATCAATACATGCATGCAAATATGACTGTGTTTTATTTAGGAAGGAGTATGCAGAATTTAATCATTGTCCAATTTGTGGGGAATCACGATATAAAGTTAGTGATGGGAAGCGTAAAAAGGTTGCTCAGAAAGTCCTTCGTCATTTCCCTCTAAAGCCAAGGTTACAACGTTTGTTTGTATCCAAGCACACCACCACTGATATGAGATGGCATAAAGATAAAAGGGTGGAAACAGAAGGTGTTTTACGTCATCCGGCTGATGCCCTAGGTTGGAAACATTTTGATGCACAATATCCTTCATTTGCATATGATCCTAGAAACGTGCGTTTGGCACTCGCATCAGACGGGTTTAACCCATACAAAAATATGAGTACCTCCTACAGTATGTGGCCAGTAATATTGATTCCCTATAATTTACCACCTTGGAAATGCATGAAAGAGTCAACATTTTTCATGTCATTGCTCATACCGGGGCCAAAATCACCTGGACAAGATAACGATGTCTTTTTAGCTCCACTAATTGAAGAGTTTAATGAGTTGTGGAGCGAGGGCGTTAGAACTTTTGATAGTTCAAAATCTGAGTATTTTCAGTTACATGCTGCTTTGCTATGGACTATAAATGATTTTCCTGCATATGGTGACTTGTCTGGTTGGAGTACTAAGGGTTATAAGGCATGTCCTTTGTGTTTAGAAAATACTACATCATTGGGATTGCGAAGTAAAATATGTTATATGGGGCATCGTCGCTATTTATCCTTGGATCATAGATGGCGTAGAAGCAAACTTCATGATGGAAAAGTTGAGATGAGAGAGAAACCGAAGATTAAATCTGGGGCTGAGATCTTAGAACAAGTGAGTGGTCTACAATTTGAAAAGTTTGGTAAGAACCAAACTATGGAAAATAAGAAGCGAAAACGTCTTTTATCGAATCTAAATTGGAAAAAGAAGAGTGTGTTCTTTAGTCTTCCCTATTGGTCGAAACTATTGCTACGACATAAATTAGATGTCATGCACATTGAAAAGAACATTTGTGATAACTTCATTGGAACATTGTTTTCAATAGAGGGTAAGAACAAAGACACATTGAAGGCACGCCTTGATTTGAAAGACTTGAAATTTCGATCAGAGTTACATGTGTATAAGGTGGGGAATAAGTATGTGAAACCTCCAGCTTGTTACACATTACTACGAAGGAGCGGATTGAGGCATGTACATTTTTGAAAGGTGTGAAATTTCCTGATGGATTTGCCTCAAATATATCTCGATGTCTTAAAGTGGAGTCAGGAAAAATATCTGGTCTTAAAAGTCACGATTCTCATGTTTTGTTGCAGCGTCTCCTCCCTATAGCCCTACGCAGTTTCAACCATAAGGACATATGTATGGTTATTTCAGAATTAAGTAACTTTTTTCGCTCAATTTGTGCTAAAGTTGTTCGTGTTGATGAATTGAAAAGGTTAGAAAGAGATATATGTCTTATTCTTTGCAAACTTGAGAGAATATTTCCACCCGCATTTTTCGATATCATGATTCATTTATCGGTGCATTTACCTCTTGAAGCAAGAATAGTAGGGCCCGTGTCATACAGTTGGATGTATCCTATTGAAAGAAGTCTCTAAACATTTAAACAATATGTTAAAAATAGAGCACGAGCTGAGGGTTCTATTGCAGAGGCATACATTATAAACGAGTCTCTCACATTCTGTTCTATGTATTTGAATGACATTGAGACAAGACATAATAGAAGTGATCGTAATAATGAAGGAATGGTAGTCGGTTGTACAAATAGTGATATTTCAGTTTTCAAGGGAAATGCCCGACCTTTTGGGAAATATGTTCTACGCCAACTGACACGAGAAGAGATGGATAAAGCACATTGGTATATACTGTACAATTTTGAAGAAGTACGACAATTCAGACGGTATGTACATCATAATAAGGTCTTTTCAATTGATATTAATGTGAAAATTGTTAGTATGATTACTAAAGTGTGTTTATTGATGAATTAGGTTGCACAAAAATTTACTTCGTGCAGAAAGATCGAACATTAGTATATACAAAAGACAAGAAACACAATTTCCATCTTGGTTTAGAACTCATGTAAGATAGTTTTACATTTGTATAATACGTCATTATTGAAGGGATAATTTACTAAATTAGCGGAATTTATTTAGTAACACAAATTAACACTTAATTTAGGATCTATTAATATCATGCAATTTGTGATAAAAACATGAAGAACATGTAGATTCATGCTTTATTTTCGAAAATTAAAACCGGTTTACTTACATTGAGTAATTAATGGAGAATCGGTTGGAGGTTTCTTTACAGCATCAAATCCTCAGCAACACCGGATCTTCTATGCTATATCCCGATCGATCAAACGAAATCCGATTGTGGGATCGAACTTTAGAAGAAATTTGGAAGAAGAAGAAAAAATATTTTCTTCCCAATGATAGTGGGAAAATCGGCTTAGGAGGGAGGAGAAGAGGAAGAGAGAATTCCGAATTTCTAAGGAATTGAATTGTGTGATTTATGAATGACCCAACCCTCCTATTTATAGAAAAATAGGAATCCTAATCACATTAGGATTAATCTATAGAGATAAATACAAAAAGAATAAAGATTATCTCTTTCCTTTATCTTGCAATTTCGAAAATGCCATAGATAAATAGGAGATTATTTTATTTTCTTTATTTTTATTTATCTTGGGTAAATAAATCTATGTAATTATTTTAGGATATAATTCAAGCAATTATCTCTTCCCAAAAATACATATATAGCCGAAAATGCATATATTAATTAATAAATAATTCTAATTTATTTAATTAATTATTTTGAGCCAATTCCAATTGGGTTCATTAATCCAATTGGGCTAGAAATTCTCTCTTAAATTAATAAGTCCAACTTAATTAATTTATTTATTAATTACCATTTAAATAAAATATTTTATTTAAACAATTAATATTTTCTCCCGACTAAATATTATCAAATTTATATTTAATTATTAATTTCCATTTAAATAATTTTCATTATTTAAATAATTAATAATAAATATTATAATTATTAATTTCCATTAAATAAACTCATTATTTAATTAATAATTTTATTGACAATATTTTATTATTAATTAATTAATTTTAATTATTAATTTCCATTCAAATAAAATTAATTATTTAAACAATTAATAATTGTTAATTAATTTCAAATTATTAATTATCATTTAAATATACTCAATATTCAAATAATTAATAATATCTAATTAATAATATTTCATTATTAATTTCCTGTTTAAATAAACTCATTATTTAAACAATTAATATTGCCTATTTAAGTAATTCACTTTACTTAAACTTTTCATTTCTTCTACTTGATTTCGCGACTACGATATTTGGGCTAGCATAGGGACCCGATGGACCTATAGATCATGGGCTTAATAATTAGTCAATTAATTGATTAACTCATAATCAGTTAATTACTTATTATCTAACTATGAATAATTCCATTATAGATTCATAGCTGAACTCCCCTCACTATAGATGAGTTATGTCCATTTAGTTTATCTTTATTTATATCTCGTGATATAATCCTTCACGTGGAACCCTCATAATTACAGCGGATAAATTTACCGTTTTGCCCCTGTAATTACCGCTTTATCCTTGTGTTCCCGCGATTCTCCAATGAACATTATCTTTAGTCGAACTAGAGATAATATACTCGTGATCAATAGAAGTCGTGGCGCCACTTGTTCATGTCTCGAATCAGGACATCAAGGAGTTTCCTAAAGTTCCTAAAATATTTAGGTATCGCACCGATACCGTTAATTTATAGGAAAGTTATGAACTCCATCTCGTGAAAATGAGTTCCCAGCTACTTATCTAGTCATGTTCCCAAAAAAGAGTGTATTGAGCGTTCTTACGGAGACGCTCTCAACCATGTGAATCAAAGAACATAACTCCATAAATAGGAGTCCGCATTTCACTCAGGATTGAGATCTATCACGGTTGATAAACTTAGTTTGATATTCGATCATTTCTCGTAAACAGTACTAATGAGAAATTTGATCGAACATCGTGGTCCTGTCTTATACAATCAACATTGCATATGATACTTCCATTTCATGTCTCCCACATGAATGATCAGGATTAGATCATTTGTCTATAAACAAAATGTGAAGCTATCAACAGTGTTACCAGGATAAGGTTCCCAAACATTATCCTTTTACTGTAGACATATTTAAGTTACTCATCTCGACTTTAATCCTCTTGTATGACTCACATACTAAGTCGTGATTTCATAAGAGTAACTTAGGGTTTACTATTTGAATGTTTTGATATTTATATATTTCCATATATTCCTAATATCGTCAATTGAATCAATCTATAAAGAACTTATGTTTATTTATTTAATTTATTCGAAATAAATTATTATAATTAAATAATTACAAGTTATAGGACACCATTCCTAACAATTATATTTTAGTTCTCTAGTTAATATGAAATGTCCTCCCTACTGTAGGCTCAGGAATTACGTTCTCGAGGTCAAATAAGTGAGGACTTATATGCACTTGCATTAGGGCCAGATTTATGTGCACGTTCGTATTCTGGATATTGTGTGAATGGGATGCGTTTCCACACTCTAGATCGAGCTAGTGGTCGTAGTACTCATAGTAGTGGGTTATCTGTGCCCGGTGAGCATGATACTGGTGCTATTAGCTTCTATGGATTTCTAATTGATGTGATAGAATGTAAGTACATTAAAGAAAACCGAGTGAATGTATTCAAATGTGAATGGATAGATACTTCTCCAAATAGAGTTCATAATGACTACGGTTGTCTATCCATTAATACATCTCGTAAATGGTACAAGGATGAACCTTTTATTCTTGCTGAACAAGCTAAGCAAGCGTTGTACTTAGAAGATCTCAAATATGGGAGAGATTGGAGAGTAGTGCAACCATTGCAGCATAAAAAAGTGTGGGACGTTCCTGAAGTAGAAGATATCGATGATGCGAATGACGTAAGTCTTCACGTTATACCACAAGAAATTCAAGTGGTGGATACTTTGGATATTGAGATGATCGATAGATCGGACACTGGACCAGACATTATAAATGATGAAGTTATGGAACAAGCAGTGGGTAATGTGAATGAGGTGGGAGATGATGTGGTGGACGATGACGATATTTGTGAAGATGAGATGGGTGATGAGTTCCACGATGATGAATTGGAAGACTCTAATGAATTAGTTACTTCTAAAAGTGATGATAGTGACTAATATATTGATCGATATTTTTTTTTTAAGTTTAATATCATTTCATAGATATTGTAACAAATGAACAGTTTAATATCATTGTATATGCAGGTCGATTGGTCCTGGCCCTAGGGATAATGATGATGACTTGTACCCGATACTTCCTCCCACTCCTGGTGCATCCGGTAAACTATTTTTGTCATTTTCATTTTTTTAAACTATTACTTTCATTAGTTCTAATTGTATAATACAACACAGGTTCACAGTCTATACGAAGGAGGGGACCCACAACTGGTGCGGCCACCGGAAAAAACCGTGCGCGCTAGTGGAGGCAGATTGTCGATCACATTTGAGGAAGGAATGTTGATTCCCACAGGTGATAACGCGTCTGAATTTGTCAACAGTATCGGGGTTTTCGTGCGACACCACATACCAACTACATTAAAAAACTGGAAATCTATGCCAGAAGATACTCGAGAAGCCATTGTACATAGGCTGCACGTAAGTAACAAATATTGTTCAGTTTAATTACTAAACTTTCATACATATAATCATTACTTTATCTTTTGGATTTCATAGGAACAATATGCTTTTGATATGAGTAATCCTGTTGTTGCCGACTTTGTAATAAAGAAGATGAAAAAGTTGTATAATTATTTTCGCTCTTCTCTAAGTAAGCATTACAAAGCAGTCAAAAGTGAAAAAGGCTTAGAGGTAGCTCGTGCAACAAAACATCATCATGTGTCGAGTATGACTGAATGGCATCGCTTGTGTGATCAATGGGAGACACCCCAGTTCAAGGTAACATATGGATATACAAGTACAACTTTGAGTATATAGTTTTTTCATTTGATTTATTTGTAATTCAAATTGTTTTTTTTTTCATTCTTTTTTCAGAAGCTTTCGACTACCAACTCTGAAAATAGATTGAAAATGAAATATAACCACAAGTCTGGATCAAAGCCATTTACTCGTAAGCATGCAGAAATGGTAAGTAAATGGGTTCATTTTTACGTAATGTATTAGTCTTATAACAATACATTATTATTAAACACTTTTACAATCATATTATTGTTTATTCAGAAAAAACTCCAAAAAGATGGTGAACCCGAAATCACGGGAATTGATGTTTTCAGAGCTACCCATTCGAATGTTAATGATAAATGGATCAATGATGAAGCTAAAAAGGACTATGTGAGCATCACACGTTTATATATATTGATTAAAAATAAGTTTTTCTTAGATAGTAAATAATGTAATTTTTAACACGATTTGTTTTTCATCTTCATGAAGACAAATATGGTCGCATTGTTGAATCGACTTACTCACGTGGATGGTGTTGACCATCCAGTCCTCACCCCAGAAGAAGTGATGGTGTCAGTTCGTGGTTATCGATCGGGCTATGTTAAGGGTGTAGGAGAAGTAAAAACATCAAAGACATCCTCTTCATTTTCATCTTCTCGTCGATCTAGAGATAATACACAGGTGGAAGAGATGAGACGGATGATGGAGTCTCAACAGGTAGCACTAGAAGCGTCGGTTGTACGAGAACGAGAGAAGCAAGCTAAGTATGACACTGACATGCAACGAAGAGATGAGGACATGGCCGAATTACGCTCCATGTTGCGTACTCAACAACATCAGATAGATAGTCTTTTACATGTTAGAGATGTAGTTAGCCAACCTCATGTATCTCGACGACACAGGCATCAGATTCAAGACAACCTGAGCGATGTTGATAGTACCGAGGAGTATGACTAACATAGCCTAGATTTTCAAGACTTTTTTCATTAAGTTAGTTTTATTGTAATCTTATATATACTTAAGTAAACGTACTTGAACTCTATATTGTGCCCTTTTTGTTTTGATCAAGTTTATGCCTTTCAATGTGAAATTCCTGATTGTGAAATTCTTATTGTGTAATGTAATTGTTAACAGGGAGAGAAATTTGATGTTTTAATGAAACTTTTTTTTTTCCAAAATATATTTACCAGCGAAAGTACATATATTTCGCTGGTAAAGGTATTGCCAGCATAGAACCTCTAGCGGCGATTTCTTGTCAACAAAAGCGCCGCCAAAAGGTATTGCCAGCGAAAATATGGTTTCGCTGGTAAACGTATTGCCAGCGAAATATAGTTTATTCGCTGGCAATACCTATTGCGGCAAAAAGGTAAAATCGCCGCCAATTCCCTATGCTGGCGATGCTATGCCGGCGAAATGGCCGGCAATTTTTTTTCACTGGTAATAACCTTTTGCAGCAAAAAAATGGGTATTAGCAGCGAAAAATTTCGCTGGTAATACCCCCTTATCTTGTAGTGTGGGTTTATCATTAAAACGCCCTCTATGAAATAATGATGCTTCAATTGTCCTTTACATAATAGCAATTTGAAAGATGAACTGTAATTCCAGAAAATAAGAGAAAAGAAAAGAACAAGAGAAAATTTCTTACGAAGAGTCTGATATGTGAATAAAACTACAACTGATTTGTTTTTTGAAAATTTAAAAATAACTGTAAAATTTTGATTGGAAAAACGAAAATTTAAAATCCTACGAATAGTCACAAACGTGAGTAAATTATTTTTGAATTTTAGAAAGAAATGGTCAAAGATCTGGTTTTTGACAAATCGTAACGGTTGGTTTTTGAAAAAAAAAAACTAATGTCAGCCACGATTTAGTTGAAAGATTTAAAAAAAAATAAACAAATCAATATATATTTTAATCATTATAAATAGATAAAGGGTAATTAAGACCAAAAAAAATTAATATCCACCGTACGTGGCCTTGAAAGTCCAATACTGTAATTAAATGGTACACCTAAATATTTTTGTAAATATGTATTCATATTTGGTTTTTGGTGTAAAAATTTCATATATATATATATATTAATGGGATTCATATATATTTATTATATATTTGATCCGATAAAATAATGAAAGGTGTGTAGTATAGCAAGTATTTTCCCATAAAATATCCCTCAATGAATAGTTAAAAAAGTTTCTTTTATAGGAATTGTTAAAAATGTTGAACCATTTAAAAAACTGTTTTATTCACTATATACTAAAATTATTTTCTATTGGTTTTTAATTTAATTTTTTTAAATATAAAATATAAAATATAAAATTTTTTATTTTATTTTTACTTACTTGTTTTATATATTAATTTTACGTTATATGTAATCGTTAAAAGTGTGTTTTTAATTTTAAAAAAATTGTCATGTCAAATAATTTTTTGAGTAAAATACCATTTTGGTCCCTGAACTTTCATTCCAGTTTCATTTTTTACCATAAATTTCAAAAGTTACATTTTTTATTCTTGAACTTTACGATTTGTTATGTTTAGTCCTCTCGTCTGTGTTTTTCCGTCTAGGACACTAACAGATGGTTTAGGTGACATGTAGTTGATGATGTGATGTTATAGAAATATATAATAAGGTTAAATGACATGGAAAAACAAATATACAGTGAGGTTGATCTCATCATTTTCTTATTAAATATTGTAGTCTTAAACCTCATTATATATTCATTTCTCTACGTCAGTTAACCTCACTATATATTTATATAATGTCACATAATCAATTACACGCCACATAAACCCTCTGTTAGGGTCCCAGGTGGAAAAACACATATAAAATGATTAAAAAGGAATGAATCGTAAAGTTCAGGGACGAAAAATATCACTTCTAAAAATTTAGGGACGAAAATAAAACCTGAGTAAAAGTTCATGAACTAAAATAGTATTTTATCTTAATTTTTTTTATTACAAAAAAATGGTCTTAGTTTTTTTTTTTTGGAAATTGTTTTAAACATGTTCCCAAACAAACTATTCTCTCCTTTTGTTTTCCGAAAATTAATAGGCTATGAGATCCCACCTCATGAACTATTATTGTTGATAGAATATTTAAATATAAAGAAATTAGATTTAAAAAAATAAACATTTTTTTATTAATTGTTTGAAACATGATCCCAAACATTTTTTTAATTAATTATTTTAAAAAAATAAACATTTGTGATTTTAGCTTTTTAATTTCCTAACATCTCATTCTTATTTTTACTCACACAATGTCCCCTAGAGTTTAGAAGGAAAAAAACACTATAAATATTATTTTTAATAGTGATCAAATGGTAAAAATTAGCTCAGTTAGTTTAATATCTTTTATTGTGGGTTCAAAGCCTTATTTAAAATACACTACAAAAAAACTGCCAAAATGCGACCAAAAAATTGCGACCAAAAAAAAGTGGTAGCTTTAAAGTGACCAGTTGGTCACTTTATTTGAAGGTTGACTTTAAGTGACCATCTGGTCACATTTTTTGCGACCAGATTGCGACCAAAAGTAGAAATAGTCATAAAAAATGGCGCGAAATTATGGCGCAAAGGAAGCGACCAGTTGGTCACCTTAAAAAACGACCATCTGGTCACAATTTTGTGACTAAAATATGCCTTGGTAGCAAAAAATGGCGCGTAATTTTGGAGGGAAAAAAGCTACCAAATGGTCACAATTAAAAGTGACCACCTGGTCGCAATTTTGGTGACTAAAATATGTCTTGGTAGCAAAAAATGGCGCGTAATTTTGGAGGGAAAAAAGCTACCAAGTGGTCACAATTGAAAGTGACCATCTGGTCGCAATTTTGTGATCTTTTTTGGGGAGTGGTAGCTTAAAATTGGAGGGAAAAAAGCTACTAAGTGGTCACAATTAAAAGTGACCACTTGGTCGCAATTTTGGTGACTAAAATATGTCTTGGTAGCAAAAAATGGGGCGTAATTTTGGAGGGAAAAAAGCTACCAAGTGGTCACAATTGAAAGTGACCATCTGGTCGCAATTTTGTTTAATTGAATTAATTTTAGTTCAATTAACCTAATTGTACTTTACTTTAATCAAATGTAACTAAAATTAAGTAATTAAACAATTTTTATTTAATAATTAAACTAAAATTAATTAATTAAATTAGTGTAACTCATTAATTTAAACTACTTACGTATAATTGAAGTTAAACTATTTGAATGAATTACCCTACTTTAAATTAATTGATTTAATTAAAGTAATCTAAATTACATTAATTAAACTAAAATTAACTAATCAATTCTAAATTACATTTATTAAATTAAAGTAAACTATCTTAAATAAACTAAATAAGTAATTAAACTAAATTAGATTAAGTAATTAAATTAATTACTATTTAAATTGAATTAAAGTAAACTAAGTTAGATTAATTAAACCATTAGATTAATTAAACTAAAATTAGATATAGAGAAATGCATTAAGTTTAATTGAATTAATTTTAGTTCAATTAACCTAATTGTAGTTTACTTTAATCAAATGTAACTAAAATTAAGTAATTAAACAATTTTTATTTAATAATTAAACTAAAATTAATTAATTAAATTAGTGTAACTCATTAATTTAAACTACTTACGTATAATTGAAGTTAAACTATTTGAATGAATTACCCTACTTTAAATTAATTGATTTAATTAAAGTAATCTAAATTACATTAATTAAACTAAAATTAACTAATCAATTCTAAATTACATTTATTAAATTAAAGTAAACTATCTTAAATAAACTAAATAAGTAATTAAACTAAATTAGATTAAGTAATTAAATTAATTACTATTTAAATTGAATTAAAGTAAACTAAGTTAGATTAATTAAACCATTAGATTAATTAAACTAAAATTAGATATAGAGAAATGCATTAAGTTTAATTGAATTAATTTTAGTTCAATTAACCTAATTGTAGTTTACTTTAATCAAATGTAACTAAAATTAAGTAATTAAACAATTTTTATTTAATAATTAAACTAAAATTAATTAATTAAATTAGTGTAACTCATTAATTTAAACTACTTAAGTATAATTGAAGTTAAACTATTTGAATGAATTACCCTACTTTAAATTAATTGATTTAATTAAAGTAATCTAAATTACATTAATTAAACTAAAATTAAGTAAAACTAAAATAAACTAATCATTTAGTTTGAAATAAAGTAAAGTAAAATTAGATTAATTGAACTAAAATTAATTGAATTAAACTAAAATTCAATTAATCTTAGTTTCAATTAATCTAATTTTAATTTACTTTAATTCAAAGTAATTGATTAGTTAATTTTAGTTGTAATTAATTAATCTTAAGTTTAATTGAATATGTGGATGCAAATTAATTATATATAAATATGTACATCTTCAATAGTCTATTTGGTTCCCTTCTAGCACTTTCTATCTTGAAAAACAAGAATAAAATTATCTATATCGTATTAAAAAAAACTCTTAATTAGAATCAAATAGTTCCAAATCAAGAATTACAAAAATGTATCTCGACAATCATGAAGAAACATATCAATGAATATAACAACATGGAAACAAGAGTTCCTGGTCATATGTAAATATCATAAATTAACCAAATATAAAAAAATATATATAAATATTAATATTTGCGACCAGGTGGTCGCAATTTTACAAAAAAAGGTGACCACATGGTAGTAATTTAGAAGGAAATGCGACCATTTGGTCGCATTTTTAGGATTTAGGGTTTAGGATTTAGGGTTTAGGGTTTAGGGTTTAGGGTTTTGGGAGAAAAGCGACCAAATGGTCGCATTTGGGCAAAAGTATAATAATTTTTTTAAAAAAATACAATTGGAATTGCGACCATATGGTCGCAATTACGGGCTGATAACTTTAAATTTTCATGAAATTTATGGCGGTGAATTTAAGTAATGCGACCATATGGTCGCAATATTTGGCGGTGAATCTCATACTTGCGACCATATGGTCGCAATCGTTGACCGGGACGCATGACAAGACACTGGCCTTGGTAATGACAACCTGGCGACCATTTGGTCGCTTTTTTTTTAAATGCGACCCAACCGGTAGCATTTATATTTGTAAATGCGACCATATGGTCGCAATTGCCCCACACGCGTGATTTTTTCATTTCTGTCATAATTACATTTTTGCGACCAAGTTGGTCGCAAAAATTGATTTAAATTTCATTCCCTTTCCTTTCCCCGTTTCTTTTTCCCTTTTCCGTTTCTGCTTTCTCTTCTTTTCTTCTTTTCTCCTCTTGCCGCTCTCTCTTTTTCTTCCTCTCTTTTTGTTCGTTTCTCTCTTTCCCCTATCCGTTCCCCGTTATTTCTTCCCGTCCCGTTCCCATTCTTCCTCTAAACCGAAAATCCTCAACCACCACTTAGGTTTCGATTACACGAGGTTAGTTTTCGTAACAAATTAAAGTTTAGTTTATGAATTTAGAGTTTACTTAGTTTTAGTTTTTAGGATAGTTTACTTTAATTAGTTGAGTTTTAGTTTATGTAGTTTAATTTAATTAGTTTAGTTTACATTAACTAATTAATTAGTTTACTTTAATTTTATTACTTTAAGTAATTTTAGTTTAATTAATCTAATGGTTTAATTAATCTAACTTAGTTTACTTTAATTCAATTTAAGTAGTAATTAATTTAATTACTTAATCTAATTTAGTTTAATTACTTATTTAGTTTATTTAAGATAGTTAACTTTAATTTAATAAAATTAAACTAAATTAATTTATAATTACACTAGAATTGATTAGTTAATTTTAGTTTAATTAATGTAATTTAGATTACTTTAATTAAATCAATTGATTTAAAGTAGGGTAATTAATTCAAATAGTTTAGTTTAATTATTAAATAAAAATTGTTTAATTACTTAATTTTAGTTACATTTGATTAAAGTAAAGTATAATTAGGTTAATTGAACTAAAATTAATTCAATTCAACTTAAGATTAATTAATTCAATTAAACTTAAGATTAATTAATTAAAACTAAAATGAACTAATCAATTAATTTGAATTAAAGTAAATTAAAATTAGGTTAATTGAACTAAAATTAATTCAATTAAACTTAAGATTAATTAATTAAAACTAAAATGAACTAATCAATTACTTTGAATTAAAGTAAATTAAAATTAGCTTAATTGAACTAAAATTAATTCAATTAAACTTAAGATTAATTAATTAAAACTAAAATTAACTAATCAATTACTTTGAATTAAAGTAAAATAAAATTAGCTTAATTGAACTAAAATTAATTCAATTAAACTTAAGATTAATTAATTAAAACTAAAATGAACTAATCAATTACTTTGAATTAAAGTAAATTAAAATTAGCTTAATTGAACTAAAATTAATTCAATTAAACTTAAGATTAATTAATTAAAACTAAAATTAACTAATCAATTACTTTGAATTAAAGTAAAATAAAATTAGCTTAATTGAACTAAAATTAATTCAATTAAACTTAAGATTAATTAATTAAAACTAAAATGAACTAATCAATTACTTTGAATTAAAGTAAATTAAAATTAGCTTAATTGAACTAAAATTAATTCAATTAAACTTAAGATTAATTAATTAAAACTAAAATTAACTAATCAATTACTTTGAATTAAAGTAAATTAAAATTAGCTTAATTGAACTAAAATTAATTCAATTAAACTTAAGATTAATTAATTAAAACTAAAATGAACTAATCAATTACTTTGAATTAAAGTAAATTAAAATTAGCTTAATTGAACTAAAATTAATTCAATTAAACTTAAGATTAATTAATTAAAACTAAAATGAACTAATCAATTACTTTGAATTAAAGTAAATTAAAATTAGCTTAATTGAACTAAAATTAATTCAATTAAACTTAAGATTAATTAATTAAAACTAAAATGAACTAATCAATTACTTTGAATTAAAGTAAATTAAAATTAGATTAATTGAACTAAAATTAATTCAATTAAACTTAAGATTAATTAATTAAAACTAAAATTAACTAATCAATTACTTTGAATTAAAGTAAATTAAAATTAGATTAATTGAAACTAAGATTAATTGAATTTTAGTTTAATTCAATTAATGTTAGTTCAATTAATCTAATTTTACTTTACTTTATTTCAAACTAAATGATTAGTTTATTAACTTCAATTATACTTAAGTAGTTTAAATTAATGAGTTACACTAATTTAATTAATTAATTTTAGTTTAATTATTAAATAAAAATTGTTTAATTACTTAATTTTAGTTACATTTGATTAAAGTAAACTACAATTAGGTTAATTGAACTAAAATTAATTCAATTAAACTTAAGATTAATTAATTAAAACTAAAATGAACTAATCAATTAGTTTTAATTAATTAATCTTAAGTTTAATTGAATTAATTTTAGTTTAATTGAATTAATCTTAAGTTTAATTGAATTAATTAGTTATAACTAATCAATTAATTTGAATTAAAGTAAATATAAATTAGATTAATTGAACTAAAATTAATTCAATTAAACATAAGATTAATTAATTAAAACTAAAATTAACTAATCAATTAATTTGAATTAAAGTAAAGTAAAATTAGATTAATTGAAACTAAAACTAATTGAATTTTAGTTTAATTCAATTAATTTTAGTTCAATTAATCTAATTTTACTTTACTTTATTTCAAATTAAATGATTAGTTTATTTTAGTTTTACTTAATTAATCTTAAGTTTAATTGAATTACTTTTAGTTAAATTAATCTAATTTTAATTTACTTTTATTCAAATTAATTTGATTAGTTTATTTTAAATTATTTACTTAAATTTATGTTAGTTTAATTTACATTATTTCATTAATTAATTAATTAATTAAATAAACTAATCAATATTTTACTTACGTAATTAGTATTAAATTAGTTTATTTTGGTTGTAGGATTATGACGGCAAACGGCGTCCTCCCCGGTCAGACGAGGCCTGACGATGCGGGTGACGAGGGGTCTCCCAGACGCCATCTGGCGTTGCCCCCGACGCGAGGCGACTACGGAGGAGTTGGACATCCCTTCTGATTACGATACGCGACTTGCCGCCACGCTCGATGATAGAGTCCCTGAGACCGAGTCTTCGACACCACGGCCGCCGCAGACTCCCTTGCCACGCCTCGGGCTTAGCATCAGGGTATGCGTCCAGGTCGGCGTCCTGGTCCGCATCGGTCGGATCGGCACTGGCCCTCGACTTCATGCACTCAGTAGTCTCGGCCGCGCAGACTCTACCCTTCGGATTGAAGGGGATACGTAAGTAATTTTGTTTACTATTTCCCTAAAAGTTTTCTATTCTTTTTAACTAATAGTTTCTAATATATAGCACAATAATTTTTTGTGATTTTGCGGAGTCTACCAGATATCTGACCGTTTCAAAACGGTTTCGAGGTCCTTCAGAGCATGCCTCTACCCAGCGACCTCATGGACGAAGATTCCGACGACGGAGAAACGTCGGATGTACGACAGTTGGAAGGTAAAAACATAATTTATTTTCATAATTAATTAATTTTGAAATTTATAAAAATAAATTTATTACTTTAACAATTTTTTAATTCAATTTTTTCAGGGCAAGTTTCCGTTATCGATCCCGATATCACCGACGGTAGATTGTTCCCCCCATGGGACAGCCACGTCCTGGGATCGATTCAAGGACCTCATGTTCCGGGCGCGAGAAGGCAAGCAAGAAACCGCCCGTGTGGATGAGCCCAGGAGGACCACGCGCGGCCGCTAGCTTGATCACTCCTCGGGCAAGGCAGTGTCAAGCAGGAATAAGGCCAACCGCGCGAAGAATCCAAGAAAAACACATAAGCGGGGCGCGGACCCACGACGAGCACCATCGTCGATTGGTATGCTTTTTTTTCCTCGCTCGCTTTCTCGTTTTCTTTTTTCTCGTTTTTTTTTCAATTACTAATTAATTTATTATGTTTTATTCTTCACTATTTGATTTTTTAGGAAGCGAAGCACGGGCGCCCGTCCTGCCTGATGAGCCGCACCGAGTTCTTCACACGAAGAAGGACGGGACGTTAAGTCGACGATAAGGCAAAAGAAGTTCAGGTATTTAATATTTTTTTCAATTATTATTCTTTCTTTAAAATTTTTCATACATTATATATTAACCATTTTATTTTTTGAATTTTAAATGTTTAGGAACGTTTCACGAGTCCTTGACTCGGTTGCCCACACCAGACTCGCAACCGACTCAGGAGGACCGTATAGAGGCGTTCTTGGGAGGTCCTGGAGGGGTTCGGCTGATGGGTCGGTCCCTGGGCTCGGCCAGACGGGCGACGCCTTATGCAGATGTGCCCCGGCCTCGGCGGAATGGAGCGAGCACTAGCTCCTGGCCTCTTCCGGGGTGAGCGAAGAAGCTTGCCGGACATGGAGGCTATGCGTGAGGACTTCGTTGCTCGAGTCGCTACTATTGAGGCCGACATACGAGCACGAGTCGAGGCCGACATACAGCACGAGTCGACGCCTAGGTCGCATCCGCTTTGGCCGCGTACTTGGATCTTGGCGGCCGCCTCTACATCGACGCCTCCTCCCCCACCCCGCCCCCCATGAGTAGTTTAGGATTCTTTCGATTGTATAAAACATTTTTTTAATATTTGATATATATTTTTTTTATTTGAATTTCAATTTTTTTTTTTATGAAATTTTAATATTAATTAAATAAATAATTAGTAATTAATAATTAATAATTAATAAATAATTAAAAATTAATAATTAATAATTAATTAATAATTAATTAACTAATTATTAAAATTTAAATTTAAAAAAAAAATTCTTAAATGCGACCTGGATGGTCACTTTTAGCGACCATCCTGGTCGCATTTTAATCGAGACTAAAAGTGACCATTTGGTCGCATAAAATGCGACCATTTGGTCACTTTTTATGTGACCAAGTGGTCACTTATCTTTCACATAAATTACGACCGGATGGTCGTATTTTCATCGAGCCAATAAGTGACCATTTGGTCACAAAATTTACGACCATTTGGTCCCTTTTTTGTGACCAAATGGTCACTTGTATTGAAGATAAAATGCGACCATATGGTCCCTTTTAATGCGACCATTTGGTCGCATTTTTTAAAAAGTTTGACTTTTTTGCTACCAAAATTTTTTACGACCATATGGTCGCATTTTTGTGACCATGCAGTCGCATAATTGAAATCCGACCAGCTTTTTAGCAACCACTCTGTTGGTCGCATTTTGGTCGCATTTTAGGTGAAAAACGACCATTTGGTCGCAATTTTCTGGTCGCAAATTGGCAGTTTTTTTGTAGTGATATTTTCTAAATAAAATATATTTTCATAATCTAACAATTTATACATATGTTATTTTAAGGGAAATTTCATTGGGTAGTAGAATTTTCTGTAATATTTATAAATATAGCATTTTTAAAAAGTATTTACAAATATAGCAGTTTTTTAAAAACCTTCATTTATGTGTATCAGAGAAATCAGTGATAACTTATAAAATAATCAGTAATAACTATTATGTAATCAGTGATTCATGCACAAAATATCAGTAAAATCAGTAATTACTTGTATGGAAATTAGTGAGTACTTGTGAGAAAATCACTAATTAATCATGCAAAATTAGTGGTAATTTTATAATATTTTAGGTACGAATTTAAGTTTTTTTGCTATTTTTGCAAATAAGTTTTTTTACTGCTATTTTTATAAATATTGGACCTAATTTTTCTATTTTTAGAAGAGCCCCTTATTTTAAAGTTAAATAAAAAAAATTATTCAAATACAATGCTTTAAAAGATTTTAGAATCTATATTTGATCTATCGTTTGATTCCTATTTAAAATATAATTTATTTGGTTAAATTCATTAGTACCTTATATTTTCTTTTTATAAAACATTAACGAAATTGTTATTAAAATTTTACATAAAAAATTTGAAAGTTAGTAGTTGTAAACATAAACATAGTCTAACTGATTAGCCACTTACTCTTTTTTCTTTTGAGGTTAAAAATTCTGAGTTGCCTCCTCAATTTAATGAAACGTCTAATTAAAAAAATAAAAACAAGTTATTAAATTCTTTGTCATCTTATATTAAATCTAAATTTAAAACTAACATAAATATTATTGATTATTATCTATCCATTATCCGCAAAGGAAGTTGAAAAGTGTCTAAAAACAATAAATTTCTTAAAATAAATGTTACTTGAATAAAATAAATCAATTCGTGGGGAAGAATTTAGAGATAAAAAAATGTAATTGTTTTGAATCGCTTTCATCTTCAACACTATTCCCAACTTGTCCTTTAAGTAATTTTAAAAGACTATTTTGTCCCGACCTTGTTTTATGGTCAACGTCAAACATTCCCGGACTCATCCATGACCATACTCATACACCATGACATATTTATGACACGACCGCAATAAAATTTCAAAATCTAATTTTAATCCTCAATTTTATATAACATTTTTTTAATTCATCTCATTATGTCTTTACCTAACTTTTAATGATTTTTTTTTCAATATATAATAATGACTACATGGATTGGATTTTGTAATTAGATAGAAGAATATTTAAATAAAAATGGAAAATAACTAGGTGAAATTATCGGAGAAAGTTGTTTAATTTGATCTTTCAATAATTATTGGATGTGATCATTACAAATTAAAATACGGTAGATTACTCATCATACAATATTTAACATGTCAAATTAGTTGACATCTTACATCAATTTGACCATCTATAATCTATATAGCCTTTTTTTTAAGAAAACTATTTATTTATGAATTAAGATAATATATTTCATTATTTTTATTACAATTTATCATTTTTATTGACAATTCAATAAGTAATTTATCGAGTCATACTCAATGATTATTGAGTGTTTATTTGTAATTAATATAATTCATTTTCCAAAAGCAAAAAAAATAGCTCCTTTTCCTGTATGTTAATTAAAATATCAATTCATTGAATAGTTAAAAAAAATATATATCTCACTTGGAACAATATAACTTTTAAATCAAACTTATATAAATAAGTCATGTTTGGCACATCAATTAAAATCTACTTGGGATTCTTATTTTTTTAAAATTATATATTTACTTATTTTGAGTCACTATTAAATATTATTTTTAGATCAATATTTCCTAGAAAATTGATTATCTATGAAGAAGAAAAACATATTTTTCCTCACTTTTATTTTAAAAATATAAAAAAAATCTTAAAAAAAAAAAAAAACTCTATTTTTTTAAAAAGATTATCTTTAAATTTCGGAAGATGAATATCAGAAATAAAAACAAAAACAAAAAATTAATGAGAGATAAAGAGAGAAGAAGACGACTTTGACTCGTTATTAGTTATTACCTATTAACGTCCAAAAATGTGGGCCGGGCGTTTGACCAATAGAGAGTCAGACGATTTCAAAGCTGAAAACGCCTTCACTTGCGTCTTTCAATCCATTATTTTCTTTTTACAAGTCTTGGTATTCAATCCCTTCTCCATTTTATTTTTTAAACCTTCAAAAAAAAAAATTTTGTTATAAATAATATATTTGTAAAGGTCCATAACTCTATTGCTTTCATAGGTTATAAATTCTACCCCATTTTATGATTCAATTATATAACCCCTACAACATTACTCTTGTAATTTATTCTTTGTAGTTGTCTCATGGTTTTTCTATGCTATTGTAAACCTATAAATAGAAATTGTAAGAAACCTTGACTATCCCAAAAGTAAATATCAATCATGTATCACTTCTCTATTCTCTCTTGTGTTCTTCATCTTTCTCTCTTTACTTATTGTTCTCTCGGTTTAGTTTATAATAATTTTAATCGTATTTTATTTTAATCATAAATTTAGTCCTTACATGATATTTAGTATTAGATTCAGTGTGAAAACTCTCCGAAAATGAAATGCTAGAGAGGAAATCAATATATATAGTGTAATAAGTGACAGCTCATGACAACTCAACTAGCCCAACTAACTAATCAATATATAACAAACTATTACCAACAATAATACTCTAACACCCCCCCCCCCCCAAACTAATGGTGAACAAGCCTCAAACATTAGTTTGCTCTATAAAGACAAAAAATGAGTATTCGGTAGTGCTTTGGTTAGAATGTCTGTTGTCTGAGCTAAGGATGGAACATGACAGACATCAAGTTGCTTGTGAACAACCTTCTCATGAACAAAATAGAGATCTAACTCGATGTGCTTTGTCCGAGCATGCTGAACAAGATTCTCAACCAGCTGAACTGTGCTCAAATCTTGGTAAATTGAGACTGTGGAAAGTGTTAGAATATTGATCAAATTACAATAATGAAGAACAAGATTACCTAGCTATCAACAACGGATTGCAACACACTGCCTTGCTGTTACAAGCTGTTTCTTAGCAGTTATTTCTGTTTGTGTTTTACAATCTATCACCATCTCTTTGTAACTAATTCTGGAAGTTCTCTTGTATCTCTTGTGGCTATAATATATAAAAAGGACTAAGTGGATGTAGGCTAATGACTAATCTTCAACTAGGAAGCCAAACCACTATAAAATTCTGAGTCTTTCATCCATTAGTTCTTCTCCTTTGGCTTTTGTTTCTTTTGTTCGTAATCTGCAACTTCTCATTCTAATCTTTTGATTCTTTACTAAACATTGTGTTAAGGTTGTTAATTGTATAACAGAAAGGAAGAAAAACTTTTCCTAGATTGAGATGAAGAATTGGCCAAATTGACAGACATAGGATCTGAAATCTTGGTATGTTTCACAATTTTAGACTCATGAGCAAGTAGCAGAGATTCAATTTCCTCAACAACACACTCATCTTTTCGAAAATTAACAGAAATTATAAAAGAATCATACTCATCAGATAAACCATAAAAAAATTGAATCAATGTGTTCAGAATCACTCATAGGATGACCAATGGACTCCAACTGATCTACAGCATGCTTAATTTTCAGTAAATAATCATTGATTGAAAGTGAACCTTTCCTCGTATCCTTTAGCAAATCCTTAAATTGAGAGACTTTAGCTTTGGTTTTCGCTATGAAATAAGCAATCAAGGTTACCATATTTGAGCAGCACTATTACAACCTACCATTTTTGTTAGAATTGTAGAAGACATGGACGAAAGAAGCTAGGAAACCAGAAGATTATCACGTACCTCCCAATCAAGATACTCAGAAGTGAAAATTCTTGATTGTTCATCATCTGGTGAAGCATATTTCTTCGGAATATAACGATCCTTCTAGAAGACGTATTTCTGAAGATGATGACCTTTAATCAAAGCTTGAACATGTTGACGCCATAGTAAGAAGTTGCTATGGTCCAATTTCACAGAAATTTTAGCCGAAAAACTCACTAATTTCACTGAATCAGAAGTGACTATGGATAAAGTCGAAAGCGTAGGAGTGGATTCAGTGGAAGTAGACATTCGAAAGAGAGATTTGATAAAGAAAAGGCTGAGCGGAATTGAAAGATTGACAGATGTGAAATATTGCAAACGACAGGCGTCACTAGTATGCTATCAGTAATTTGACCAGATGAGAAAAGGCCGAGAAAATGCAAGAAAATGAGAGAAACAGAGAGAAAATTCGAAGATGAAAACTAATTTCTAAAGAAAAAATTATGGTCTAGGACCATAAGCTCTTGATACCATATTAGATTCAGTGAAAACTCTCAGCAAATAAAATGCTAGAGAAGAAATCAATATATATAGTGTAATAAGTGACAGCTCAACTAACCCAACTAACTAACCAATATTTAACAAACTATTATCAACAATAATACTCTAACATTTTACACATCTGTATCCGAGTATTTGGTATGTCAGTACTAAATAGGGATGTCGGGAAGTGAAATTTCATAATATTATTGAAATTCTCATCCAAAACTACTATAAATAATTAATATATTATTTAATTTAATCTTACCGAAAAAATAGTGTGGATAGATAAATAAAATAATTATTAACGTTTGATAATGATTTTAGTTAATTGTTTTCTATTTAAAAAAATGTGAAAAAAATTTAATTTTTAAAGGTAGAAAGTTAAAAGTAAATTTGAATTTTAAAGACAAACAGAACCATTAATCTTTAAAATTATTACTAATAAAACAGAGTCTAGATATTTTCGCATATATAAATCTTTAAAATTATAACTAATAAAACAGAGTCTAGATATTTTCGCATATATAAATCTAAGAGAACTCCATTCTAATTATTTATATTGATATATTTCAACTATAGAAAGAAAGGGAAAAAAAACTATGTGAACAAAGAAAACAAAATAATAATTTTCAGAAGTATCATTTGTATATTTATTTTTGCTTCGTATTTAATTTAAAAATAATATATGGACCTAGATAAAAATCACAATTAATATACCAAAAATTGAAACAATCTTATTAATTAAAACCCACAAGAAAATAAAAAATCTAAAAAATAGAAGGTCATTTCTTTTTTTACCATGTCACTTGTACCCATTTGATTCATAGTGGACTTTCAAATCTTTCATTTTCATTTTATATACACTAGGTGTTTATTAATTTGGGAAAATGGTAAATAACATTGTTATTGTTTTGGTCAAATTCAAGAACAATCATGTAATTTAAAAATGATAAATCACATTCATATAGTTCCAAATTATGTCAATAACACCCCTTCCATCCAACGTTGTAAATATTTTTTTTAGCCATAACTTCTTCGTTTGAACTCCGATTTGAATGATTCAAGATATTTTAAAATCCTCATTTCTAGCTCTATGTTATGGTCACTTTAAAACTTCGAAATCATCAATAAATAAAAGAGGTTATTATCATCAAAATATTATGTATGATTGAATCTATTAACCCATTTGTTTAATGATAATTTAGAAGTTTTCAAGTGACGAAACGTAGAATCCAAAATGAGGGTTCCAAAACGTGTTGAATCATCCAAATCGAAGTTCAAACAAAGAAATTATTGCTAAAAGAAAATTTACAATGTTGGAGGAGACGAGTCTCATTGACTTAATTTAGAACTACATGAGTGTGATTTACCATTTTTAAACTGTAGAGACTGTTCATGAATTTAACTGAAATCACATGGGTGTTACTTACCATTTATCTATTAGGTAGAAATTTCAAAAAAAAAATTATATGACATTTTTTTTTCTTGAAAACTACTAGAATTGGAATACTAATTTATATGATTTGTTTGTTAAAAAAAAATAGTATTGCGTAATACACCATCTAATTCCATAACAGCACATAGACATATAAGAAAATTTTAATAAACAAATATATAAAAGCATGGGCTGCGGACTCAGTTTGTGGGCCTTGCGGCCTGGTTTTTTCTCATCTTTCCCACGTTTTTTGGTTTTTTTTTTCTTGTCAAGTTTTATTTTCCTAGCTTTAATTTTCTCATTTCATAAACAAAGTTCTCCATGGTTTTGATTGATTTGAAGATCAATTTCTTTCTGTAATTGAAGTTTTCTAACTCATTTAATAACTACTTGTGTTTAGCTTTTCTGTTTTATAAACATAAACTTGATTAGAGAAGGTTCTTTTTCTTACTTTATCTTTGATTTGTGTGAAGAATAAGTAAACAAATAATCAACAACATAGAAAGTAAAGAGATCAAGAACTTGACACGGGATTTATCCTGGTTCGACTATAAGAGTCTACATTCAGTTGTTGGAGATGATCTCTCCATGCTATGCGCTATATCAAACTTACAATCATTTATCGAGGGAGTAACTGATCTCAAAAACTCTCAAAATACACGACAATTCAAAGTAAGAACTCCTCTTCTAAGAAAGCAAATTAGAAAGAAAAGAAAAAAAAAAACTCTTTACAATAGTAACAGAATAAATACATCCCACGTGGGTCAACAAATGCAAAGTAACAAACCAACTGATTTTATTAAAATGTAAATGAGCCTTTAATCATCAGTCTTTACTTTGCCAGCTCAACAGAAATAAGAGAGCTTCTTAATCATTTCATAACAATTTGTCCTTTTAAAGCTCAATCATATTTTAAATGAAAAATTATATAGGCCACCCCTAATTATAGAGGTCGATCGTAATATTTATTCACTCATTTTTAATTTGAGTAATTGACCCTCTAAATTTTATAAATTATTAAATTGGACCCATACAAATTTAATTCAACAAATTATCTCTTTAAAATTTTAATTTTAACCCCAAAACAAAATTATAAAATTACTCAAAATTCATTTAGTACCTCAATAAAGGTCTACCTAATCATAAAATACCTAATATTAACTATAAAAAAACTCAAATTATAGGTATCAAATCAAACAATATAAAAAAATTCAAATCCGATAACAAAATAGTCAGCTCTAACTATGGAAAAAAAAACACAAGTTTCTAAAAATACCTTCATTTAGATGTACAAGTATAACTAAAAATCTCCAAGTATGATAGCAATCTATACTATCTAAAAAGTGGATTGAAGGGAAAAACTTTTGATTTCCATTTTTACTCTTACTATTTTACTTTATAATATTAAATTACCACTTTGATTTTATTTAATAATATAATAAAGAAGATTTACACATTTATATTTTATTAAAAAAAAGAATTTTCAATAGACGGTTGTTTTTTATAAAAACATTGTTAACTAATAACAAAAAGAAAATTAATATAAATAATGCATTTAAAGTGTACATAAGTTACCGAAGAACTATGAATTGCTTAGTTATTATAATTAATTTGATATTTTTAATTAATTGTGTAAGTTGGTATTCCACATAAATTTATTTGGAGTATATCGTTTTTTTTTTTTTTAATAACGGAATATGTCGTTTAACCTACTCTTTTTTACTATAAATGAAGATGAGGGGAAGGATGTGAAGTCACAAAATTCTAAATTCTAATTATATTGTACTGTCAAACAGGCATCCAATGGCAGTAAGTCTCTACAATCTGCACTTAGTGAGGAATAGAGAATGTCGCTTCTAATTTTTTAGGAAATATTTTACTTTTGAATATATTTTTTTATGTATGTGGATTATTTTTACCTTTATTTTATTTTTTCATTGGAATTTCAATTTCAAATTTGTAATTGAAACTACTGTTCCTTTATCCGTTTTACGATATCATAGATGCAATTTTTTAATTTATTTTATTTTCAAATTCAAGACAGTTGTTAATGCAGTATGTTGATTAAAAATAATCCATGTTTATTGAATATTTAGATATGTTTCATAGTGTTTATTGTAGCTTCTAATTTTTTATATAGCTCTTACACCAGATCATCAACCATAGCATAGTGATACTTGATATGGTCACGATCATGACAATGACTTACTCCAATTTCAATCTTTAGAAACTTTACCTCTTTCAAGCTCTTATCACTTCATTTGAACTACTAATTGTTAGCATAGAAAGTTGCTTTGGTACATAATTAAAGCAAATTCAATGCGGTTTTGATTGGAGAGAATTATATATATATATGAGAGAGATAAATGGCTGATAAAATTCATGATAAATGTTATTTGTTTAATGGAGAATTGGTTGTGTAGTTTTTTTCCCATAATTATAATATCAGTGTATTTAAACCAAAACAAACTAATGCTTTTATGTATGTTCAAAAATAAAATATTTATTGTATTAATCATGGTTGGTCGAGCATATTTGCTAATATATATATATTGTATACTAAAATTGCTTTAGTGTACAAACTTCATGTGAGATTAATGGTAATGGGAAACTAAAAAAAAAAACTCAAACCCAAACCCAAACCTATTAGAGGATAAATAAAGGTGGTTCATGTTGACATAAATCTAATAAGAGGAAGAAGAATGTGAGAATGAAGTAATTAATAAAAAAAAACCATAAACTCTTTCAAAGATGCAATAATAAATAAATAAAATTGTAAACACGTGCATACCACGTGCTAAAAAAAACTAGTTTAATTAAATGCAGCTTATTACAACTTAAAATTTTAATTGATTTTTTAGTTTAAATCCGCAATATCCAAGGCGTGAAATTGATTTTCTCTCAAAATTTCCAACAATATGTAGCTTTATTAAACACGTGTTTCTTTTTGTCATTGAACTTTTTCCTTTAGTTTTCCCCCTTCGACAAACAAAGCTTTCAAGTCGTGTTTTGATTTATATGAAGTTCAAAATTTAGTCTAGTCGCCGTGACTCAGTTTCTTGAGACTGCACGTGATTGTTTTTTTTAAGGAAAATTTAAGGAATAGTTCTAAAACGTTACAAGTGATTAGTAACTCTTCCTTGAAGCCCAAGAATTTATAACAATTGATTTTATTTTATTTTCCTTAAATTCAATTTCCAAAAGTCGCAAATACTATCTAATTGAATCAAAAATCTCACTCTAGATAGGAAAATTAAGAGAAAAATGAAGAGCGCAAGTCAGATATAAAAAGAGACGTTGCGATTTTACAGATTTATTTCAGAAATATTACAATTGATAAACTTATTTTATAAATATTGTAAATCATCTTTTGAACAGATGATTTTATTCAAATTTTTCTGACACATCAGACTCATTGCATTAGATGTCCACGTGTACAAAATCATATATTATACAAACAATTTAACAGACGTGAAATTTATATTTATTATAATGTATGATGTCACTATTTCTTTTATGTAAACTTTGATTCTAATTGCATGGACTAAATTAAATTGGAATTTTTAGAAATTAAAATTAAGACCTTACTTATTTAAGGCTAAAATTATATTTTAACCTTATATGTTATGTTGATAAACTTTAACATTTGGGTCAATTAATCGTTCTACTTAAAAAAAAGAATCTTAAATCCCTATACTCTATCATTTATTGCAATTCAATCTTCATATTTTTAAAAGTTTATCCAATTGAACCTGACTAATAATTTATGACATTAATATATTACACTAATATTTTCAAAAAAATTAATATTAATTCAATTTTCAGATATCCTCATGCTCATAAATCATATCATACCATCCATAAATTTCCTTGAACTTGTTAATTTTCTATCGAAATTAACATTAATTCCTAATAACAAAATAAAACTTTTAAAAATTCAAAAATCTAATCAATTTAATTAAGGACCTTTTTAAAATACATACCAAAAATTTCTTTTCCTTGTCCCACCTTTTCCTCTCTTGTTCATCAATGGCAGAACGTTCTAATTTAAAAATAATATTCGTCCATGAATTCAATTTCATTTCATAAAAAAGGAAACCATATTCTCTCATAAAGATTTCTGAATGAAATCATCAAAGATTTAATTTCATTTTGAGTGCAAAAAGACAGCAAGAGAGGGGAGAAAGAAATAGGTCACCAACACATCATAGAAGATCGAATAATCAAATCACTCAAATCAATTAAAATCAACACACAAATATCAATAAAAAATCCTTCAGACGATTTTTCAGAGAACAAAACTTACTTATAAAAATTGTACGATATATGCATTTGATGCTTAAAAAGGTACATCTTCTGCTTTCCATTTTCAAACGTTATTATCTTTCTTTGACTATGCCTTTTACCGTCCAGATTTTTGCATAGTTCTCTCATTTTCACTACTTTGTACGTGTTTTGTTGAGCCGTTCAAAAACTAGTGAACGTTTATGTTTATGTTTACGGCTATGGAAAATACTTACATTCTTAACGATGAAAAAGGATTCATAATGTTGTTACGTCAACATGAAGAGTTTCCACGTATGCAATGAATTTAGAGTATGGAACGAGTCAGAAGTAGTGCGCTGCACTAGAGATGCTGTGTAGGCGGTGTGCTGAGTAGATGACGAGCATTGTATGTACCTGCACAGAAAACGAAGAAAGCACAGGTGTGGTGCCGGCCTAACACTCTCCGATACTAAAGTCAGAACAAGCAGAGCTAGTGTGTCAGAGAGAATTGTAGTAGAATTAGTTACCTAATGAATGAATTTCTTCTTCTATTTATAGAAGAAGAGGTTGATGACATCATCGTGCCACGTGTTGCGTCAGGATTGGGCCACGTGTTGCTTCTCAACAAATTGTCGCATGTTGGTTATGCCACGTGTCGTCTTTTGGTTGGATATTCGTATAATGTAGTTTCTTGGTCTTAGATATGTAGCCTTAGATGACGTAAACGTAGCTTCCCGTGACGACATAGACGTAGCCTCCCAGATGACGTAGCCTTATCTTTCCAGATGATGTAGACATGCCGATTGTGTATTCATTAATCAAGTTAAGAAATTTCACGTGTACTAATGTAATTTCAGCTACAACTCATAAGATCATATATGTTAATGAGACTATATACTTATAGATAATACTTGCGTCTAAACTAGTTCTCTAATTTTTATTTGTCAATATTTATTAAATACTTTCATATTTATTAAATTTGTGGGACCTACTGACTTTTATAATCTAATAGAAATAAAATATGTATGAAAATATAAACAATGTCCTCCAAATTAATTTTTAGACAAGTATTTTCCCATATTTATTAATTATAATATAGGTTTGTCAATAAAATATATATGATAGAAATGAGAATCTACTATTAATGGATCGGGAGCAAGTGTGGATCTACTCTATGTGGGAGGCAATTGTCCTCATTTATAAAATGATTGATGATCCTTTTATCTGTAAAAACAAAAAAACTTAGTAAAAATTTAAATTTGTAGTATTTTATCTATTTTGCCCCTTCTTAAAAATAACTTAATATACTTTTCATCTCGTAAAAGAATTTTTGACTCCATCCTCGACTAAAAAGAAGTGTCCTTGATATTCTTGTTAGATTGAGAGATCACACACCACTTATTTATAATGTTAATATTTTGAGTCTTATTTCCCTTGTATTTAACTTCTTTAATCATCAAGTCAAATAAACTATTTTATCATTTGTGGTATAATATTCTCTGTCTTTTCATCTTCAACTCTTTTAATTAATTTTTTATTTTGGGTTAGTGAAATTTATAGAAATTGAATTATAATATCACATGCAGAAATCATTGAATCATCATTTATAAACTCTTATTATCAAGTAAACTGTTTCTCTTCCTTATTAAAACAATTAATACAATAATTTATAAGCAAGAATCATGTATTATGTCAGTCTTAATTTCTTCATAATTTATGAGGATTATATAATTGTGAAACGATTAAATTGGAATTTGATCTATCAAGGGGGCGTTTGTTTTCCGGTTTGCATGAGATTGAGACGTATGAGGATGAGATGTATGAGGACGAGATGTCCGGAGACGAGGTCACTGTGTTTGATTTTAGATGGAGATGAGAATAATAAAATTATATTATAAAATAATTTTATAATATAATTGGAATTTGATCTTCTACCATTTAATGTTTAAATGAATCCGAGGGCCCCTCAAGGCCATTGAATTATCATCTTGGCAAAAAGCTAAATGGATGGTTGAGATTTGATTTCTCACCTACTATTCTATAGAGAGAGGTTGACTCCAAATAAAAGAAACCTTATTAAATATTATTAACTAACTCAATATTAAATATTTGTCTGCGAAAATTCAGAGACAGTGATGCCTTTTTTCCTTCTTTTTACATAAATAGCCTCTCTGCCACTGAATCTTTTCTTCCGTATATAGGAATAAAATTATCTGAGAGAAATAAAGACCCTGCAGTCTAGGTAGCTGATATAATTTTTTATCTTTATTTTTATTTTCTTTTTCTTTTTCTTGTGAATATTTACGATTGCTTCTGAAAATTTATCAGACCCTAGAAAAAAAGGACTAATGGGATTCACTGAATTGCTATATTTACTAGACTGATTTGGCAGTGATAGAAAAAGGGTCTGACTGTGCTTGTATTGGAAGGAGACAAATCAAGAGAGGAAGAAGAAAAAGGAAAAAAAAATATAGATGATTTACAATAGGTCAGTTTAAAAAAAATATATAGCAGAAATTACCTTTATGTTGTAATAATTAATCTCAAACTTCCACTTTAGTAATTGAGCTCCTAAATTTTATAAATGATTGAAATTAGACTCATAAAAATTTAATTTGATAAATTAGCTCATTAAATTTTAAAATTTGAAACTAAAATATCACTATAGACACGAATAATATAACCTTAATATCAACGAGGCAGGGTGTAGTCAGATCGAAGAAGATAATTCCAATTCTCGTGGGCCGTGAAGGATTTGGGGTCGGGAGCCCTCGTACACACGATGTCTTAGAGATTTTATATTAATAATTAATAAATGAATAATTTTAAGGGAACAATTTATTAGTTTAAAAAAGTTTGGTCCAATTTTAATATAAAGTTTAGGAGCTAATTACTACGAGTTATTTAGATCACTTATGTAATTGTGTTCTATGAACATTACAACCATATTAACTATTGTGTTTATTGTGCTTACTTGTAATAATGATCGAGATGTGTCGAGATGTTTCATGATTCTTAATTAATTTATAAAGATTAAATTGAAAATTTTAAAATTATAAAAACTAAATCGATTCAAACTCGAATTATGGGATTCAATTAAAACTTTTAAAATTATAAATACTAAATTGATTACTAAAGCAAAAGGGGAAAAAGGATTGTATATAAGTTTTTTTATTTCCTTTCCTTCTTCTCCATTGTATTTGTGAGTTGTCAATTTGTGAGACTTTTTGCTTTGTTTCATGTTTTATTATTTGACAAGAAACCTGGATCACTTGCTTAACTTGCAAACCAAAATCTCTCTGCCAGTTTTAAGATAGAGACACTGAAAAAAAAAATTCTAAAAAAAAAAATAAGGGTTCTGACTTTTACTCTTGGGAAATGTGAGACTGTTTTATAGGCTTTATTTTTCAACTCTTTCTTATAAAAACACAAATCATTGTTTTCTGTTTTTAGTTTTTAGTTTTTTTTTCCTTCTTCTCATTCATTCATTCACTCACTATCTCTTTCCCATCATAACCATCATTATCATTTTGGCTTTTGAAGATATGAAAGGAACATTCTTTTGTTGTTTTATATTGAGTCTGCAAATATTGAGTTTGGTTTCTGCTACAACCAGAACTTTTGCTCCAAATCATGATTTTCTTCCTCATAAACAAGGTTTGTTTTCCTTATTAACTCAAGTTTAGTTTTATCATTCTCTAATTATTACATCTAATTTAGCTATAGCTTTTTTTTTTTATTAATATTAATTTTTAAACTCTCTTGTAATTATTGCAATTATTGCATAATAAGTTTTCCCTTCAATACTATGCAAGGTTTCTTCTTCTTTTTTAAACAAACATAAATCCCACTTGTTTTACTTTTCGTTTTAATATTCACGATATTTCATCTCAAAATCAATCGATAAAGGTTTTGCTTCTTCTTTTGAAAAATTACCATTTTTCAAACAACTACTAAAATCTCTCTTGTTTTGCTTTCCCGTCTTAATATTCACGAGGTTTCATCTCAAATTCAATATATAACCGGTAATAAAGTATCTCGTAGTGACATAAATAATGTTAGGTCACCCCATCTTTTCAATGTGAGATCTTAAACGGAACTCGTCAAAATATTCCGCTTACTCTATCTCGGTTGTTTCCAGGTGATCTGATTGAAGAAAAAAATGGAAAAGGAGAAGTAAAAGAGGAAGAAGAATACTATGGAGGAATGAGGAAAATAGGGTCAAGCCCACCAAGTTGTGACCATAAGTGCTATGGTTGCAAACCATGTGAAGCCATTCAGGTTCCAACAACCAAAACACAACGTACCCATTTGGGGATTCAATACACTAATTATGAGCCTGAGGGTTGGAAATGCAAATGTGGTCCTTCATTTTATAGTCCTTGATTCATTTATTTTCCATTTTCTCCTCTTTTACTTTGTTCATCTTCTTCCATTGTATTGATACCATTCCACCAAAAAAAATAAAATAAAATTAGCTTCTTCCTCTCGTCTTATTTTTATTAGATATTATATCAAATTGAATGGGAGACTCGCTGTTTCGACAATAGAGTATTAATATTCCACTTGAGTTATACTCAAGTTGACCCGATCTCATTTTCTTGAAATATATTTTGCAGATGAAAATTTACTTCATATATTGTTGGGGTTCTATATCAAATTGATATATTGATGATAAAATGAGTTTTTGATAACAATGGTGTACTCAAAAAACAAAGTTGTATTTTTCTTTTTTCTAATTATGTTGAAAGTATATTGGTTTTTTGGTTTTTTTTTTAACCCTTAATAGTTTTTTAAATAATTTATTTTGGTTTTTAAATGATTTTGAAAAAGTCTATTAAATAGAAAGGTGAGAATTTCCTTTCCGGTTTTATTTAAGGGAAAAAAATTATCGGAGAAATAAATATATGATGGTCTCAAGATCCTAAACTAAAGCTAAGAAATTGACTTTAAAAAAATATCTAAGAATAATTTTTATAATAATTATCATAAAAAAATAATAATAATATTCATCATTTTATAATATAAAAGATTATTATTTTTAAATTTTGAAAATAAACTAAAAAAAAATTACGTTTGAAATTTGTGCAGAAAAGTGTTGTGGGTGTAAAATCTTTTTTAAATATAATACATTAGTTAATTTAATTGTTTGATTGGAGAATCCATTTTATTCAAGTACCAAGTTTATGACGTGTCGCTACGCAACCATGCATGAGCATGACACGTGCTGCAGTTGTCCTCACTGTATCGGCGAGAATGAGAGGACCAAAGAAAAAGCTTATTTATCTTCTTTTTGACTTATCTTCTTTTTGACTCCTCTTTGGAATATGCCTTTGCCTTATGGTGCTCCGGCAAAGTCATTAAATATTTTCAAAGCCAGACAGGAATTTAATATGGTCAATTTTCATTAATTGAAATTAAAATTCATTTATGGGACTTTTTTTTTTAATATTATATGAAATTAGGGGAGCAGTGATTTTTTTTTTTGAATAAAAGGAAGCGGTGATTGAACCTTCAAATTTATAGAAGAGAATATTTATATCTTACTAATTGAATACATGTTAGCATATATGAGATTAATATATTAATAATAAAAAGATACATATTACTTCACTAATAATACTTAATTAACCACTCGTTCTTATAATAGAGGTCTTTTAGTTATTTTATCTTAAATTATAAAAAATTGGGTTCTTTTGTATTATCACGAGTCTAACACCACAAACAGATTCCCTATCCGACTCTTAGATCAGAAGTTACTTCTAAAAATCTATTTCAATCTACTTCGATGACATTTTATCAGTATACGATTTACAATATTTTTCATAATATTTTTATTTTTACATTATTTTTCAATTTTTTCTTTTTAGCATAAATGGGTCTAAAACCCCAATTAATCAGAGGCGAAGCCACCTCATGGCTAGGGGCCGCGCCAGTTGCCCCCCTCAAATATTTAAGTAAAAATAGTAATATTTTAGGTGGAAATTTGAAATTTTAATATAATTAATCTATTTACCTCTCTCAGTTTTTTAAAAGGGACATTTACAAATCTAGCAATTTTTGTAGTAATATTTATAAAAATATCAACTCAAAAAAGTATTTACAAATATAGCAATTTTCTATATGGTTTATCAGTGATAAACATTGAATTACAAATTTTTACATTATGTTTATCACTGATAAACACATAAATCATTGTTTATCATTGATAAACATTGTAAAAATTGCTATATTTACAAATACTTTTTTGAGTTGATATTTTTACAAATATTACATAAAAATCTGCCACCCAATAAAATTTCTCTTTTTAAAATTAACATTATATAATTTTTACCTCCATAAAAAAAATTGTTAGTTCCCTCTCTGTAATTAATCATTCATTTTGTTTAATTTATAACACTATGTTTCTTTTAATTCCTCTCTACACGTTTTTTTTTATTTAATATATCTCTATAAGTTTTTCCTCTCAATTTTTTCTCAACACTCTGTGACTCTAATTTAATTCTCACTAGCTTCTCTCCACACACTTTCTTTCACTCTTATAAATTTGTGAGAGAAATGTAAATTGATTCCCTGTATTTTTAATAGCACTTATATTCTTTTCATTTTGATCTTTATAATTTTATATATTTGAAGTACGAGAAGTGAATCAATTGACCTCCTATCATCTCAGGGTCCGTTTGGTATAATTTCTCCTAAAAATGTTTTGAGTTAAACATTTTAAAAGAAATACTAATTAAGTGTTTCATCTAAAAATACTTGAGTGAAATATCTTAAGTGAAATTCTTGTTTATAAATACTTTTAGAAGAATTACAAATCAAGTGTTTTAAGACGAAACACTAAATTAATATTTATTTTACAAAGTTTCATTCAAAATATTTTTAGAGAAAATTGTACCAAATGGACCCTCAGTGAGGTTAAAAAAAACAGTTACATGTGTCTATGTTTACATGAATATTAATTCGCACCAAAAAAAATTTCTTCTCATTTTCTTATGGTTTCTTTTACTCTTTTACATTTTGTCTACACAATCACTTATTTTCAAATTATATAAAAACAAGAGGCATCTTTTCTAGGATTTCTATATTTTAAGAAAAACTCAAATTTTTATCCATGAGATTAAAGGTCTAAAACAAATACATGACGGTAATAAAATAGAAACTATATTTTAAGAAAACTCAATTTTTTTCTCCTCTTCTAAATGCAATTTTTACATAATTCACACAGTTTCGAACATAATTTTACATTATAGATAGAATCTTTGTACACTGAATTACAAATAGAATTTATTTGACTGCTTAAAATAAAATCAATACAAATATAGCTGCACCAAGCTAATTAAGTGCAGTCAAGTGAGGGGAAAATGCAAAAATTTGTTTGTTTTTTTTTTTTTATAATTTTATATAAAACACTTGACTGCATCTAATTGATTTAGGGTAGCATGCAGTCATGTTGAACAATACTTGACTGCTAAACGCTAAAAAAAAATAAAAAATACTTGACTGCTAAAAAATAGCAGTCAAAGCTACTCAAAGACAATCAAAAGCAACTAAGTGTCATTTGACTGATTTTGATTAGCTTTAAGTAGCCTTGTCTGTTATTTGTTAATTGGCAAATATTGTAAGTATTTCTCTTACAAAATGGTAATGTAGGCAAAATAAAAATAAGTGAAAGAAACAATGGGGAAATGAAAAATGGTGAGAATTGTCTTTCAAAGATCATTAGACGTGTAAACACAGACTAGCGACGACTCTAACGATGTGTAGTCAATTGATTCACTACAATTTTAAGTATTTAAATTGATAAATTGATAGAATTGAGGTGGACGTTTGTAAAATCCAATTATATGAGGTGAATTTGCAATCAGTCCGGATTTTTTTAAAAAAAAATTAAAGTTTAAATGTATCCATTTGAATAACTCCTCAATTAAAAAAAAGTTTATTTTTTTATACAAAATATCCGGGTGGGGATTGAACCACGCTTTTGAATATGAAATTACATTTCTTAACCAATAGACTATGTTTTGGTTGGCTAAAAAATACTTTTACATAAATATGAATGTAATTAAAAGCAAAAAAAGAAAAAAAAAAACTTTTGAAATATTCAAAACCATACAACAAGAGTGATTTATCTATCAAGCACTACAATAAAATTACTTTCGATAAAAAAAAAATATTTCATAAGTATTTAAAACACAACCTAATATTAGTGTATAATCGAGTCGAGAGTATATTTTTGTGAATTTGGAATGAAAATCAAGCTTGAATTGATTAAAAGAACCTCAATTGACTAAATTAAAATGCGAAATTTTATAGGATGGCAGGTTTTGATACAATATTTTTAAAAATAAAAACTCTAAAAACTATTCGTAGATATAGTAATTTTTACTATGTTAATCAGTGATTATGTGTATTAGTGATAAAATTAATGTAAAAATATATAATTCAATGTTTATCACTGATTCACCAGATCAAAATTTGTTATATTTACAAAAAAATTTGAGCTTCTATTTTTACAAGTATTATTAAAAAAATTGCTGGATTTGCAAATGCTCCGGATTAAAATCGACAAAAAGAAAGACCAAGATGACAACCGAGTTGATTTATTTATTTATATATATATATGAGAAATAGATTTAAGTCCTATTTAAGACCTATTTTTGTCCCCAGTTACTATCAAACTGACCTAACAACTAAAACTCAATTTAGTTAAGCATTATTTGGACTATTTATTATTCTATTGCTTCCAAACAACCAGTTTATTTATTTATTATTATTAGTATTATTTTAGAGTCAAAAAGATAGGCCAATTACTAACGACGATGTTAAAAGCAACAATGTTTGGATGATTCTCACCACTTTATAGATTAGACCAATGAAAAGTTGTTCAAGTAGATGAATAATTGCATATTTTCTCTATTGTCAATTATCTAGCTACCGGAATATATAAGTGGTCTATTCCACCCATTTGATAATCATTTTATTGAAGTTAAATTATATTTGTCATTTTTATCTTTTTGGGTGTGTACCGATTTCATCTCTAAGCTTCTGAAAGTATCATAAACGTACATATTGTTTGACATTGTAAGTCTAAATCATTTTATGCTAACTAATTTTTCCTTATTTTCTATGTTTGTCTTGCAATTTCGTACCATAATGTGATGTTTTTATCTACGTAATAAATAGAAAATGGAAAATGTAATCAATGTAAAAGATAGTGTTAGACGATTTTGAACATTTGTAACACTTTTGAAAGCATATGGCGTAATTGACACAAACTCAGAAGGATAAGTACAATAAGTATAATTAAACCTTTAATATTTATATATTTTTTTTAATGACCAATTGATTTTTATTTTTTATTTTAACAACCAATAACTTAAAATCAACATAATTTTTTTATATAAAAAACGTTTTTCAATATTTCTATTTTTAAAATATAAAAAAGGAAAAATAAGAAATAACACGGTCATCAAAGGTGACTAATACCAAATTAAAGTAGGTAAACAAATAAGTTCGTTGTGATTTATCGTTGATCATATATTTTTAGATGATTTTTTAATATCTTAAACGCGATTAATTAATGTAAAAAATATTTCATTGCTGTGTAAAAATATTTTTGAAATTTATTAAAAATAAAAGAAAGAAACAAAGCCCATAAAATAACACTACCAAAAGTCATCCTAAATGTAGTAAAAAATTTCCATACCGTGTCTGTATTTGAAATTTTCTCACGTAGCATCTCTTGCCCTCAATTTTCAACCCAAAGACTTATAGAGTTGGTTGCAAGATTCAAAGTTAAGAAAAATGCTTTCCCAATTATTAATTTATATAAATGGTCAAATTTTTAATGTGGTGATTATAATCTCAAAATTTGTTTATAATATATATTTAGAAAAATAACAATTGTATATATATATGATAAACTATTGAGCACGTAAATTATGACTACTGTGATTATTATACGTCAAAATCTAAAATGTCACTAAATTATATAAGCGAATGGTTATCCTATGAAGTAATTCTCATATATCATAGTCAATTAGTGATAATTTACTTATTAAATAAATTATTTATATATTATAAAAAAATTAAGAGAAAGATCCACTCAATGCAATTTTTTTTTGTTAATTTCTAATCTTTATAATGGATTAATTGGAATAATGGAAAATAGGAATGACTTTGAATATCGATTCATTAGTAAAAAACTTTCTCCAACTGAAACAAGAACTTTATAAAATTCATTCATCTCTATTATTTTGCAAGAAGGAAAAAGAAAAAAGAAAACGTTAGATCCGTTGGATTTCAAGTATTTAGTATCATTAATAAGATATGAAGACTTACTTAATATTTTGAATTGCAAAAAAAAAAATCCTATTGATCTGCATTAAAAAAAATAGAATAGAGGATCGTTAAAATCAAAATTTATAAGTGATTTGAAATGAATTCTTCTATTCTCTAAAAAGAAATGAATTATTCTATAAAAGGATTTAAAATTCAAACGATCCAATATTTAAATTAAAAAAAAAATATATCCAGCTATCAATTAAACAAAAAAATCCATTAATTTCAAATTATTTTTCATACTTACTTCCCACCTCGAAAGGCTGTATACAAAAAAATTAAGGGTAAAATGCAAATGAGACCATGTGGTTTCTTCCAAATGCATGAACACCCCCTATGGTTTGAAAATGGCAAATCACACCCCTGTGGTTCCAATTTTTTTCAATCAGACCCCTCCCCTTCAATGTCAATAATTTTCTTTTAGCCATAACTTTTTTGTTTAAACTCTGATTTGAATGATTCAAGATGTTTTAGAATCCTCATTTCATGCTCTACATACTGGTCACTTCCAAACTTTTAAATGATTAACAAAAAAAGAGTTTATTAATATCAAAATACTCAGTATGATTGACATTATTAACTCTTTTGGTTATTGATGATTTAGAAGTTTTGAAGTGACCATAGCGTAGAGACCGAAATAAGGATTCTAAAACATCTTGAATCATCCAAATCGGAGTCCAAACGAAGAAGTTATGGCTAAAAGAAAACTATTGAAATTGAAGGGGAGGGGTCTGATTGAAAAAAATTGAAACCACAGGGGTGTGATTTGTCATTTTCAAACCACAGGGGGTGTTCATGCATTTAGAAAAAACCACATGGGTCTTATTTGTATTTTACCCAAAAATTAAACAAAACTATTATCCGTTATATTATTAGTTAATTAGATTCATTTCCTGTCCGTGGGAGGAGACAACTCAGCGTTTGGATTAAGCACAGAATTCCATTTTACCAATGATACGACGTCGTAAAATTCACTAAAGAATCCGTGCCAAAATTATTAAATAATGACAATTTTATTATATTATAAAATAATAATATCCAAATATGAAGTGATCTAGCAATTGAGAGCTCTCTTTAATAAAATTGGTCTCAAATATCATAATTTTAAATACTAATTATTAAAATATCATAATTTTTTAAAAATTAATCAAATAGTATAAGTATAATTCATTATATTATTGAACAATAGTTCAATAAATTATTTAGCTATTTTTCATGGGTATTTAATGATTTTATATGTTTTTTTTTAATTTTTTAAATGCAACTTTAATAATTTATCGAGTTATTTGATTATATTTCATTATCAATTTCAATGAATTTGTTAGTTTTTTTACTTTTATTAGTTCAATAAATTATTGAATTGTAATTCATTAAATTATTGAACTATAATTATACAATTTTAGTAATTTTTAAAAAGTTCTTACATTTCAATAATTAGTATGTAAAAATATGTTATTTGAGTAATTAACCCTTTCTTTAAAGTCATAAGTTTAACGTGACTATCTAATTATAATTAGGCCTCATCATATGGATAAAGCCTGTGGGTCGGCCCAAGCCTAGCCCGAGCCCGTGCCCGGCGCGCCCTGTAAGTCAACGGTTGACGGGCCAGGTGCGGCCCGACCTATAAATCAATGGGCTGGATATGGATCATGCATTTAAGCCCAAGCCCGGCCCGCTAGCTTTATCCATAGGGCCCCCATCAGGCCCGGCCCGAGGCCCGACCCTAAGCCCGGTTCAAAGCCCGTTCAAAAATTATTTAATATATATATATATATTAAAATTATAAAATATATATAAATATATTTTATATTTGAGAAAAATGCACATGATTTATGCATATAAGTAGGTGTCAACTTAGTTGGGATGTATTTACATTGCAATTATGCAAATTATTTCTTGAAAAAACAATTATGTAAATCTTATTTCTTGGTGAAATCATTATACTTCATTATTATTATTTATCCATTTTAGTTTGTCTCTTTTTAAGTTAAATTAAAAAAATATATATAGTCAAATTAAGTTAAAAGAATGATAAATAAATTTAATTTAAAAAGTTTAATTCCATATAAAATAAAGTATAAATAAAAAAATATATAATAACAAAATAATAAATTAACTTCATCACTTTATAGTTAAATTTAAGTTTAATTAACATATAGGAACAAATATAAAAAAATAATTTAATAGTAAAAATTTAAATTAACTTTTTTTTCATCATTTTAGAGTTAAGTTTAAAAAGTTAAAAATAATTTTTTAAAAATACAACTAATAATTTAATGGAAATTTAATTAAATGCATAAAAATTTGAACGGCCCGGACCAAGCCCGCAAAAACTGGCCAGGTCCCACCCGACCAGACCCGTATTTTATCTCATGGGTTCAAGCCCGTGGGCTGGGCTTGGGCTTACCCTTTTAAGTTAGGCCTGGGCCATGCCCGGCCCATGCCCATTCATTTAAGGGCCGAGCCGGCCCAGCCAGGCCCATTAATGAGGTTTAATTATAATATTATTATTTACAATTTATCCGACCCTAAATGTTGTGTATAATTTTATCCGGTGAGATTAGTTTCTGTGCACACAAACTGACTCGGACAGCAGAAATATAAAAATAAATAAATATTAAAGGAAAAAAAAAAGACAAATCCCTTTAATAAAGGTTTCAGCTTCGTAAGAAATTCCGCTCCGATTGGATCAAAGCTAGAGAGAGAGAGAAGAGATTTCATAATACCTCCTCTATCCCCTTCTTCTTCTTCATTCCTAGAATGAGAAAAAGAAAATTGAATTTTTCATAATTTCATCCTCTGTCATCTTCTTCCAAATTCTTCTTGTTAATTGATATTTTCTTCTGATTTTTGACTTATTAGCTGTAAATTCAAGGTCTTCGCGGTCAATTTCCTTATATTTGGGGATTTTTTAGCCTTTGAGTTTGGTTTTATTCAATTCTAGGGTTTTTGTTTTCATTTCGTTGAAGAATCTCTGCGTCATGGAGCCTCGAGTTGGAAATAAGTTTAAACTCGGCCGGAAGATTGGAAGCGGATCGTTTGGAGAGATCTATCTCGGTTTTTTCTCTTTTTTTTTTTCTTTGAAGTATTTTTACTTTTTTATTATTCTTAATTGTTTTTGTTATTTTAATTTCATTTCTGTTTTGATTTTAGGTACTAATATTCAGACGAATGAAGAAGTTGCGATTAAGCTTGTGAGTTAGTTTTCTGGAATTTTTTAGGAGAAAATTGTAATTCCAATGCTTAATTTGTGCTCAATTTTCTTAAAAATTATATTTGTATATGCTTTTTCATGTGTTGATTACATATGATTTAGTGGTTTTGATATTTGAGACAGGATATATGTCGATATATTAATTTTAATGAAGATTGTAAACTAAATTTAAACTACTCTGTTTTTTGAAAACTTTGCTATGGTTTTACTGGTTGAGTTGAGAATTGTTCTGAATGCAAAAGGAATTTAATATCTTATGAAATTCTGGTTATGCGTCTGTGTAGAATGAGTGTTGACATCGAGGAGTTTGAATATTTGTAACGGGATGTTAATCAGATGGTTAGTAATGGAATTGTATGAAGTTCCGTACATTATCTCACAAGTTAATTCACCTGGTTATATCTAGTCTCAAACTCATGAATTGATGGATTCATGGATAAAAGATATGATCAAGACTTTCGTGTATTGTACTTGACAGTTGACACTGATCAGTTATTTCTTATTTTTAGTATTTACCTCTTTTGGAGCCGTGGGCTATTAATTTCCGTCGGTTATCTATGGAGTTTTCTGTTGGTTTGATTGGCTCTATCGAGTCACCTTTTGTTAATAGAATTGATGGTGGTGGTTTCTACGTTTAAGTAGTCTTTACAATTAAACAAGCCTTTAACTTTTGTATTGTATAGGTCCTAAAAATAGTTTCTTCTTTCCAGGAAAATGTGAAGACAAAGCATCCTCAACTCCTGTATGAATCAAAACTTTATAAAATACTGCAGGGAGGAAGTAAGAAATTTCACTTTTATCTTTGTTCAGTTTACAAGTTTTGGCTAATGCACACTTATATGAGCTTGCAAACTATTTCCAATTTTGACAGCTGGAATTCCAAATGTGAGGTGGTTTGGTGTCGAGGGAGACTATAACGTTCTTGTGATGGATTTATTGGGTCCTAGCCTTGAAGATTTATTTAACTTTTGTAGCAGAAAATTGTCTCTTAAGACTGTTCTTATGCTTGCAGATCAGATGGTACCATTCCACCTATTGAGTTAATTCATCATTTCCATGTCTTCTTTATGTTCTTTCTAATTGTTTATTTTTAAAATTTATGTCCCGCTCCAGATCAACCGAGTGGAATATGTTCACTCTAAGTCCTTTCTACATCGGGATATCAAACCTGATAATTTCCTTATGGGCTTAGGCAGGCGTGCAAATCAGGTTTCAATTCTGAACTGAGATATCGGATTCATGTTTTATGTTGATCATGTATTGAGCATCCAGTGTCCCCTTTGATATAGGTTTACATGATTGACTTTGGTCTGGCTAAAAAGTATAGAGACACGTCAACCCATCAGCATATTCCTTACAGGTTAGTTGGTTTGTAATGAAGATATGAAAGAGGTCATTTAATTCGTATTGGTCTTGATATTTGATCTTGATGGTGGATACATTGAAATTGTATTCTGACAAGATGAAGACTTTTTAATTTTGGCCAATGATACTGATAGGCCCTAAGTGCTTTTTGTTTGCCAAAGGAAATGAAAGATTCGTGAATCACATATGAATAGTGGGCCCATGTATTGAGAGGATTATTGTATCTGGGAATGGGGCCCACTAGGTAGTTATTCTTATTCTCACACTTTTTGTACCCACTGACTTCAGCTTAAGAGGGAGGGGGAATTACGTACGGGAGTAGTTTTTTTTTTTTTTAATATCGTGAGTGTCCGCGCCAGCTTACGCACACCACGACTAATCTCATGGGACAACCTCATGACCCTACAACACTAGGCGTCGGTTTAATCGTATGATAATATCCTAGGTAGGTGGCCAACATGGTTTGAACCGAGGACCTCAAGATTGGAAAGCAACCCCTTGACCACTAGGCCAACCCATGTTGGTTCGGGGGTAGTGTTTTTTAATTGGTTATGGTTGTTGGGGAGCGGGGGGGATCTCTCTAGTTCTGCTCCATTGTTTCTTTCTACTGATTAATGAAATCTTTGAGGTTTTGTGCCTATCAAATACCACTGGAAAATTTTATGTTAGTATATACAATTATGCATTAAGTTATAGTGTTACTGGTAACATCTAAGCCACCTAGTTCTTTCATAAACAGTCAATGTGTTGTGCAACTTGTACTGGATCTGTTTTATTGCTTTAAGATACTCTGACATGTTTTAGAGTTCGAGATGTCAACCACCATGGTCGTTGAAGATTTCTTCCATGTTAAAAGATATAGAGTTAGGACTTAGAATTGCAATCTGTGTTTTTTTTTTTGGCATACTAGTTGTTAATTGCTGGTGACCAATTCTTTTTCAGACGAGAATATTATTCTTGGAGGGATTGTGTAGTCTACCTTACCATTGCAATTTGGCTTCTACCTGTTTTTTTTTTTGTTTTTTCCCAATTAATCTTGATTTTGATAATTATGAACTGTTTTGATTATTTGCAGAGAAAATAAGAATTTGACAGGGACTGCCAGATATGCAAGCATGAATACCCATCTAGGCATTGGTAATTGTTTTCCCCTTTCCCGCTGTAACCTCACTCCCCTAATAACTGCATATGCAATTCACACACTTGAAAGTGAATGAAAAAAAATTGAAGTCTTATTTTTGTTTGACATTTTTCTTCTTCATTATAATTTAACTTTCCTACTTTGCAGAACAAAGCCGCAGAGATGATTTAGAATCTCTTGGATATGTTCTGATGTATTTTTTAAGGGGAAGGTAGATACTTCTCCGTTGCCATCATCTAGTTTTTTTTCATTGTGAAATGTGGAGTGTAACCTGTTATCTCTGTAGTCTTCCTTGGCAGGGACTTAAAGCAGGAACTAAGAAACAGAAGTATGAGAAGATTAGCGAAAAGAAAGTCTCCACTTCTATAGAGGTTAATCCATGTCTTGGGATGGCATTTAATTCCAATCATACTTGTGTTAAATATTGTGAAATTTAATTAGATAATAGTACTGACATTTATTCTGCCACAGAGCTTATGTCGTGGATACCCCACTGAATTTGCTTCATTCTTCCATTATTGTCGGTCATTAAGGTTTGATGATAAGCCAGATTATGCTTATCTGAAAAGACTCTTTCGGGACCTTTTTATTCGTGAAGGTTTGAGTTTTGTTATTTGTTTATTATTTTACAATATCATTATACTCTTAATCTTTTCAAATTAATTTTTTTCTTTCTTTCAGGTTTTCAGTTTGATTATGTTTTTGATTGGACCATTTTGAAGTATCAGCAATCCCAGATACCCAATCCAACTGCTCGTGCCCTTGTAAATTACTGAGTGCATTTGATTTTGATTTTTTTCCATTTCGCTATATTAACTATTAATCCATGTAAATTTAATTTTAGGGTGGTGCTGGACCAAGCTCTGGTGTCCCTGTTGCTGTAGCAAATGCGGATAGGCAGTCGGGTAGTCATTCTGTTCCTTTTCTGTTTGATGAGCTCCTCACATCCTAATAATTTCTGCCCCTGCTGGCATATGATTAGGATCAGAGAGCCTTACTTTGTGCATCCTTTCGTCATACAAAACGTCCAACAACCCCCCACAGTTCATGATGTTTTTTACCTGATTATCTAAACATATTGAAGGTGGAGATGATGGTAGACCTGCAACTGGTTGGTTATCAATTGATCCCTTGCGCAGGAGAAACTCTGTGCCAGTTGCAAGCAATGGAAATTTGCCGAAACAAAAAACGCCTGTTATAAATGATCCAGCTGCTACCAAGGAACCTACAGTAAGTACTTCTGAGATTTCCTTGCATACATATTCTGCTCTCTTTATTGTTAACTTGAAAATTATCTTGGGTTCATGCAGCTATCAAGTTCTAATGTTATGCGTTCGAGTGGATCATCAAGACGAGCTGCTGTCTCTAGTGCGCGTGATGCAGCTATCCTTGGAAGTGAATCAGATCCGTCTCGCCCTCTAACTTCAGATGTCAATCAAGGAGCTACAAGTAAAATTTCCAGTGGGCAAAGAAACTTTGCTGTTTTATCAGCAGATCACAACCATACGTCTTCAGGCAGAAACATATCAACAATCAGAAACTTTGAGTCCACTCTAAGGGGCATTGAAAGCCTCCATTTTAATCACGACGAGAAGGTACAATATTAGAAGGTAACACTCGCCATCCATTGTAAATTTAGTCGGGTGTTTTGTACCGATTTCGTGTGTTGAGGAAACTGAAAGCACAGCACTAGCCAACTTGGGATTTAGTCACTCTCACAAATGTGCTAGGAAAAAGCGATATCGCGTTGCCGCTGCCTCGACAATACTCTTATCATCCACTAAGCCGTTAATAGTTTATATATTTACATAGTGTGTGCATTTCATTTTTGCCTTTGGCCCATTTAAATTTGCATTTTATTGTGTTATTCCTTTATACAATCGATCTATTTTTACTCTCTTGTGATTGAAAACCAGATTAACAATGAAATTTGTAATTACTAATAACTTATTTTAATTCTTTAGTTATGACAATGTGTGGGATCTTTAAGCCAGGAATTTGATTCTTGTAAGCATTTTTAGATGCAATTTTTTTGTAAATAAATTTGCAGGTATCAGATTATTATTTACTTTTTCTTTTTTTAGATAAATAGCACATAAAATAACTGTTTGTAAAATTAGGTTAATTTTTTAATTTGAAAAAAAAAATGGTTATTGGTTTTTATAATCAAGTTGAGGAATTAAATTAATCTAATAGGTTAATATTTGATGTCAAGTTACAAGAAATTTAATTGATTCAAATTGAGAGAATCATATTGAAACTTCAATATGAGAGAATAAATTAATTTAATAAGCTAATAGAGAATCATATAGAAAACTTCATCATCAAGATAAGGTTTTTATTAATGAAACCTATTGAACTCTAGATATTTTTAAAATTATAGATAATTTTATCCACACAAATATAGACACAATTCTACAAAATATTCCAAGAGATATTCGGATATTCTTAATCATATTGAAAACTTGCTAAAAACTCGAATTAATTAGGGGAAAACTAAAAGGAGCTAAGAATTCGTATTAATGGTGGAAAGAAACTAACAAAATCCTAGATGTGAAAAAACAAAAACGAGTTCTCATAACATGAAAATAAAAAAAACAACAATAAGATGAAAAACTCATACAATATAAAACCCCGAAAAAACCAAAAAGCCCATAATTTACCACATAGGCGACGTAACAATCTTTATATTGCAGCGTTGTCCCCATTGGAAGATTAGATATAGGTTCAAGAATATTAATTTAAGACACTAAAAAGAAGGGGGAAAAGAAGAGAAAAAAAAGGAAAAGGAAAAGCTTTCAGAGTACTTCGGTGGGAAGAAACCAGGCCAGCCACGAAAATCCGAAGAATTTGATCACAGGAGATCGGCAACGTTAGCAGGCAGCTCTTCGATTTGCACGTTGTAGAATTTCTGGATGTCATATAGCATTCTTTCATCCTCGGAAGTTACGAAGTTGATGGCAACACCTTTTCTTCCGAATCGTCCACTTCTTCCAATACGATGTAGGTAATTTTCCGGTTGTGTCGGCAGATCGTAGTTTATAACAAGAGACACCTGCTGGACATCAATACCACGGGCTAACAGATCAGTGGTAATAAGAACTCTTGAAGATCCAGAGCGAAACTCCCGCATGATAATATCCCTAGTGTTCTGGTCCATGTCACCATGGGTAGCAGACACGGTGTGATCACGGCTTCGCATGTTGTCCGTAAGCCAATCGACTTTGCGTCGAGTATTGACAAAAATAACGCTCTGGGTGATAGCCAAAGTCTCGTAGAGATCGCAGAGTGTTTCGAGCTTCCAGTCTTCCTTGTCAACATTGACATAAAACTGCTTAATACCTTCCAAGGTGAGCTCATCACGCTTCACAAGAATTCTTACAGGCTTGTTCATGAACTTCCTAGTGATCTCAAGGGCTTCAGGAGGCATTGTAGCGGAGAAGACACCAACCTGAATCTTAGGTGGTAGCAGCTGGAAAATGTCGTAAATCTGCAATCGAAAATACAGGTCTCAAGAGATGAAAGATAGAAATAATTCCTACAAAAATTACTAAAAGAGAATACTGATGTATTAAGTGCATACAATCACGGGAATCTGAAGAAGAGTAAGAATTGATTACAAATGATAAATAAATTCTACAAATAAAACTATAGCACACCACATGGTTGCAAAATAAGTGAGCATTGACTAGCTCATCATCTCATCAAAACTCAACGTGAAAAGATATGAAAAGAACATTGGGAACTAAAAACAGTAATATTTGTACATTGATCATCTACAAAGAGATGGGAAACTAAAATTCCAACTTGCCGGATTCAAAGTGTATCCAATGATTTCTGAAGGTGTACATTTTTCTTCTTGATAATTATTATAAATAATAACTAGCATCAATACCCAACAGTATACAACAATGAAGCAATTTTTCCAATGTAAAACAGTGTCCACGGATGAAAATTCAACCCAAAAAAGGCTCGATAGGGTTATGACCAAACCTCCACACTCAACTCTTAATAAAAAATAAAATTAATATAAGTAAAAACTGTCTACCAAAACCCAAGGGTTCAATTATAGTTCTAACACAAATTAAACCAATGTGCAATCTCTGTTATTCTTATCTTAGATCACAATATTCAAACACGAGTCAACTAGAGTTGCTTCATTCAAACTTTATGGACAAAATATCAACCGGCTAAATTTAATTTCTATCACCCTTTCTTAGTGGCATTAACTTATTGCCTATTTATAAAAATGAGAAGAAAATATGTTAAAAATATTAAACACAATGTAATCTAACAAACAGAAATAAAGTTAACACATGCATGACAAAGGCTTCACGCCAAACTGACAAACCTGATCCTTGAATCCCCGTGAAAGCATTTCATCAGCCTCATCCAACACAAACATCTTAATGTAATCAGGACGAAGTGATTGTCGTCGCAACATATCAAACACACGACCAGGAGTACCAACAACAACATGAACACCAGCTTGAAGGATGCGTTGGTCCTCACGAACGCTTGTCCCACCAACACAGGCATGTACCTTGACACCAAGATAATCACCAAGTGCTCGCATAACCTTCTCGATCTGTTGTGCAAGTTCCCTAGTGGGTGCCAAGACCAGAGCCTGGCATTGCACAAGACCATAATCAAGTTGCTGCAAAATACCAGAGCAAAATGTTGCAGTCTTCCCTGTTCCAGACTGCGCTTGTTGAATCACATCAAGCCCTTTGCAGAAAGGAACAATTCCTCTTTGCTGAATAGCAGAAGGCTTTTCAAAACCTACACAAATGAATTTGAGATTACAACACAGCAGAGTGCAACAAACCAGCTAGAACCAGAAAAGAGTAACTGACAAAAGAAAAAAATACAATTGACCTAGTTATTAAACAGTTATAATAGAGAAAAATAAGCCTCTAATGGAGAACAGAAGTAGCTGCAATATACCAACCATAAGCATAGATGCCCCTTAGAAGATTTTCTTGCAGGCCCATAGAATCAAAACTGTCATAAACTTCATCATATGAGGTGAAGAAGTCCTGTCCATCAGATGAAAGCCTGGATAGATCAAGTAATCAAAATAAATCAGCAGGAACTATAATAAAGAGGTTACAGAATATAATGAAGATACTGATGTGTTAAAACTTAATAAACAAGGAAGACACACAAATAAAATTGGCTCAACAGTCTAAAAAATATATTATAAAAAAAATTAAAAAAACTCACAGCTCACTCATTTTCGAGTCATACTGACGGGCATCAAACTGGGATCCTTCTGGTGCCAAACCTGCCATATCTGTAAGCAGAAAACATATGAAAAACAAGATAGTATTGCATTAGGTAAAAATTGTTCAGCTGTCATAGTAAAGAGCTTGAAATCAAGGGAGCTCACCCCAACCAAGCTCAAGCACACAAACGATAACAACACTGCAAGATGACATTTGACAAATACATAACCACTTTAAAGCCAAAGTCTAAACAATTGTTTTTCTGAAGCAATCCATTAAATGTTCAAAAAGTTGAACGGGAAAATATAACAGAAAAGCCAAACTTGCAGACCAGAACAAGATGGCATGCAAGCATTAAAATTCTGTTTCATTATTGGGAGACATTATTCTATAAGGAATATGACAATCCGATATCATCACCAACATCTGCTAGCATCAGATGCCACTTCACCGCTCCCTAAACTTCATCAACTAATCATCAAACGCTCCGAAAATAAAGATAGGCTTATGAAACTAAACAACAACTCTACTCATTGAATCAAAATCTAAGAATACAGATAATACAATTCCACTGGCAGATTCAAACACACATTAGAAAGTTCAGATTGATACAAAAACAAAATCCAGAAGAAACTTAATCGCGTAATAAGAGAGATTAAATAACTTAAAACACCTCAGAGAAATCAATTTAGGAAAGCTTATACAATCAAACAGATGCAAAACTTCAAAAAACGTAACAATCATCATCAAAAAAACTAATTTAACTCCTAAGTTCAAAATTCCTAAAAATAACAACACCGTAAACAAAAATCAAGACAAAAACGAAGAAAACAAATTCCAGATCCAATAGAATTCGAATTTCATCGCATCAAATAGGCTAAAACTAACAAAATCAAATCAAATACTCACCGAGGAAAACATTCAAAACAAAAAAAAAATCAACAATTACTCGGCGTAAAATCAAAGGAAACAAAATCAAGATTAAAGATAAAAATCAGAGAGAAACCTGTATAGATTACTGAGAGAGAGAGAGAGCGAGAAATCGAAGATTACGAGAGAATGAAAAAAAAAACTCCTCGGATCTGCGCCGTGGAGTTGAGTAAAAAAGGAGGCTAATACGATTAGAGAGTGAAGTTATATTGCGATGTGTGTTAGGTTTTCTTCACCTGAAATCCGACTTTGATTTACTTTTTTACCCTTATTTTTATCCCTTTATTACTTTTGTATCCTTTTGATTATTTTGGCTTGAGATTGAGTTGGATAGGATTACGATGAATTAAATAATATTGGGCACGTGACTTTACATCATGTGAGTAATTTTTAATTTCCAGTTTAAAGAATTGCATGCGTGTTTAGTTTATTCAATGTCTTTCACTTATTACAAGTTTATTAGAATAAAAATATATATACTAGTATAATTTAAAGAATGTATATTTATTAATAAAATATAAAATTTATATATCTATTAACTATTTTAATAGAATTGAAACAGATATATTAAACTATTCAATAGAGAAAAATTATAAATCACATTAATAAAATATAAAATTTATAGTGTTTGATTTTAATACAACTTGTTACTTGGTGTGCAAGTTGGTCAATTTTCTTTTTGTGGGGACAAGAAATTCCCGTTTAAATTATAGATGGATCGAGAAGATAATAGAAAAGAAAAGGAAAAAATCGTTTTTGCTTTTTATTTCATTTTCTTTATTTATTTATTTTTAAGTTCTTCGTTTGTTTTAGTTTTAGAGATATGGCATGGATGGGGAGAGGGAGAGGGATAAGGAAAGGATGAAGAATACATTCTCCCACTTTATCCTCAATCTCCGATCTCCAATTTTTTTTATTAAAGATATTTAATATTAAAAAGGATTATTTTATTTTAATAAAAAGATATGTATATAACTTTACTTAAAAAAAAGGATATACACAAATACACCTAAATTTCATCCTAGAGTAATTTAGGTGAATAAACTAATGATGAAAAGGTAACATTTCATTTGGGGAAATTACCAAAGCAACATATTTTTACATACTAATTTTTGAAATGTCAGAACTTTTTAAAAAATATTTAAATAGCATAATCATAGTTCAGTGATTTATTGAACTAAAAAATGTTAAAATAATGAACAAAATCATTGAAAATAATAATGAAAACAATCAAATAGTTCAATATACTATTGAACTCAAACTTAAAAACCCAGAAACAAAAATTTATTGAAAATATCCATGAAAAATAACAAAGTATTAGAGTTCAATGATCAATTTATTGAATTATAGTTCAATAATTTATTGAAATATAATTATGCTATTTGACTAATTTTTAAAAAATTCTGACATTTTAGTAATTAGTATGCAGATTTATGTTATTTGAGACAAATTCTAATTTTATTATGTACAAATAATATAAGAAAATAAAATAAAATGATGGGTAAAATACGTTTTTGGTCCCTATAGTTTCACTTTGGTTTCATTTTCGTCCTGTACTTTCAAAACTGACTTTTTTCGTCCCTGTACTTTCCAAAACCCACTTTTTTCGTCCTTCTGTTAACTTTTCCGTCTGGGACATAAACGGCTAGCTTATGTGGCATTTTTCTTGCTTATGTGGCATTAAGTTGTTGGCACAAGTAAATGATGTGGCATAAACTGACAACATGTGGCATATATGAATAAGTTTTAGGGTTAATCAGCTTCACCATCATCTTCACGCTAGGGCAAATGGATTGAAGTTCATCTTCCTCACGAAAACGGACGATGACGAACTGAACTTTGAAGGAAATAGGAAGACGAAGACGAAGCAGTGGAGAATCAAGGCTTTGAAGTCGAGCAAGCAGATGTCGACGCAAAATAGTCCGGATTCCTCGAATCGAGTTCAATCGATGATTCAAGGAGGAGTAATCAATCGAAGATTGGTGTCGTGCTATTGTGGAGTTCGAGGTAGGTTACCGGGACGTAGTGGACAAATGCAAACCCAGGGCGAAGATTTGTTGGTTGTGCTAACTACAGGGTAAGATAAATTTCTTTAATCTAAAAATCTGTAATTTGTTAATCTAAAATTATATAACTCTGTAATCTGTGATTGTTCATATCTCTTGATAGGGAGGTTCAACAGGCTGTGGGTTTTTTCTTTGGTATGATGCGGAGTTCATGGATCGGGAAATGGTGGTCATAAAGAAGTTGAAGGATGAAGTTCAGAAGTTGAAGAAGAAGAATCAGAACCTGAAGAAATGGAAAAGGGCCTGTTACATAACTATGATTTTAGGTGTAGGTTTGAGTATGAGCATGTATTTGGGATGTTCAATGTATTGCAAATGATCAACATTTAGTTCATGTGTTATGAATTTTGTTTTAGTCCCTGGTTTTAATTTGAATGTATGAACTTGTAAGGTGAGTAGGAATGTATCAATGGAAATCAATGTTATTTGAATGAATGCAATTTTTTAGTCCCTGGTTGTTAGTCCCTTTTTTTAATTTGAATGAATTCAGTTTTAGTCCCTGGTTGTTGGTACCTGCTCTTAATTTGAATCAATGCAGTTTTAGTCCCTGGTAAATTTGATTGGATTTGGTAAATCTGGTTGATTTGGTAGTTGTGATATCAATGGTAACTTTGTACAATTCAAAATAGAAAGGTAAATATCATAAGAGAATATTTTGATTCACACAAAAGGTGCTTTGACCATTGAATTTGAGGATAAAGATAAAAGAGAATCTTTCACACATAATAAGGATGTGGTCCTCCATACATATTAACAATTGTTCACCAACAAAAAAAAGACAGCATAAATATTATAGCAGCAGATTGGTTGTTGCTGTTTATCCCTAAAAACAATCCTTTCAGCAAGTTTTGCTATCCCTAAAAACAATCCCTAAATTCAACAACTTCAACAACAGCAGATTGGTTTTGATATCCCTAAAACCAATCTCTAAATCAAAACAAACAGCATAAATATAGCAGGAGTTTCTTCAAAATCAAATCCATCAAAAGTAAATATCAGATTATGCAAATCTATCAGCAAAATCTGCATAAATATAGCAGCAGATTCTTCAAGTTCCTCTTCCCCTTCTTCCCCTTCTCCTTGTTAGAAACGTGCGGCCTATTCCTCTTTCAGATCTAGTCCATCCTTGTCCAGATGCAGAAGCAGATCCAGATCCAGAGGCAGAGGCAGCTGCAGATCCAGATCCAGAGGCAGCTGCAGATCCAGATCCAGATGCAGCTCCCCCTCCTCGTTCGGATGCAGCCATATGAGCTCCCCTACCAGATCCAGATGCAGATCCTTTAGCTCCTCTACCTCTTCTTGATCCCCTGCCTCTTTCAGTGTCAAGCACATCCAGGATGCGAGATCCTTGGTCAAAGAGAGGCACATCCTACATATACATAAATTTGTATGATCGATTAAAGTCAAGCGGAATATGAATTTAATGGAGTTAATATCTTACATTTGGAATATTGAACCCCATGAATGTATGAGCCTCTTGTGTTTGGGTTCTCTTTTTGACCTGGGCCTTGCACGATCTTGAGTTATGACCAAGTGATTTGCATTTACTACATGTAATCGAACCAAAGCGCCTCTTCGGTTTGTGTGTTGATGCCGAAGCCTCATTAACGCTCTTTCTTCTTGACCTTTTCGGTCCTAGGGTGGACGCCTAATCAAAGGGGGTAGCACAGGTTCGGGAAGATGATTTAGGCCATGTATGTGCTCCACTAACAGGGTACATGAAGCGAGGAGTAAGTCTCGATTAAAGTTGATTTGTGGTAGCAAGTATCAACTAGATCCTCCGGAATAAGTTTTAGCCATAAAATGCAAGCTATGGCATGTTCACATGGTATGCTTGTCAAGTTCCATGCTCTACAAGAACAAGATCTCTGAGCTACATCAACCGCATATTGTTCTCTCGTCTTCTCAACCTCAAACATCTGCTCTCCATGCCATGTTGGCACTGAAAACCGTGACCTTTTATTGATCTCTGCAAGCTTGTCTTTGATTCTTGGTCCTAATTGTCCGGTTAATGCCCTATATTGTGCTATCTTCCTCGTAATCCCTTGTTTACAAGCTTCCTAACTATTTCCAAGCATTGAATTATAGGTTTATCTCTGGCTTCCTTGATGATTGCATTGAAACTTTCGGAGAGATTGTTCAGCAGCATATCACAGTGCAATTCAGGCCTGAAGGCATGCTTGGACCAATAGCGAGCAGGTATGCTGTTGAGATATTGAAAGGCATTAATATCTAACATTCCAATCCTTTCCATCCATAAGTCAAATTCAACCCTTGTTGTAGCTGAAGCAGAATTCCAAAAGTAGTTTTTCAAAAGCAATCCTCGAAACTGTTTCTGAAAAATTTGCATATAAATGTCTTGCACAATATCGATGATCAATATCTGGAAACTCATTTTCAAACGTGGGTACAAGTCCCTGCAAAATAGAGTCCAGAAGCAATTAACACAAGCAGAAGAGAAATATTGGTTGACAGTAAAAGTTTCAATAATGGTCCCTATGAGGGACCATTATTGAAACCTTTACCGTTAACCAATATTTGCGAAATAAACAAGGATATATCAATTGCAGATGTAATGGACAGAAGCAGATGGGAATAAATGGTGTGCAGACAAGGTTTCAATAATGGTCCCTATGAGGGACCATTATTGAAACCTTGTCTGCACACCATTTATTCTCACAAAATCAATGTGCAATGAAGTGCAGAAGCAATTAACACAGTCAAAGGAGAATGAATGGTGTGCAGACAATGTTTCAATAATGGTCCCTCATAGGGACCATTATTGAAACCTTGTCTGCACACCATTCATTCTTCTTAATCAATGCAAAATCAACTGAAGCAGTCACAAGCAGAAGTGAAGTAAAGCAGATGAGAATAGAAGTGATTGAATGGAACATACCTTCCGCCTATCCTGAAATGAATGTGACTCCCTCGCTTCCGAAACTACCTAGGTCATCTTCCAACGACTTGAGGAACCATGTCCATGAGTCCCTAGTTTCCGCTTCAAGAATTGCCCAGGCTATAGGGCATATACCATCATTTCCATCAACCTCATCGCCGCCATTAACGCCGCTTGGCATGGCCCTAGTAAGTGGCAAGCATCCAGTGCAATCAATGGTCTACAAAATTGAAAGCTGTCTCTACAACATTTCAAGCACACATAAATTCTTTTGAAAACAGGGGGGTATCCTCATTCACCCTATCAGCCACAATCTTCACAATCGACCCTTCGTTCGACGTAGCAATTCTTCACCATAATCTCTCAGCCTACGAAACTGCTCTTCCAATGAGCCATTCAATTTTTTCACAGCCTTTGCTCTAGCACGATAGGCCTGTGCTTTTGAAATATTGACAAAGAAATCTGCTTTAACACTCGCTTGGATTTCACGCAACTTCCATCTGGGTTGTACTCGAAACCTATCCATATACTTCTTCGCAATCCATGACGAATTCATGTTCCTGTTGTTGAACTCTCTAGGGCATGTATGTTCTTCTACGTACGTTTTGATTTGGAAGGTTTCAGGCTCACCTTGAACCCAGGAAGCATGTAGCTTCCATGTACAATCCCCGAACACACACGACCTCACGCGGACCTTATCATTTTTTACAAGCTTCACATTGAAGGCTCCATTAACAAGATACGACTTGATGACAGTCTTCAACTTCTTCCTTGTTGGAAACCTCATACCAATCTCCAAAGCTACATCCTTCATGTCAACTTTCGGATTAAAGCTTGGATAATTAGGTCCCCTTTCACCATCTAAGTTTGGAGGAGTATTTAAGTCATCAGAAGCTGCATACGTCGACTCTACATCTCCTTCAAAATTTAGAACCTCGTTCAAGTCAATATCAGAATCTGCAGAAGCATCTGATACTACACCTCCTGTAATTCAGGTCCCTCTTCTTCTTCCCCAGCTTCTTCTAACTCCCTTGACTCCCCAGATTCTGCTCCTTCTTCTGACCTCTTCGACTCACTTGACTCCCCGGTTCTCTCTTCCTCAAATTCCGCACATCCCTCTTCCTCAAACACTGCAGCTCCCTCTTCCTCAAATTTTGCACCTCCCTCTTCCTCAAATCGCACCTCTCTCTTCTCCATATTCATGACCTCTCTCTTCCCCAACTACATGAGAGAAATCCCAGTTTTCATTCATAGGAGGGGAGTATGATCTAGTGTAAGGAGGGGTCCAATAAGGGGAAAATGGTTCATTGATAGGAGGGGTCCAATGAAAGGAAAATGGTTCCTCATTCGGTGGGGACCAATGAGGGGAAGCAAATTGTTCATCAATAGGAGGGGTCCAATGAGGGGAAGCAAATTGTTCATCAATAGGAGGGGTCCAATGAGGGGGAGAAAATTGTTTTTCATTTTCATTGTTGCAAGGAGGGAATGGGGGAATGTTGTAAGGAGATGATGGGGGAATGTTGCAAGGGAGGGATGGGGGAATGTGACAATGGGGGGGATGGGGGAATGTTGCAAGGGGGGGACCGTGGATTGTTGCAAGGATGAGATTGTGGAGGGGACCGAGGGGCGTCCTGGCCATTCTAATGATAGTACTTCAAACTCCTTGGTCGGAGACTCAATATCACACTCCTTCTCATCATCAAACTCCTTCTCATCATCTCCATATCCATACTCGGCCTCACCTGTCATACCAACACACAGACAAGGCAACTCACGAATTGTGGTGATTGGTTCAACTACTTCAAGATACTCCACATTAGGGTTGGGCTCTACATATATGTGTATAAATCGTCCTCCTTGATCAACTCAACCATTTCAGGGATGTCCTCATCAACCAACAAGCGGTGAAATCCATTACTTATCTCCATTCCAGGTTTCACATAATGAAACCACACAGATTGTAGACCTCCAGCCTAATCATTATCATTCCAAGCTCTATAAGGGACAGTCTATCCACCTCGTAAGTCACAACCTCTTCTCTCCCCCCAATATATCCCATCTGAGGTGCATACACCATTCTTCCATTGTAGTGAATGACTAGAAAACAATATTCACTTAAATCACCCATTTTCCTGCATAAAAATCACATACAGAACCACATACATGAATCACTTGAATGACATTTATACTAGGGTTTTGAAAAAGTTTGATACAGAAATCATTACTTATCTCCATTCCAGGTTTCACGTAATGAAACCACACAGCACTGTGATACCCAAATCAGTTCAGAAATTTCAGATTTATAGTTAATCAGACTACTTACAATTTCTCCTTCGATACTCGTACTTCGCTGTTACTCACCTACTTCGTACTTCGCCTGCGTACTTCTCCTTCGATTCACTAATTCTCCTTCGATTTCTCCTTCGATTTCTGCTTCACTCCGTGCTTCTCTTCGTGATTTCTCCTTCGATTTAGGGCAGGGCAGTTTCTTTTCTCAATTAGTTACTAAATCTGATTTCTAATTCAGTTTATGCCACATCATTTACTTGTGCCAACAACTTAATGCCACATAAGCAAGAAAAATGCCACATAAGCTAGCCGTTTATGTCCCAGGACGGAAAAGTTAACGAAGGACGAAAAAATGGTGTTTGGAAAGTGCGAGAGCCAAAAAAGTCAGTTTTGAAAGTACAGAGACGAAAATGAAACCAAAGTGAAACTATAGGGACCAAAAACGTATTTTACCCTAAAATGATTGTTTAAACCTTAAAGTATGGGTTCAAACCATGTTGGCCATCTACGTATGATATTATCATGAGTTTTTCGATGTTAAATATTATATGATCGTGTGGCTATCCTATAAGATTAGTTAAGTACGCGTAAGAAATCAATCATAGTTTAAAAAAAAATGGTACAAAAAATATAAAATATCCTGAATTTTCATTCAATTTCAGATTAACGTGCCCTAAACTACTATGTGTTAATAATAGTAGTAGAGATCCATTTATCTAATAAGAATTGGTATTTGGTTTGCGTTTAGAGATGGTTAATATATTTATTTGCTAAAAAAAATATTGTTTATAAAAAATCGAGAAACTATAACCTGAAATTTGGTTGTAATGACTTTGACATATTATTGGAATTTTTTTTTTTTTTTTTTTTTTTGACAACTATTGGAATTATTCATAAAAGACTATTACATTTAAGGATATGTCGTTATTTTTCTAGCTGGTGGTTAATAGAAATGCTTAAAAATCTTTTCGTTCAAAGCAAGATTAAACTTGAAAAAAAAAATGATTTTAGATACTATTATTCACGTTAACTTTATTTAACCTATCTCAAGAATCAACTAAGGTTTGTGATTTCAATCTCATTTTATCACAATGTTATCTCATTATTTAGTATATTTTTTTTAAAATACATATAATATATGTACATCAAGAAAAAAATTCGATTAAGTTATAATTTTCAATGGACTCCCTAAACTTTTTAAGTTAAAATTAAAAAAAAAAAAAATTGTACTTTGACAAACGTCAAATTACCTGTTTAATTATTAAATTAGACCCTAAAAAATCACCCTAGAGACGAGTAATACATCCCCAATGTCAAGACGGCAAAGAAGAATGAGATCTGAGAAGAAATCCTCATCTCCGTCACCACGACATTTTAGAGTCGAAGTCATGGACGGAGTTGGACGGAGTTGGACGTGAGATCAAGACTCTATTAAACCCACTCACATAGAGATTTCATAAAAAATAATTAATAAGTTAATAATTTAGAGTGGATAATTTGTCAAGTTAAAAAAAAAAAATTAATCTAATTTTAACACTTACCAAAATTTAGACCGTCAATTGCTCAAATTAATAGTTTAAAATGGTAAGTATTATCATCTATATAGTTCCAAGGCGGTTGGTTTAATTTTTCAAAGCTATTGAACTTCATAAAGTTGAGAAAATAATAAAATCTAAAAGAAAATACAATCTAAAAATATAATTTATGATTTACCTAACTTACAAGACTATTTAAAAAAAAAAAAGAATACTACTTATAGAAAATGAACTATGCACTTGAAATCCTATGAACCACCAAAGTAGATGTGAATGGAAGCACAAATTCAATGGAAATGGAACATCTAGAAAAATATTTAAAAATCTATCTAAAAGATAATTTGATTTGTCACAGAACAAGCTCAAGCCTAAGGGGGGAAAGCTCATGTGGATACATGAAGAAAGCTAAATGTTCCATTGGATTGAAGAATTTACATGCAAATTCAAAAAAAAAAAAAAAAAAAAGATTTGGCCATCAAACTTACAAGATGATCTAAGCCAAGAGAACAATATCACCACGAGAACCTGCAACATTAAACAAAGAGAAAGGGAAAAAGAAGTCAATTATAAAGGTTTCAAAGAAACTATAAAATGGACTAAAATTGGAATAGGCATTTTGTAATTACATTGTTCATAAATGTCTTTTATCATCTGTAGCATTGAATCTGTATCTTCAGCCATCTTGGCAATTCTCTCTGCCTCCTTGACAGCCTCAGCGGCTAAAAATGATTTGTTCTCCGCATCAGCAACTTTATAGGCAGCAGCTCTTGCCGCATCTTCCACCGTGTCCCCTGAGGGCACCAAACCTCCTGTATACTGTGAGATCCGTTGTCTGACATCTTTTTGTTTTGGCGTCGGAGTTTTGACAGCCAATGAATTATCTTTCTTCACTCTATAACAATTTTGGACCTGCGATGTTGATAGAGAACCATAAATTTCACATGCGATACAAATGACGGGTATAAGAAATCCAAACAAACATTTACAGTTCACCTCATATATAATTGTTCACAACCTATCTCATTGCATCACAAAAAACCCACCTTTCTCAAGCTAAATCAGAGGTTGCTAATACAAATCATTAACAATGCAGAAGTCAAGATATAGGTAAATCATGGAACAAATCAAAATGTAAGTGAATAACTATCAGGTCTGACTCCACAAGAAGATGAGAAAATCAGTCACCTTTTCAAGCTTTCCTTGTGAAACAAGTCTTCTCAACCTTGAGCTTAGCAGCCTTCTAAAGTTTGGCGGCACCTCATTTCTTTGCTGCATCATATGAAATTAACAGTTGATATATCTCGAACATTCACGTAAAAGAGTAGCAAAAAATTCAAGACACGGCTAAAAGCAAGAAGCCACTGATGTATTATACAATTTTTTTTTTTTTTGATAAAATGTATTATACAAATATATAATGCTAGTATAAAGTATACAGGTGAGTAGGCTGGGACAACCTTCTTGAAAAATGCATTTATCTTACCACAGTAATATAATCATCGGGGATCTCCATGCAGATCATTCAAGATAACTACATGTGTGATTCTCACAAATAAGAAGGCTGAAACCTTACCTCAATAAAGTTAACAATTGCACCTATGTCACATCCATCTGAGTCTTTTATGGTCGAAAGCGCTTCAAAAATCATTGCATTGTACCTAAAAATAAATTGAAAATACCTTATCAATGAACTAGTTTCTTATTTAAAAAAAAAAACGATGCATCAATTTGTATAAAGGTAATTCACAAAACCCTCAAACAGTTTTCTCTAATATTTAAAATTTCAACGAGGTTGGTCAAAGTTAAATTACTTCTTTCATTACAAAAAAATAAGTGGAAATCACAAGAGTGAATAAATTTAAGAAAACTCCATTAAAAAAATTTAGGGCTAGAAATTGGCACATTTAAAAGTATCATTTCTCTCTCTTTTTATCATTCAGACCTTCTCTTCATGGCACATATTATACACAAGTGACTAGTTCTCAAGTCTCATGGTGGAGGAAAAATTATCCACCAACATTACCACAAAAGGATGGATTGATCTATTCAACCAACGTTTACGAGGCGTGACGTAAATAAATTACACTCAAAGAGAGATATTTGCTCCTTTATGCAGTGAGAGGGCTTCGGGTATGTCATACAATAACTCAAAAATATGTAAAGCAGGAAGGGGAAAAAAAAGACATCACCCCATTAATTTATATCAAAATGAACAATCTGAACTGCTATAATATTTTGCCAATGCATACTTCAAAATTATATCAGTTTTGTTTCATGTATCTTGAGATATTTCATTAAATATTCCATTTTCCATCAATCTCTTTAATCTTTGTGTGTGTGTGGGTGGGTTGGGGGGGGGTAAATATTAGAAGGCTGAAATGGTTATTATTAGAGAATAAGAACCTCGGGGCGTTTTTCCCATCATTTGTGGGTGCGATGATTGATGGAGGATCATCCCCTGCAGTATCAGCAGCTGCATTATTCAGAAGTGGAGCAGGAGTAGAGGTTTGGTTGTTAGGAAGTGAAGCAGGAACGATAGCTTTTGCTTTAGGGGCGGCCCTGGACTTCTCTTTTGAGCCTTGTGCAGAAGTACTGACGCTCAAATTACGCCATTTGTCCTGATTACATAAGCAACATGAAAGAGAGAAATTGTTGTTGATAAAAATTAGGTAGTCATGCAAGCAAAGGGTCCCCTATGAATGGAGGTGCTATTTCAAGGATATTCTGTAATAACAATATAACAATTTTTATTATTAGTTCTAGTGTTGATAGAGTCTAAATAATCTCAAGGATGTACTTGGAAACAGACTTGAAAAATTTCAAATACGGTGGTTGATTTAAAAGCTTAATTACTTGTGTGGGGTTGTTAGATTAACTTTATTAAGCCTTAAGGTAATCCACGACTTTCAAGGAATTGCTCCTCACAAGCCAACCATTGTCTAAACTCTTTGAAGTTTTAAACATCACCCCATTATTGCAGAAATAACCCATCGATCTAGTTCACAACTTCCACTGAATCAAGAAAACTAACAAGTGATGCCATCGTACAAATAACATCTAACACGGGCATTTGCAAATAAAACATTTTTACAAAATATTTCTACATACATCAGATTTTTTAGAATCGGTTATTACTATAAATGAATGGTCATCATGTGAATTGATTACCATTGATAACAATCAATCGATCATTATTACCGTTAATCATTTTGATTGACACACTAAAAAATGTAACCCACTGAAATTTCTCATTCAATATTCAAATATCTAAAAGGACTATTCTTCTCCCAAAAATTTCAGGGGGCACCAAATTGACAAGGCCCATCCATAAAACTAAACCAGAAAGATAAATCAATAGGCAAGTATCAAGGCAAGATTAGTTTGTGTTTGGGAAACAGCAGAACAAGACAAATTTCTTCCAAATTTAATCACTAAAATCCAATTCAATTAGCTAAAAAAAATTTTCAAATTAGCCAATAGAATAAACAAACTCAAACTCAAACTTCAAACCTCACACCGCAATAATTTCAATTATACCTCAAGATAATCCTAAAAACCCTAAAAACACAAACAAAACTCGAAGAAAAACGCAAAAAAAAAAAAGGAATGATTAATAAAGATAGTAAAAAAAAGGGACCTTGAGATCAATGTTGGAACGGTGAGTAAGGAAAGGAGCGAATTCGGGATCTTTAAGAATGTTTTTCCATTTTCCAGGACCATGTTTTGCTACTCCAGCAAGAAGAGCTTCTTCTTCTTCCGATGTCCACTTCTGCTTCTGATTTCCCATTCTCAATTTTTTTTCTTCTTTCCCTTTTTCTTCCTTTTTCTTTCTTTCTCTGAAAATCAAATCGATGTAACAGAGCCCGTTCTAATTTGATTCAGTATTGGCGAGAAGATGAAGAAGAAGACGAAGAAGAGACAACTTCTTTGCTCGCTTCCGATTTTGTTTTCGGTTTCTGTTTGTTTTTTCCTCTCCTTTTGTTTTTTCCGTGTGTTTCAGCTCTTCATTGCACGGCCCGGCCCAATGTTCGAAGATGAAATTTTCTTTCCATAAATTAGCTCTTTAAATTATTAATTGGGTAATTTTCATAACTACCCCTTTTATAGTTTAAGTTATCAAAAATACCCTAATATCATGAGACTTTTCAAAATTACCCTAAAACTAACAAGTGGCTATAATTGATTGGTGAAATCTTACAACCAACTATGTAATAACTACCAATTAAGGGTAAAAAATAAACTAATTTTTTTATTAGGGTAGTTTTGAAAACCATCCTTAAATAAAGGGCATTTATGATAAAATTTCTTATTAATTTACTAAGTTTTTTTTTCCCCATAAAACCCTTATGGAGCGGGTCTCTGAAGGTCCCTATCTTACTTCATCCTTGACCCCGATTCCAAAACCTCTGTAGTAGTGGAGATGATAATTTCTTCTTCGATCTCATCTCTCTTGGCTCTATTTGACATTAGAGATTTGTTCACCGGTTAAGATAAAGAGTTAGAAATTATACAAGGTTAACAGACATTTGTTTTCTAATTTTGAATCCCATGATAAGAGGTTTGTTAACTGGCTATTTAACAAACTCATTCGTTTTCACAATTTTAATCATTTTTACACTAACCTAGACTAAACAAACCTTCTACAATTCAAACATAGTGTTAACAACCTCTTGCTTAACAACCTCAATCGGCTAACCAAACACATAAGGGTAATTTGTCAAATTAAAATTTTAGAATCCAATTTTAACGTTTTTACATAGTTGGGGGGTCAATTACTCAAATTAAAAGTTTAAGGGTGTAGGTATTACAACCTATATAGCTCAGGGGTAGTTTATGTAATTTCCTGATATCTTTTCTGCCACCTACATCTTCATTTCAAAATCATCCCTTCATTAACCAACCATTGATTGACCCAATGGTCGAAGGGTTTTGCTGAAAATTAGTTTTAAGAGAAGTGGTTTTAAGAAAACATTTTTTCTACCGACACTTTTAGAGAAAACAAATATATAAGAATGAGTTTGAAATGAAGGTGAAGTAAGTGTTTTTAGTAAAATACTTTATAAAAAAAAACATTTTTAGACGAAAACATTAATTAAGTGTTTTCTCTTAAAACTATTTAAGGGGCAGTGTTATTAGAAATCTAAAAAATATTTTATGATGTAGTAAAATATTATAAAATTTAGAAAATGTCTTTAGTAAATGAATAACACTTCAAAAGTCATCTCAAACGTTCAACCTCATGAAAAATGATAAAATCTCATAATTAATACTTTTTTTTGACAAGGGTTGCTATTAATATTTAATCAAATTAGTTGCCATCTTATTTTTTCAAGAGATGAAATGAAACTAATATTTTACATTGATAGCAATTGAGCATTCATAGTGAAACTTGTCTGACATTAAAATGTAAAAATACACTTATGTGGTTTAAATCAATATACAACCCACATTTATTATTTAAAAATGTAACATTATATCTCTGTAATTATCAAATTAACTTAAGAGCCTCTCTCCCCAATACTGTTAATAACTAGGATTAAAGTTACCGTATGTCCCCACCTATCCATACAATGTAATTAAAAAAAAAAAAAAAAAAAAAAAAAAAAAAAAAAAAAAAAAAAACTAGTCATATAATTTAAAATAGGGTAAAATAGAAGAATGACCCTTGCACTTTCACCCAACTTCAAGTTTGATCTCTGCACTTTATTTTTTTTTAAATACATCCCTGTAATTACCAAGAAGCCATCATCTATTAAAAACCATTCATTTTAACATTGAAATATTATTTCATTCTTTTTTTTTTAACATTTTAACATAATATTAATATTTCTTAACCTTTATGACTAACCTTGGGTAAAAGAAAACCTGGACCCCCAATGTTTATAGTCATCCTTTACTTAAGAAAAAGTATCATCTTCTTCGAAAATAACAATCTACTCATCAAGATTTTTACAATAGCATCTAACCCAAAACTTTTGTTCTGCTACAAATCGAATCAGATAAGAATACAACCACGAATCAGACACAAACTTCAGTACGAAACTTTAGAAAATTGTGGGTTCCAACTTTTTGACCCAATATTAGTTGAAAAGGTTAATAAATATTAATATTCTATTAAAATGTAAAAAAAAAAAAATTGTAACTCAATATTAAAATGGATGATTTTTTAATAAATGATGGCTTTTTGATAAGTGCAGAGGTGTATTTTGAAAAAAATTAAAGTGTAAGGATCATATTTAAAATTGGGTGAAAGTGCGGGGGTCATTCTTATATTTTACCCTTTAAAATATTTATCCATAAATCATTTTTTAGACATTAATCTAACCTTAATTATTTAGGGGGTGTTTGCCTATTTGGTAGATGGAGTAAGTTGAAGTTGGTTTTGGTAACTTGAGGTTGTGAAACCTGATTTTAGACAGTTTGTGTTTGGATGTGGAGGGGTATAAGTTTTAAAGCTAGATTTATATAACCTATTTTAGTTTGGGTTTTGTGTTATTTAATTATTTTATAAGGAGTTAAAAAACTCATCAATGCTACTATTTGAAATCCATAGATTTAATAAATTAAACCCGAAATTACAAAATTCACCTAACAAATACAGGGTAGACTATTAAAACCTACAGCCTACCCTGTCCACCTTAACCCTTTTAGGCTTTTACCAAACACCTATTATTATATCATATAAAAAAGAAACGATGGCTTAATTTGAAAGCCATATATGTTTAACAAAAATGTATTTTTAAAGGTGTTTATAAACGATGTAAACCATATGATTCTCAGATGACAAAATCACCTTTAAAAAAACAATTACAAAAAAAAAAATAATAATAAATAAAGGAAGAATAACTAATATATGACAAGTCCAATCCAAATGTCAAACGGGGGCTATTTCGTAACCCTCACTTGTCCCAATAGACGTTTTCTCCTCGAAGGCGAGATTCCAAATCTGAAAAAGGAAATGTTTTTTTTTTTCAATAATGACGAATATTCCGATTACATAATTCTAAAAATACTGTTTCTGTTTTTTATTTTTGAAATTCAAGAGTTTAATTCTTTTTGGTTTGCGGCCTAATTCTTAAAATAACATGTTTTTACATATTAATTATTAAAATATCATAATTTTTTTAAAAAAAATTACACATATAGTATGATTATAGTTCAATTATTTATGGAACTATAGTTCAATAATTTATTAAACTAAATAAAAAAAACAATAAATTAATCGAAAATAATCAAATAGTTTAATAAATTATTAAATTCGAACTTAAAAAAGTAAAAATCGATCAAATTTATTGAAAATACCCATGAAGAATAATATAGTATAATTATGTTATTTGAGTAGATTTTAAAAAGTTCCGATATTTAGTAATTAGTATGTAAATTTATGATATTTGAGACCCGATTATACAAATGTAATCGGGTTTTTTCATTCAACCCAATTATAAATTTTAACTATTTTATACTATATTCCTTTGGATTTTTTTTATAAAAAAAATCAATTTATACCTCTTAGTTTAATATGATATGTCAACTTAAACCATATATTTTTAATAACATCAATTTAAACCACGAGTTTATTAAAATGAGTCAATTTAAATCCTAAACTTCCATGAGTTGTATAATTTATTCCCTCTGTTAGTTAAATTATAGAGTAAAATACCATTTTGATCCCTTAGTTTTGGAAGTCATGTTTATTTGGTCCCCACTTCAATTTGTGTCTAAGTGGTCCATGAGTTTTGGACAATGTATCTATTTGGTCCATGAGTTTCAAGAAGTATTATAAATAAGTTTTAACTGGTTCTTAATTTAACATATTCGTCAACTCCTTAACAAAATGTCAATTTAACGTTAACATAACATGTTTAATTAACTAAAATACTGACACGAGATATTATTTCAAATATTTCATCAATATAGACCTAAGATCTGAAATAATAATAATCTTATGTCAGTATTTTGGTCAATTAAATATTTTATGTGAGCATTAAGTCAATATTTTGTTTATGAATTAATAAATTAATGACCAATTAAAGTTAAATCTAATAATTCAGTGATCATTTAGACACAAATTGAAAATTCAGGGATCACTTAGACACAAAATTGAAAACGGGGGAATAAAATAGACACAACGTTCAAAACTAATGGAGCACTTAGCACAAATGGAAAACGCGGAACCAAATAGCGTCCAAAACTCAGGAACCGAACGTGCACTTTACCCTAAATTATATTATTTTTTGGAGATTTTACAATTAAGTGTTAGCCTTTTTTTCAACTTGATGAAGTCGTTTTTTAAGATACTGATTTCCATGCTCCTACAATTCTTGAGAGAGCTGGAGAAGCGTCTACGAGTAAAGCACTGTATCGCCCGTAACAAATCCTTATTGAGTAATGGGTTTTTAAGGGGGCGTGTCAAACATTTTGTATGTTTGGATTGAATTATTTCGTGTCGAGTTTAAACATTTTTTTATTGCTTTATTTTATGACTAAGATTGAGCGTTTTTAAGATTAGATTAAAAATGATTTGTTTACTGCCTGTAGTAATTATTTATATATCTCATAATTTTTTTTAAAATTGAAGTTGTTTAACATAATAATTAAATTTACTAATTACTAATTTTTTGTACGAGTTGAATTTAAATACTAATATGATTCATGATATGTTTGATTTTTTCTGTAGAACATAAACAACTAATAACATTTATTTTAAGAGTTACAGTAATGCCAAACTAGCCTTTAGCTAAAACCCAACCCTACTTACCCTTGAACAAAACTAGAGCAGGCATAGTATACTAGAAGAAGAGGAAACCATAATTATAAAAGGATAAATGCATAATACACCCCTGCACTTTGAATTATTGTTAAATCATACCCCTGTACTGTTTTTGAAATACCTAAACATTTTAGTAAAATTGTAAATCACACCATTCAATCAATTAGTTTTAACGAAATTGAGATACATTTATATTTATGTCATGTGTTATGATTTCATGAAAAAAATGACTTGTGTAGAATTTTAGAATAAACTCTTATGTTGATAAGATGTAAAATCTATTAATCACACTCGAATGTTCAATTTGTTTGAATTTTTTAATAGTTTTGGAACACGTGATATGCGTATAGTATATATGTGTCTAAATTTCGTTAAAACTAATCGATAAAAGGGTGTGATTTACAATTTTACTAAAGTACCGGGGTAATTTAAAAAAAATGCAAGTCATGATTTAAAACAATAACCTAATGTATTGTGTATTTATCCCATTATAAAATGGAAAGTAAAAAAAAAAAAAAACGAAAAACGAAAAACCGCCAGAAAGCAAATGTCTAAACGTAAATTAAGCTGAAAACGAAACGTGAATTCAAAAGACTGCCATTGAAATTGAACCCTAAATATTAATCAACTCCTCAATTTTCTTCCCTTTTATTTTCTTTCTTTCTCTCACTTCCCGATCGATTTCCAATTGTTCTTCCATTCCTCGCTTATTTTTCTGCAGAAATCATGGTTTACGCATCGCAAATCATTAATCACTCTAAAAAGGTCAGCTCAATTCGTATCGTATTGATCTTTTATTAGTATTTTATTTGATTATGCTCTGAATCGTTTCAGGTTCTGGCTGTGATACACATTTTTATTGGATTCTTATAGTATTCTCTCGATAATCTAGTTGTTATATCGAACGGGAGGATTCTATGTTTTATGCAATTCAAAGCCAATAGTTTTCTAATCTAGAATTGTAGATAGTTACTTTGATATTTTTATGATCATTTCGTTTTAATTATAATTTTGGTTTATTGATCCTGCCCGTGGCTTGTTGCATGATTAGGTCAGTGGGTGTATTTAGTTTCAATACTTTAATTTAGGATTTCAGTCTTAGTTCAATTGAGTTTCATTATTTTTTAATTTGGATTTGATACTTGCTCCGTGACTTATGTTGTAATCTTTGTTCAATTTGCGAATTTATTGTTCTGGTTTTCATTTTGGATATACTGATTTGTTGTCACTGGCTCACAATGAACTCTTACTTGTAAATTCATGACAACGAATCACGTCTTGTACCGAATCCTTCGTAGCTCACTGGCTGCATGGATTGCTATTGATCCTGCAAGTTGTGGTTCGAAAGGATGTCGGTTAGAGAGAGATAGAGAGACAACGAATCATGTTATGTTCATCTTGTATTTATATACGATTCTATATTTTTTATTTATTTATTTATCGCGGCTCACGTTACTCTCCATGAAGCCAGTTCTTCTAATTTGGGTTTAGGTTATTTTTTATTCTCCCGGTGTTGAGTGGTACATTTATGCTACACTTTTTATTCTTCCAGTTAAGAAATGCTCCAAATTTACTTCGACAAGCTAGGGCGATTCGTGGCCTTTCAAATGACGTGCAGTCCTCTAGTGTTAAAGAAAATGGTAAGCAATTGTTAATGATTAGATAGATTAGTTGTTTTTTTTTTTTAATTCCTGATCTTGGCTGACTCTTTTTTAAGGTCGTTTTTAAAATCCACTATCATTCTTTTGTATAGAGTATTTATTATCAATTTGAAGTTTAAGGACCCTCGGTCACTTTAGGGGTGTTTATAAGCAGTTATTATTCAAAAACAATAATGTTGATTTGACTTCTCTATTTGTTTAAGAGGATGAATTATTTGCTCAATCATTTTAGTATCATTTAAAAAATGTTCTATTTTATAGAACAACCACAAAAACAAAGAAGATTGCTATGAAACATGAGTGTATTCTGTAATTGATTATTTTGAACTCGGCGCTTTATCAGATTCTTTAACCAAGGTGGTTATTTCACAGAAATTTGGAAGATCCAGGGTCATGGTTACCAGTCTTCACAAAGAGAGGGAATTGGCAATCTGGTCAATTTTAGCACAGTGAGTTGTAGCTACATTATGACCAGTTCATAGAGTCATTAATCGACATCCTTTAGCTGATTGGAATATTTGTCATAATTCCGTTCCTTGTTTGCTTTGGCTTATTACTGTCTTTCATTTGCATGATATTTTCTGATGTAATTTGTTTGCTGTTGCTTCTCTCTCCCTTTTCTAGAGGTCACTGTTTTTTCACTGTAAGAGAGGTGTTTCAATGACTAGCGTGGGGAATCCATCAGCATGCAACCGAGAGTCGCCATGGTTCTCTCCCTCTCTCTCTTTCACACATGCACATGAATGTATATCAGTCTCTGTGTGTATTTGTTACCGAGGATGTTAAAGCTTTACTTTTGATCATGATTAGAATTACCTAATATATTCCATCGTTTTTCTATTACAGTTCTCTGATAAATTCAAAGAGATGTTATTCCTCTGATTCAGGTACATTGTGTGATCTTATTGTTCTGGTTCCATTCTACAGAACGCAACACAAACTTGTATCATTCTTTTTAATTGTTCTGCGTACAGCGTATGTAGTGTTGCAAAATTTTGACTATTTAAAATCCATGAATTATTTGCATACTTCCATTTGCCTGTCAAATGATAAAACTGCATTTTGTGCTTTATTTTGCTTCAATTTCTTTTCTCTCAAATCTTTCTATTCTGGTGGCATTTGACTCGTATCTGCTTTTGCAAGAAATATCCGCTATAGTTATTATGATGACACTAGTTAAATTTCTATAATTCAGCAAATAAGTTTTTCCCTCATTTAAATGTCATCTTTATATTAAGTTCTGTATGGAGATAAGTATGTATGTTACTTAGAATTATGCAATGCTTCAGGTCTTCCCCCCCATCAAGAGATTGGAATGCCTTCGCTTTCACCTACGATGACAGAGGTAATTTATTATCACTAAGCAGAACAACAGTGTTATATATACATGCTAAGTGGTTCTTTATGCTATGCAGGGCAACATTGCACGTTGGTTGAAAAAAGAGGGAGACAAAATAGCTCCCGGAGAAGTGCTCTGTGAAGTTGAAACAGTATATTTTTATACCTTTGTGCAGTTGGAAGTAGTTCTTTACACGCCTTCTCATAGTTGGAAACTTGCACTATAATTATGATTCTTCATATTTGAAGGATAAAGCAACAGTGGAAATGGAATGCATGGAGGAAGGATATCTGGCCAAGATAGTTCAGGGAGATGGGGCAAAGGAAATTAAAGTTGGTGAGGTATGGTTTCGAATTTCCATCACCATTTCTTTTCCTTCTGTTCTTTTTTTTTTGTGAAAACTAGAAGAATAGAGGGAGTGATTGCCTCATTGTACATTGTTACATGTGATGGCAATGACTGTCCTGTCCATGAAAGCTCTTTCTCGAGATAGTGGCTATTGTATTTTTTTTTTTAAATTGTTTATGTAAGCAATTTTTTTGGTAGGTAATTGCTATTACTGTTGAAGATGAGGAGGATATAGCAAAGTTTAAAGATTATAAACCCACCGCATCACCGGCTGGCGCTGAAGCAGCTAAGGAGTCATCTACCCCTAGCCCACCTAAGAAAGAGGTAGTTGAGGAACCAGTTCGTTCACCTGAGCCAAAGACTTCGAAGCAAAGTACTGCTGCTCCTGTTGGAGAGCGCATTTTTTCCAGTCCTCTTGCAAGAAAACTAGCAGAAGAAAACAATGTTAGTTGCAGGACTTCTTCAAATAAAGTTTTGAGACCTTTTTACTTCTTCTAGTTTTTGTTTGATTTTTTTAAAAAAATGATTATAGGTGCCCATTTCAAGTATCAAAGGAACAGGTCCCGATGGAAGCATTGTGAAGGCTGACATTGAAGATTACTTGGGTAGTCTTCTTTCTTTATTCTGGGTGGTGGAGGCACCGGGTTCTTTATTATTCTTCTTCTTATTACTATTATTCTTGCTGTGGTCTCTCTCTGTGTCAATTATTGTTTATCCTTGAGTCAGTGATATATCTGTTGTTGTCTTCATACTCATTCTCATATTTTATTTCTTATTGTTAAAATTCAGTTGATTAATATCTGTTACTTTATATATCTTTAGCTTCACGTGGAAAAGATGTATCAGCCACGGCCCCTAAGGCCAAGGATGCAGCAGCTGCTCCATTGGATTACAGTGATGTCCCACATACTCAGATAAGAAAGGTTTTATTTTTTCCTCTTCTTTGTAGAATAATAATAATGGTAATATTTGATTTCTAGTAGGAAGCGATATTTCATTGAAGGAAATCTTTACAGAAGGGTAATAAGACAAGGAGTCCTGTTAATTTTTTTTCTCCAATTTGTAACTCGTTAGAGAATTGGTGTTTTTAACTGTTTACAATTCCCTTTTTTGTTTTTGTTTAATATAATGTTTCCTACCCAAAAACTGGGGGAAAAGGAGATTATTTACTGCCTTCCACTGCTTTTGGATTGGTCTGCGTATGTTTTGGATTTTGAAATTCTAATTTTATTTAATGTATTAATGGAGAAATCCTTGTAAATTACTGCAACTCTTTGGTACAATTTTTCCTGAAGCTAATCTTTTAAATTTTTTTACAGGTTACAGCATCACGCCTATTATTCTCTAAGCAGACTATTCCTCATTATTACTTGACTGTAGATACTTGCGTTGACAAACTCATGGAGTAAGTAATTTCCCCTTACCTTTTGCGGTTATATTGGCGAACGACATTATGTAATCAATTAACTGCTGCCTTATTGTAGTTTGAGAAACCAGCTAAATGCTTTACAAGAAGCATCGGGTGGAAAGCGGATATCTGTTAATGACCTTGTTATTAAGGTAGTAGAAATTAATTAATTTATCTTATCATTTAATTATTACTTTTTATCATTTTCCTTTCCTTTGTATCATTCCTCATTTTATGATAGAAAGAGTAGGGGAAAAATAGGACTCAAAGGAAAAAAGTCATTCTATGTTGGAAAGAGTAGGGAAAGATAGGAATCAAGGAAAAAAAAACCCTACTCTGAAAACAGTTTGCCTCACAGCTCTCAGGGACACTTTGTTTTCTCTGTTATGAAGTACTTGGTTAAAGTTTTGTATTTCTTTCTTATTAAAAAAAAATTAAATGTTGAAAGTTGCTAAGCTCTTAGTAAAGATGAAACCTATTTTGTCTTTGCCTGAAATTCTCTTTAACCTTTCTATCCAAATAAAAAAAAGGTTTTAATAAGATTATTCTTGCAGGCTGCTGCATTGGCTCTTAGGAAAGTTCCTCAGTGCAACAGTTCATGGACAGATAATTATATTAGACAGTAAGTATATGACTTGTTAATTCTAGTGGTGTTCATTCTTATTAGTTATTACCATTTAATTTCATTATCACATTGTGATATTAAATTTTTTCTTTGGTCACTCATCCAGGTATCACAACATAAATATAAATGTTGCAGTGCAAACTGATAATGGGCTCTTTGTTCCCGTCATCAGGGTCAGTAATTACCCGTCTGATGCTATCGAGACAGTTGGCTTTTATAACTTTTTTTTTTACTGATTAGCTTTAAAATAATCTGCAGGATGCAGACAAGAAAGGTTTATCTAGTATCGGTGAAGAGGTGAAGCAATTGGCTCATAAAGCGAGAGAGAACAGCTTAAAACCAGAAGATTATGAGGTAGACAGTGTTTTCCTATGTTGATCTTGATGAATAAGAATAGATTTAGTCATGGTTTTTAGGGTTTTAATCCTTTGGCAGGGTGGCACTTTTACGGTATCTAACTTGGGAGGACCATTTGGTATTAAGCAATTTTGTGCCATTATCAACCCTCCACAATCGGGCATTCTTGCTGTTGGATCCGGTATACAGTAACTTCATCATTTCCTACAACCAAAGCATTCCCTTTTTTTTTTTTACAACTTGTATATTTGTTCATCACCATTCACATGTAATCTTGAGCAGCTGAGAAGAGGGTTGTACCGGGATCAGGTTCTGAACAATACAAGTTTGCCTCCTTCATGTCTGTAACACTGAGCTGTGATCATCGTGTTATTGATGGTAGAAACATTAAAGAATTCTGAATGTGAAGTTATTTGAGATTCTGTATAGCTTGAAATAATTTAAGATGTGACATATGTACTCCTTTGTTTGCTCAGGTGCAATTGGTGCGGATTGGCTGAAAGCATTCAAGGGCTACATCGAGAATCCTGAATCGATGTTGCTATAGATCAATCGACTTCGCTTCTCATCAACCATTTTTTTGTTGTATAAGCATTAAGCAATCACGTGGAAAGATGTGAATGCGATGTCAGCTCATGTTTTGGACTCATTTTTTTCGGCTTCGGTTGTATCATCACAAAACCAAGGAGATTGGAGTTTGCATAGACTATGAGAATAAGGTGGTCATCGTTGAGGAATTAAAATTCAAAATGAATGTAGAATGTAATTACCACTTTTAACTGACCACATACTTTTCTAGTGGTCGTTTGCTAGATCAATAAGGACAAATGACGAGGAAAATTTTGGGGTTTCATTGGCTGATAATTTATTTGACAATTGTGAAGAGTTGGGAGTTAGAGATTGCTCTAAACTCATTTGTTGAAATGATTGAAATTAAATTTATCTTTTCAAACTAACGGTTTCTTTCGATATCTCAGTCGACTTTTCCCTGGTTTTAGATTTTCCGAAACTAGAGCGCTTTTAGTATGATTTTAACAATTCAACTGAATTTGCAGATTTGAGTTTCCATGGTTGGTGCAGAAAGAAGCTCGACTTTTCCATTGTTTTCTGACATCCTTGATGAATGGGGGAGCTGAATGAATGCTATAAAATAGTTATTAACTTGAGACCAAAACATGAAGCAAGTTGTTTTTTTAAGGTAATTTTTGGGTGATATGAAAATGTGTGCCCATTAATGCCATGTCAGAATGAGAATGCGTACAACATTCATCAGGGAAATACAGAAACATAATTGATTGCAAACTAATAGATAGTGTCAAAAGGGGATTCTCGAAAGAATTGGGTTTAACACCTAGTTGCAACTTGCAAGCCATGCATGAACCAGAAATAATAAAGTTGAACTTTGTTAAGAAATAAGTCATGAGAAGTCGTTCGAGAGGTTGAAGATGTCTCGTTTAATTAAAATTATCTAATATGACCGTCATAATATGACTCATCCACTTAAAATCATTGGTTCTATATAAATGATGTTTTATTTTCTATTAAAATATAGATCTAATATTTTGAGTTTAGAGTATCTCATTCTCTCCTTAAAAAAAAATAAAAAAATTAAAAGATGATTTTTTCATCTCTATTCATTTCATGATTAAGATAAACAGTATTAATGAACAATGAGGATGAATAAAATGCAATTTAAATTCTCCAAGTTAACATAATTTAAATTTTTTTAGGAGATAATGCGATATACTAAACAAATTTAAGACCTAAACTCATGAGTCAAATAATCTTGATAAATTTGTTCATTTAAAATTTCCTGTTTGAAACTTGTTTTATCAATTTTGAATGTAAAAATATTTCAAACACCCTCTAACTGACCACTTCACCTTTTTTTTCTCTTTCTCTCTACATCTATCTACGCTACGCGATTTATTAGTGACCAATTAAATTACTATGAAATATATAATATTATTGAAATTTGTAATGAATGGTCTTTTCTCAATTACATATCAAGAGAATAATGTTTTTTTTAGAAGTGTTGTTGCGTGAAAATGGGAGGACCGGGAACTGACCTGTGGGTCGGGTGTCTCTCGGACCGTGACTGTGCAACTAGCTTTACAGAATGAGAAGAGGAGCGAGAAGTGAGCAGATCAGCTTGGAACCTAGCACAGAGGTGACCTGCAAGGAAACAACTGAGCACCGGTGTGATGCCGGCCTATCCACTCCGATGCCTAAGTCAGACCAGAGGTGGTGCCGAGCAGAGTAGGAGTAGAAGTAACATACCTTAACAGTGGGTCTCCTCCGGTATTTATAAGAGAGGTGTAATGATGACCCTACCGTGTAGGTGTCGGGCGTAGGCCCTAGGCCACGTGCGGCTCTCGATTGGATGATCGCATATCATGTATGGAGAGAGGCCTCGGTGGTTGGTGCTCTTCCTTTGGAAGAGCACCCAGGCTCTTTGCCTTGGTGTTGAAATGATTCCACACCAGGTGGGCTCATGCCTCTTCTGGCCTATGAGCCCATCTTTATCCATCTTCTATATGAATGGCCACCGCTTCATCGAGCTCAGGTGAGTTGGCTTTCTAGGGATGAGCACGCACCTTGCCAGGTCTCGCGTGCTCATTTCGCTAAGTTCATCGACCTGGTGCTCGGTCCCTCTTCCTAAGGCCGAGCCCCTTCCAGAGTCTTTTGAAGTGATCTTCCAGGATGGACACCCACCCAGTTGGGCCTGGTGGGTGTTCATCCGGCCCACTTCACTGGTGTCGTGGAGGTCTTTGGTCATTCCACGTGGGCTTTCAGAGGGGTGCCACGTGGTCATATAGTTGTTTGAAAATCCACCCATAACAAGAAGTATCTAAGTAAACAACCATTTATCATCATTTGATAAAAAAATCATTAATCAGTATTTGAATATACAAACGTCAATTAAATATCGATTAGAAGATTTTTTTTAAAATAAATTTGACCATTTTAATTATTTAGTGTTTGCACTTGTCCATTTTATTTTTAGATCTTAAAAAAAGTCACCATCCATCTTAATATTATATTATATAATACACGACACGCAGACAAGACATGAGCTTTATAACTATAGTTTTCTTGATAATTTTTTTTAATTTGTGGTAATAGTTGAAGGAGTCGTGCGTATAAATAAAATAATAAATTTCATTCAAAATTAAAGATATTGAAACTAATAATGGAGGATAAGAGGAGTAAAATGAGATGTACACGTAGCATCTTCCAAAAGAAAATTATCTAATTTATCAATAATATCATAAATGTTGCTTCTTTTGCATCAACAACTCAAGTAACATGTGAATTAATAAAATTAAATGCATGGAATTCCTCCTCTTCTTTATTTATTTTTTATTATATATATTTTAATCCATCATAGGTATTATATTAGTTATAAGGATATCCTTAAAGTCTTGAGTTTAAACTATACGTGGTTACTAATTTACAATCTTATTCTATAAATTTTATGACACTAAAAAATAATAAGGTCTTTAGACATTTGTTCCCTTCTTATAAGGTCGAAGGTTCGAGTCTCCCATCCTTTAATTTGATATAATATCTTTTAAAAAAATGATAGGGTCATATGCGTCCCATAAATAAGGGCGTAACAAAACTTTTTTTTAGGAGGACAAAAATTATGTAGAGCTAATTTTAAAAAATAAAAGAAGATAAAATATATAAATTATACTAAAATTTCAATTTTTTATCTAAATTTTTTCAATCTTACATATATTTTTCATTTAAAAATAAAATAAAATGGGGAGGGGATTTATATAAAGCTAATATTAAGAAATAAAGGTTCAAAATAGATAAATTATACTAAAATTTCAATTTTGTAACCTAAATTTTTTCATTTTTTACATATAATTTTTATTTCTAAAATAATTTGAGGAGGGGCAATTGCCCCCCTCTGTAAAGGGTGACTCTATCCACAGTACAAATAATAAAAGTGCACATAAATTGACCTAGAAACTCAAATATTAAAAAAAGAAGATATTTGCACCGTCTGATTATTTTCAAATATATTATTTATTTTGTTGTTATGCGAGGAGGCGTTTGATGGAGGAATTATCCTTATTTATCAATTGACAAAAGAAAGTCTACCACGTGTCGAATACCCGAAGGTACCAGATTTTAACAGGTACAGACACCATAGACAATTATTGGTCCCCTCATGGACTTTTCTATTTCATTTTTTTCCTTTTCTTTTTCTATAAAATAAGTCCACGGACACGTGTCTTTTCTACCAAAAGATCCATGTGTTATGTGTTATCAATTCTTTAGCTGACATCATAATCAAATGTCTAATAATCAGATGTCTCGAAATAAGTAGTATTTAGAGTGTGCTAGAATGAGATTTAAATGTTTGGAAATATGATGTTTTGTATTTAAAGTGTGCTATAATAAATTTGGATTAATAAAAATATGATTGTTGTGTTTGGTAGGAAGGAATTGAATTTATATAATATGATTTGATTTTTTTAATTTAATTATTATCTGAAATAGGAGAGGGTTTAAGGAAGGATTTGGATGAGAATTAAATGTTAATCTTAGGTTGAACCAAACGCTGGAATGAGTTTCAAAAACCTATTCCCATGGTCAATGCTTGCATACCAAACACCCCCCTAAGTGATATGAAAGAAAATGTGAATAACATTTAGCTGACATCAGAATCAAATGCCTGGGAATTAGATGTCTGGAAATAAGTATTATGATAATATAATGGATGAGAATATAATATCTACGTTTAGAGTGTGCTGGAATGAAATTCAAATGTTTGGAAATATGATGCCTGTATTTGAAGTGTGCCGGAGTGAATTTGGATTAATGAACATATGATTGTTGTGTTTGATGGGAATGAATAAGATTTGTATAATATGATTTGATTTTTTTAATTTAATTATTATCTAAAATTGGAGACGGTTTAAGGAGGGATTTGGATGAGAATTAAATGTCAATCTTAGGTTAAACCAAACACTGTAATGAGTTTCAAAAAACCTATTCCCATGGTCAATGCCTCCATACCAAACACCCCTTTAGTGATATGAAAGAAAATGTGAATAAGATTTAGGTGGCTCATAATTACCTTCTTTAGAGGTGTTTGGTTGCAGAATGAGAAAGTCAAGTCTCCCGTTTGTGATATCTGAGAATGAATTTCTTTGAGTTTTTAATGTATGTGTTTGTTTGGATAATATGAGAATGAAAATAAATGGTGAAAATGATATAAGTGTTTAAGAAATAGATGTCAAATCCAATAATAAACATGAGAAAGTAATACAAATACTTAAAGGAAGGTAAATAGGAAATAAAACATGAGAATGAGTTTGTGAAACAATTCTCATTTACTTTCCATTCAACTTTTTCTCCACCAAACACCCCTAATTTAAAAATATACACCTATTCTTATGCTTTTCAAGTTAAATAATTAGCTTCGTACGTTTTAAACTTTGTCAATAATTAAGTTAAAATTCATTTCTAATCTCACATTTCTATAATTTTCGTTTGAATTGTAACTCCATTTGACGTTAATCTTAATCTTAATTACTGATGAAGTTAGGTGGGAGAAAACTGATGAATTAATTCAAGAAGTACAGAGGTATAAAGGCATATTTAAAGGAGTATTTTAAAAAAAAATTACAGTTTTTAATTAAAAAAATAATAATTTTTTTAAAGATAATGTTTTTTCCTTTAACTTTAACTTTAACAAATCATTAATTAATAAATCTGATCGAAATAGTAACTAGTAAAACTAATAAAAATTAAAATGTTATCGAATTTAAATTCAAAACATATCAATGTCCATTAATAATAATGACATTGATCATTACATAATACCATTAAAAAAAACTTTTGAAAATATAAATCATATTTTTTTTTTATTAAATTTAAAAATAAGGTGGAAAAAACATGTTATTACGTGTAATTTCTTTATATAGAAATTATTTTTTCTTTATTGGAAAAGTGAGTCCACGGACACGTGTCTTTTGTAAGAAAAGATCCATGTGTTGAGTCTTTTTGGTTTGGTGATATGAATTGAAGCATTTTTCTGTCTGCAGACAGCTTTCAATAATACAAAGACAATTTCCTGTATACGTGTCGTCTTTTAGAGCTTCATCATTTCATAAATTAAAAACAAAAATCAAATCTTTTTCTTATTTTTTTAATAATAAAAATATTATTTTTTTCAAAATTTTCCTTCCTTCCTTCCTTCCTTCTTCTCCTGTCTCTACCCTGAAAGAGAGAAGATAGAAATAGAATCAAAGGTTAAAAAGAAAGATTCAAAATTTTCTTCAAAATTCTAGTATTCCATTCCATTCCATTTCTCACGTTTTTTCAACTTTCAACTGGTGAGAAGTGTACGTCTTCTTTTTCTTCTTCTACTGTATTATTAATTATTATTACAAAAAAAAAAAAAAAAATCTTATTTTTTGCTCTTTGTTTGAGCCAAAATGGGATTTTTTTGAGCTAGTTAAATGGGGTTTTGGTGTTTTGGATTGAAGAAGAAGAAGAAGAAAGAAGGGGTTGTTGAAGATTTGTTTCAAGAGAGATTTGGATCAGATTAAAATTAAATGGGTTGCCTTGGATCCAGGAAACTCATGTTCTATGTGAAAAAAGAGGAAGACTTTTTTGGGGATTTCTTGTGATTTTTAAGAGGATTCTCTTTATCTTTAGATCCTTCCACCTGTCCCCTTTGATGGGTTTTCTCTCTTTTTTCATTTAAAGTTGAGATATCATAGTTTCTCTTTGATCCTTATCTATTTAAGGGTGGAAGAAAGGGTTGTTTGATAGTTGAAAGTTCTTATCAGAAACAGAAGAATTTGATTGTGTTTGAAGTTTTAGTGACATTCCTTTCTTCCTTTTTTGTCACCGTTTTGCTTTAAAATAGTTGAAAGATTGGAAGTTTAGATCCATTGTTGCTGAAATAGATCTGGGGTCTGCTTGATTTTCCTTGTTTTGAACTTATTGATCTCTAATTTGATTGTGAATTTATCATGGAGAGATTTGGTGGGTCTGTTTGAAGGAAGAGGAAGAAGTAAATTAGCTGAGTTGTTATGTCAAGTTTGATTGGGAAAAGTAGTTTGCTAAACTATGTGGTTGTAGAGAGACGGGAGGACGATAGTTTTCATATAGAAACTAGTGAAGATTTGATGGAAGAGATGTCCCCTGCAGTTTCTTTAACTCTCAGTTTGGATAATCCAAAGTCTGATAATTCAGGAAGTGCTGGCCATGTTGAGTTTACACGGCTTAAGTTGGTGACGGACGCTGTTAATTTGTTCGCTGCGTCTTCTCCGGACTCTGTTTCTGTTGGTAATGGTAGTTTCCATGGTTTCAAAGGTAAAGTTGACTGTGTAACTGCATCAGAACTAGCAGACAGTGGTCAAGGGAGAGCTGGTTATTGGGGGTTCTTGCCTGAGAATGGGAAGAATTTTACATCGAGTGAGGAAGTTGCAACCTTATCTACTATGGTCGGAACCGATGACATTATGGATGATGGGTTGTTAACTCTAGACGTAGGGTCAAAAATTAGTTTGCCAGAAGTTGTCAATATTGGAGATGTTAGTAATGGTCATATTGTTGCCAAGGCTATTATCTTGGTGGATTCCGGAAAGATTCCTGCTGGTGAACTCATTGTGGCTGCAGTAAGCCCAGATTTAGAAATATCTGGGAAGTCGGAGTTAAAGGCCCCTGCAGTGGTTTTTCAATCAAAAGTGGAGGATACTGTTAATCGAGGCGTTCGTAGTGTCTTTAAACCGGATTGTATTCCCCTTTGGGGTTCTGTATCAATTTGTGGTAGAAGACCGGAAATGGAAGACGCAATTGCTGCTGTTCCTTGTTTTACGAAGATTCCTATCAACATGCTTGTAGGCAATGTGTTGACTAATGGAATGAACCAAAATTTAACACATCTCACCAGTCATTTTTTTGGTGTTTATGATGGCCATGGAGGCTCTCAGGTACCACTCTTTACCAAACAGAAAGAGTGTCTCGACCTTTCTTTCCTTAACGTGTAGCCATTCTTGTCAAGGGTATAACTATTTGAATTTTGTAACACATAATTATTCAATATCATCGATTAATTGTTGTACCTAGGCTTTATAGTTTGCACATAGTTGACAATAATTTATTTTGGATTGGATCACACCAATAAAGAAGAGGACTTCAATTGTTGATAAATTCTTGCTTTTTTATTTGAAGCGTCGTATGCACAAGTTATATGCTCTGCTCTGCATAATCATAATCAAGTTGTTCTCGAAGTTAGATGTCTCTTGATTGTAGTACATGATTTCTGAATTCCATGTCTTGTTTTTAATTTAAGAAACCTTTCTTGTAGGTTGCTGATTATTGTCGTGAGCGGATACATTTGGCATTAGCCGAAGAGATAGGAACGATAAAGAATGATCTGAATGATGGAAGTACTGAACAGAACTGGCAGCAAAATTGGGAGAGAACATTTAATAATTGCTTTTTAAAGGTTGATGATGAAATTGGAGGAAAAGTTGGTAGAGAAGTCGGTGGGATGAACGGAGATATTTCAGATGACAGCTTTGAGCCTATTGCCCCGGAAACTGTTGGTTCTACGGCTGTGGTTGCCTTAGTCTGTTCATCTCACATCATAGTTGCGAACTCGGGTGATTCAAGAGCAGTCTTGTGCCGTGGCAAAGAAGCCATAGCACTCTCAGTTGATCATAAAGTATGCTATGTATCTTATCTCATATGAAACATTTATGCAAATTCTACGTTGGGGAACTAAAATCTGTTTTTTAATGTAAATTTTCTGCAGCCAAATAGGGAAGATGAATTGGCTAGGATTGAATCGTCTGGAGGCAAGGTTATACAGTGGAACGGGCATCGTGTTTTTGGAGTTCTTGCAATGTCACGATCTATAGGTAGGTTAATTCTTAACCAGTCTTTTAGTTCTTTTGGGAGCATCGATTTATTTTGGAAAAAATATTGGTAACAGAGTTTGCAGGGATAAAAAATGAAGGAATTGCATGATTAATATTATTTCCCAATGCAAATATATCATAATCATTATAAGATCTTCCTCTCATTCTCTACATACTTTACAGGTGATAGATATTTGAAGCCCTGGATTATTCCCGATCCGGAAGTCATGTTTGTTCCTCGTGCAAAAGAAGACGAATGCCTTATCTTAGCTAGTGATGGATTATGGGATGTCATGTCAAACGAGGAAGTCTGCGAAGTGGCTCGAAGGCGGATTCTCCTTTGGCACAAAAAAAATGGAGGTTCCTCTCTTGCCGATAGGGGCACGGGAGTTGACCCGGCCTCACAAGCAGCAGCAGACTATCTCTCTATGCTTGCACTCCAAAAGGGAAGCAAGGACAACATCTCTGTGATTGTAGTGGACTTGAAATCTCAAAGGAAATTCAAGACTAAGTCTTGACGACGAATGGTTTACTGAAGCCGAACGTATAGTTCAAGTTCATAGCTCTCTATAACGAGCGACAATACGTCTTAGCAGGTTACAATTTAGCCTTTTTCTCTCTTTCTCGCGGTTTTAACGGGTTAAAAAAAATATAGAAAAATGTATATGTACCATAGAACTTTTCTTATGGAAACTCACCAGAAAAAAACAGCATCTGTAATGAAATTCTAATCTATGCTTTTGGACGGCACCATACCAACAGTTGATGGAAACGTGAGCTGCCATATGTATAGGTAGAGAATTTTGGGATTTACTGATATAGTTTCTGTAAGACTCTTCTTTGATTAATGCCAAGTCCAAAGTTATTTGGTTCTGCTTATGTATTCATTTGATCATAAGTTTTTTTGTTTGTTTGTTTTTTTTCCAATATATATATAAAAATTTTCATATGGTAAAATTGGAGGGATTGCCTTTGTATTTAGTGATTTTTTTATTACAAAGATCTTTCATTGTTTTACTCCAAATTCATTCATTAAACACTAATATTGTAGAACTAAAGATTTTAGGGGAATTAGTAAAATAACAGGAAAAAAAATGTAATCTGTAATTAAAATCTAGAAGAACTACTTTTGAAAATCTAAAAAAATTGTTGACACTCGTTAAAAAAAAAAAAAAAAGAACTCAGTTGAAGTTTTTACTTAAAAAATAAAGTTTAAGAGATTTGATATTTTGATTAATTGGGTTATTATCTATACATTTATAATTTACTCTTGTCATAGCATTGTCACTAAATTACAGGTTAAAAAACAATTTCTTTTGATAGTATTACATTAAATTAGAGGAGAAGAATCTTAAACTTTCGATCTCATTGAAAGACAATATTGATAGTCTGACCACTTAATAAATTATGTTCAGATTGAAAAAGAAAGAAAGAAAACCATCTAAGTGAGTCTATAGTGAATTTGACATAATTTCTAGATTAATGGAAAAACAACTTTTCACTCATTTAAAACATTTTAATTTTTTTTTTATGATGTTTGGTTACATAATTAAAAAAATAAAAATAAACTTCCAATGTGTAATAATATTTTATGAAGTATTTAAAAATATAATATTTAAAAAAAATTATTTATAAATATATCACCGTTTAAAACTATTTATAAATGTGCTAGTTTTAAGTGTGTTGATTAGTGAGTAATTTTTATTATTGTAAATGATTGATTGACATACAAAATCAATAACTAAAATATGTAAATAAAAATTATAGTATATCATGTGATGATTATTATATATCACAGTGAATCAAAGATTAACTAATTTTAAAAACATGTAAAATAATACTTATTATTGTGACAAACTCAAAATTTGTTAAATTTGTATATTTAAAATCTTACTAAATTTATAATTTTTGTTTAAAATATTTTCTTTTTTATAAATATTATAAAATTTTTACTAGAATTATAATCACCTCTTTGTTAAAAATATTTTAAAAAATTCTAAAAACAAGTGTTTTTTAGAAGAAACATTTTGTTTTTTCTCCTAAACGTTATAGAAAAAGTATTGCACTCAATACTATTATTCCAAACTCACCCACAAAATCTCAACAAGACTTTGAAAGGTATCTTCGATTTTAACGATATAGCTATTCGAATTACCACGTTTGGTATCGAGATTGCTATCCAGATTACCATGTTTGGTAGGAGGTAATGTTAAAATACTCTACTATTCTATTTTTTTTAGATATTACATTATTAAATTGGGAGAGGAGAGACTCGAATACTCAACCTCATAGAAAGAGAGCATATGCCAAACCACTTGAATTATGTTTTTGTTGACCTACTTTCCATATTAAAAAACATGGGAACTCTGCAAAAACCTAATAACATAAGAATCCCATTGTTGTATTTATTTAGAAAATATAGGACGTGCATTAAACAAGTTAATTTCCACGATTATTTTGCAGTGGGAATCGAATTCCCACGTGGGCATGGAATCTTATTCCGACAAACAAGGCTGTTTCTATATCTCTCTCTGTCTTCACTTCTTGACAGTCCATAAGCTGATCTCTTGCACATCTCCAAACTGATTTTTATTGAAGATTTGTTTTAACAAATATCATTCTAAAATATGTTCCTAAAGTCCAAAAATATAGATCTAGGCCTTTATGAGATTTGAAAAGTCATAAAATCCTCCTCAAGTTTGGATCACATTTCATTAATATATAAAAGAAATGCGATTTGCTTTTTTTCTTTTAAAAAATTAAGTTAAATTAGGAGAGGGAAGATTCGAACCTTCAATTAAGGAAAAAGAAGCCGAATTAAGATTATATCGTATATAAATATAATTTGTACAAGTTTTAGGAGAAGGTGTTGAGATTAAGATTGTGTTAAAATATGATTTTTAGAATAATGAACAAACACACTTAAAAAAATAAAAATCAGTCATGATAAAAAATATTATTGGGAAGTTAAAAATAATTTGGGTAAAATAGTTAATTTTTATCAACTTTAATGGTAGTACATTATTAAACCTTAAACTATATAAGTAGTAAGAGTTATGTTTGTAGAATGTAGAAACAGATTTGAATAATTTAAAGACGAGGTTTAATTGAAGCATGTAGTGTTAGATTTTATGAGAAATTGTGATTAATTAGACAGAAATGTGACTCGTATCTCATATGACTTATTTTCTTATTTTTTTTTTCTTATGTGAGTGAGGATGTAGGGAAAGAAAGGAAAATCCTAGTTTACATATTTTGCTTTTGTTTTATTAACTTAAAAAAATAACATGGATATGATATATATGGTTCAACTCTCTCAAACTATAGCAACAACACAACAAACTACAACACTCTTTTCCCATCTCTCACTCTCCTCCACACCAAAGCCAAACCACGCACACCTCCCATAATGGAAGATGCCGCCGATATCCCGCCCCGACTTCGGCAGCAACTCACCGCAACCACCCGCCGCCACACATCATCTCATTTCCTCAATTCAGACACATTCATCATATTCCTACTCCTCATCTCTCTTTGTTTCATATTCCTTGTTATATTCCCCCCATTTCATTCTTTGACTTTTCAATTCATGAAACCTCATTCTATGAAGAAAAACTTGGATTTTCTAAGTCTTGTCCTTATTTTCTTTGCCATTGCCTGTGGATTTCTAAGCAGAAACAAGGAAGAAAACACAATTCATAGATCATTGAATTCATCAGAACAAACCCAGATTCCAAATTCATCTTCAACCCCACATCAATGGCATCAGTATTCAAATCAGACAGACCAGAATCTTGTTCCTCAGACATTGGAAATTGTTGGAAATGAACAATGGAGAATCTCCAATGGTCATTATATAACAAATGCAGGTTCATTTTCTGTTTATAATCAAGAAGAAATTCACTCTTCACCATTGATTCTTCACTCGTCTTTTCCTCAATCTAAGATTGTTGAAAGAAAACTAGAAATTTTTGAACTTTCATCAATGGATTTTCCAGCATTGGATGATAAAATCAGCAAAAATAAGAAAAAGAGAAGGGCTGATGGTAAAGAATTCATTAGTTCTTTGAAGAGGAGGAAGAAGAAGAAGAGGCAGAGAAAAAAGAATGATGCAAATTTGAAAGAAGAAGAAGAAGCAAAAGCAAGGGAATTGCAGATAGTAATGCATGAGGATTACTTTGAGAAAAAAAGGGAAATGAAATCATCAAACAAAGAAGATAAGGGAAGTTCCAAGAGCAAGAAAACAGATGAAAATGGAGATAATGACGAGAAAACCGGCCGAGCTGAAGTGTGCACACCCCGACCGGCTATGATGTTTTGTCCTAGTCCAGATGTTAATAGTAAAGCTGATAGCTTTATTGAAAGGTTCAGGGCTGGTTTGAAGTTGGAGAGGATGAACTCAATCAAGGAGAGGCAGCTGAAGAGAACATCCATTCTTGGCAGGAAGCAAAATTCAGGCCCACAACAGTAAATTGACTTGCCCAAGTTCAATTTTATTTGTTTATTTATTAATTTTTTATTTTCTATTTTTTTTAAACCATTGATTGACATCTTGTTTGTTGCATCGAAAGATAGAAATGTTGATTAATCTGATTAACTTTGAACTTGGTAAAATGATATGTGAACTCACAACTAAATGGTAGACAATACTAGCATCTTACTAATTGTGCTATGCTTATATCGACATTGATAAGAGCTATTTGATTCAAGATATTACATTTTATTCCACACCACACAATGAATTTTCGTCCGTTAGCCACCAAACTGATGTCTACAAGTAAGATATTATTTCCTTATTTTAATCTTAACGGCTTGACTTCACCACTTTAGATTACACAAACTCAAACTTTTCAAACTCGCTAATCAAATGACACTTAAAAACTGTACATAATTTATATCATTGCACAGTGCCAGGGCCTAATGTGATAATAAACTCAACACATACATAGATAACTCAAAGATGGTCAGTTTTTGGCAGCAAGTTTTTTGATCAGGTCAGGCAGAGATTGGTCTTGCTTTATGTACTCAACCCACCTTGCTTTGTTTCGAACTTGCTCAAGGCTTTGGTTCAAATCCATAGCAAAAGCATGGTGTGGGCGGGTTGCGAAGAACGCTTCTATCTCGTCTGCTTTTTCATTGCTGCAAAACTGGAAAGGTAGGATACCAAGTGTTAAGCTAAAAAAGTCCTAAACATATCATAATTCACAATGAAAAAACCACTGGCATTTGGCCAATCTAAATTTGATGAGATGGTGTTAAATTTGTCTTACTAATATGCTCTATGCTTTAGTAGTTGTTCCAAACGGTTTAGTTGCTTACCGGAGTGATGATTCCGCGAATGAAGGAAGTGAGCAGAAAATTAGTAGCACCAAATTTTTGAAGATAGAGTCCCAATTCTCCTGCATTCATGAGAAAATAAACATCAATATCTGCACCTAAGATCATTAACAAGTAATAACTGTTCAAGTTGATAAAGCAATCATAAGATCAGTACAGTAACAGAACAGCTTAAATAGTTAAAAAAGAAATATATTTTTGTGTTCTTTGGAAATTCAGCGGACGTATATTGATTTGATATGGAATGAAAACAGTGAAAAATGATCGAATAGCGAATGGCATACCTTAAACCATTGCCATGCTATATAACGACCTTCAAAGCTTATTCTTGCAACTCCATACTTAATATCTTGCTCTCGAACCTAATGAACGATGGAAGAAACCAATCTTCTAAAAGTTATCAACTTAAAATATGAATGTCTGACTCTTACAAAGTAAGGTGGGTAGGCAATACCTCCTCAGACACCAAAAAATCCAGAGCTTCCACAACTATTTTCAGGTCTGAACAAGCTGCTAAAGAACCTGTATAAGATAACGATATTAAAATGATAGATCAAGACGGTGAATGACAAAAAATTTATATGTCATCCATTTTTAAAGTATTCTCTGAATCTTACGCAAAACATGTTCTTTGTCTTCAGCTGCATCAGTTTCTCTGTATATTTGCAACAGAGATTCAAATCCATGTCTATTTAAAACAGTAGCTTTCCTTATCACAGCCAAATAAGCAGCCTACAACAACATCTAATATTTGAAAAGACAAAAACTTAAGAAAGATCTCCAAATGGAGAATACACTCTTGATATAATGCTTGTTTACCCTCTTCATGTCAGCCGAAAGAAGAGTGGTACTTCTATCATTCACGTAAGCCTGAAAGCGCTGCATTGCTTCCTTGTGAGTTTTATCATCATCAAATGCAGCTAGTGCCCCATAAATTTTCCCTCTCAGTAAGGTACTTGAGTGATTCTCATCGAACCGATATTTCTGCACCAAATACCGAGCATGATTTGAAATGCAATAATTTGTAGGCAGCCTTTCTAGTATCCATCCATGATTATGAAAAACAACTTTGAAGTGTGAGGGCCTGTTTAGAATAACTTTGCCCAAAATCCTAAGCTTGTTTAGCCAAAAAAATACTTTTAGACAATCTTAAAAGTTATTTCAAACGGGCCCTAAATAATCTTTAGATAAACTACCACTTATAGCCTATAGGAGAATTCTTACTTGGCACAGAAATGAAGAGCATTGATGAAAAATTGTTTCAATTCAAATACTGAATTGGGGATAGCCTCAGTTACGATATTCAAAATAATTCTACAAACCTGCACCAGAGAGCTTGAGACATAAATATGAGCAAAATAATTTCTGCAAGATGCGAATTCAAGACAAGATAGTATACACTCTACTGACTTCTATAAGCCTTGAGGAAACAACGTAGTCGAGCTCTTTCCTGTACACATCAATTAATGAGAGCAAAGATGACAAAGATTGGTGACAAGCCTCACAAAGTGCATATGAATCATCCAAGATGCCTGAAAAATAAATACATATTTACTCGCTTGTTAGTATTCAAAAGTAAAATGCACAAAGAAATGTCAACACTAATTCATACATCTCAGTCGATAATCCCAACCTAACAACGTTTATAAGACTATGAGTTACTATTCTCATTGCCAATTGATTTTGAGATGAAACCCCCATGAATATTAAGAGTGTGATAGAGTACTAACCAAATTTATCTGTTGCTGATAGTAAATTGTTTTCTATTGCCTTCCTCAATTGAGATGCAAGTTTATCTTCGTACATCACCCTGTAAAAACCACTCTGACTTATATTAACTTTGATCCACAAATTTTCATCACACGCGATCGGTGTGGAATTACCACCAGAAAAATGCTCCTATGATATATCAACCTTGTGAAACTTTGATTCCAGGAGGAAGTTCTTGCATTTTTCGTATGAACCAAGTGACAAGGTGATTGGAATGATCCATCGGCTATCAGAATGCAGACCCGATGTCAAGAAGTGGGACTGCAAAGGTCAAAACATTGTCATATTTTCTTAAAGGAAATGATTCTATAAACAAACTTCAACTAAAGAGTTCAAGCTTTTTCTATATTTAATCAAATTTCAATAATTTCCAAAACCTGTTCAAATTCCAGCATGCTGTCTCTTAACACCACAGAGATGACAGGGTATCCCATCTGCTTTGTCCAAGTGTCCATTAAGTTTACTTGAATCCCAGATTCCTCCGAAATGACAGCTCATAAATCTTTTGTCTCGGCATTTTTCCAAGCGTATCTATTTATATAGCTACTTAAAGATTTCTGGTTCACAAAATTGAATGAAGATTACAAGTTTTCAATAATAATAGTAACATAGATGAATTTTTTTTGTCATGACTTGTGATCCTCAAAGGAATAGAAATGTTGATATAGTAAGAAAATTTTGTGTACAAACTCGTCACCTGAATTATGTCGTCTCCCAGATACTTCTGCAACATCCGAATTAGAGCAGATCCTTTGTTATAGCCTATGACATCAAATTTGTCTTCAATTGAACGAGCAGGGTGTATTTCCATCTGCATTGTCCATTTTTATAATTTTACTTCCCTCCTAACTAAGTGAGAGATCAAAGCTCAACAAATAGCACAGATCGGCTAGCTATATAAGCATTAGTTTGCCAAGTGAAAGTGTTTCAAGTTCTATTATGTCAAACCAATGAGCATAATTCTATTAAATGTGATGAGGATGAATATAAATCTTTTACTTACTTCAATTGGATGAGATTGTTTCAATGCATCGATACGTAGGCCTTTGATCGTCTGTTGGAGAAATTGTGACCACATTTTCCATTCAGGAAACAATGTATCAATGGCCAAATAGCTTACCTAAGAATTATATCACATATGAGGATGATAACATAAAAAAATATTCCTTATACAATGTAAGTTTCTAAGAAAAGGGTAACGCTCAAATTACCCATGTAGCAAAGCCCTCTTTTAGCCATAAATCACTCCGCCAATCCATCGTCACTAGATTTCCAAACCAATGGTGTGCTACTTCATGCGCCACAACTATAGCAAGCTGATGAGAATAAGCAGATGATTTTACGTCAATGTTCAGTAGAACTTTTCTATTTAAGCGATTCTATCTGACTGATAGAGGTGAGGAGATGAAGTGTTTTACATATAAAAAAGTTTCATAAGAAATGAAGAATGCTGCTAGGCAACAAAACTAAAGGTATATATATATATATAGACATAGATCTCCACAAACTTACTATCTGTTTCGTATCAGCTGAAGAATGCGAATCATCAAGAAGCAAAAGGTTTTCACAATATACAATCAAACCATTATTCTCCATAGCCCCATCAGAGAATTCAGAAGCACCAACCATATCCAATTTAGGAAGTGGATAGCTCATTGAAAAATACCTAAATAATTGTATAGTTACAGTCAAAGATCACTCGATTAATATGTAAAAGGGGGGGTGTAAATTTTTTTTTTTTTTACTTCTTCTTCTTCTAAAGATGAGCAAAAGATGGATACCAAAAGATGGATACCTAAATAATTGTATAGTTACAGTCAAAGATCACTCGATTGATTGATACCAAAAGATGCTTATACTCTGATAAGCATCTAGAATATAAAATACTGTGTCAAAATAGTTTGTTTGATGTTTGAACAGGCTCATTGTAATGCAATGAGATAAAATCTGAAGCATTTTACCATAAAACTTATTAGCATTCAATTGGGAATAACATTGAAAATAGGCCGTGTTCGGTCATTCAGTCAATAATAGCAATGAGTAGAACGAAAATGGATAGACAGGGAAAGAAAACACAGTATGCAAGTAGAAATCCCTACTCGGTAAAGAGATCGAGCACCTTGACAGCAATATTCAGGGAAAATCTCCCTTTGTCAGTCTTACCCAGTGGACAATATACACGGACTTTTATCCGTGGATCAATTGTTTAACATTCATATAACAAAATAAGAACAAACCTCAGATAAATGAAATGGGAAAAACGAAAGCGTTCGGCCTAATTTACCATTAGCTGTGGTGTCTTCAATGTAATCAAATGAACCAATCACAAAAGCCACCAAATAAGTTGACATTTTTGGAGTTTCCTCAAAAGAAACAGTCTTAATGTTCCCATTGAGCTTTTCATCCAAAACAGGCATATTGGACAATGCCATCAACTCTTTTGGTACATCTAATGTAATTTTGAAGCTTGCCTGTTTATAGTAAGACACAAAAAATTAACAAAACTCACCATCACTCAAAATTCGAACCGAGAAATAAAATTGGAAATCCCAGACAAAAACTTTCAGCCGTGTAAGATCAAATATAGTTTTCATTGCATCCATTTCTAGAAAACCTTACGAGCAGGTTCATCCCAACACGGAAAACAACGCCTTGCATCGACGGCTTCAAACTGAGTAACTGCCATGTTCTTCTTCACACCTCCATCAACATAAGTGCTGTGAAATACCAGATATTTGATGACTTAAATAAGAACTTTAGAGTTAGTCTTTGATTAAGTGCCCATTTGGGATAACTTTTGAAAACGTTTAAAAGTGTTTTTGAATAAAGAAAGTGATTTTGATAACCAATAAAAAAACACTTTTAAAACGTCCTGCCCCAAGTCGTATAAGTTTATTACGTGACGGTTTTAGCAAACTCACCATTTATAAAACCCCTTTGAATGACTATTAAGGCAGCAGAACTCAATCTCCAGAATTCCTTCACCAACACCAAGAATCTCATCAAACACCAAAACAAGTATCTCATCTTCCTCATCCAAAATAATATCCAAAGGCTTCCATTTCTACAAATAAAAAACGAAAAACAAAAAGAAATCAGAAAACAAAAACCGAACCTAGTTAGAGTTAAAATCACAAATGATAAGAATCCTAGTTTGGAAAGACGAAGGGACCAAACAATATTTATAAAGTCTAAATGTCGCTCCTCTCATTATCAATTTATTTTGAGATAGAAGCCCATAAATATTAAGATGGTATCAGAGCCCAACTAGCTCAAACGAGCATCAAGTTCAAAAATAGGATCCGACCAAACCAAAAGAGGCACCATCTTAAGGGCATGTTACGGATCCCAGATCGGAAATACGAAGGGACCTGACAATATTTATAAAATCTAAAGGTCACTCCTCTAATTAACAATTAGTTTTGAGATAAAAGCAATTTTAAGAACAAAGAATCGAACGATGTCGATAACTAACCTGACCATTAGAGTTGGAATAACAAACTCCATGAACATCAAGCTCCAGAGAATTCAAAACAATGAACTTTGTTTCACTGATAATACTCAGAGTAATGTGTACAGTTCCTGAGAAACTGCAAGCAGAGAGAACGGCGAATTTTGAGATGAAGATCGTATCGAATCGGAACGGCGAATTTCGGAAGGCGAGATCGGCCTTTGAATTGATCTAATTCTTGCTCCATCTTCCTCAAGCTAAGAGCTTCAATTTTTATTTTTATTTTCTCTTTGTAAAATTTTAATGGAATGAGGTCATTTACATTATGACTAAGAAGTCTTATAAATGTAAGGGTTTTTGCCTCCATTTTCTGTTAATGACAGTTACCTCTCAATAGAATTATGAAGAAAAAGGTTCAATTACAAATTTAGTTTTATTATTTGAGATTTATGTAAAGTTTTTATTGTTTTGAAATAGTTTGTTTTTATGTTTGTTATGGGCATGACGGTCACACAATAAAAATAAATTACGAAAAAAGAAAATATAAGGCTTTCTAACATGTTAATATGGTAATAATATGGACATTCTATGAATATTTACCAAATTATAGGCATTAAATTGAAACTATAAAAACATAGACATTATATTTACCATGGAAATTTTATTGTCTGACAGATTTTGATTCAATATTTGTAAAAGTATCGATTTTAAAAGTATCGATTTTAAAAGTATCGATTTTAAAAGTATTGATAAATATAACAATTTTATTATGTTAATCAGTAATTAATGTCATATGTAATTCAATGTTTATCACTGATACATCATACCAAAATTTGATATATTTATAAATATTTTTTAGAGCTGATATTTTTTTGAACCAAGAAATAGTGATGATTTTAGTTTTGAAATAAGATCGCGATAAGTGTTTGAACGTTTTTAATTGATTTGAATAAAATGAGTCTGATTTTGTTTGAATTATGCTTCCGCTGTTGTTATTGTACGTTTTCCATATTTTGGGGAATTTTCGGAACGTTACAAAAGGCTTGTTTATTGATTACTATTAAAACTGAGGTGGTGGAGGTGGTGGAATTAGAATGCCTCAAGGATATTTACAGGAATGATCCGTATTTAAAGCTTATATGGGATAACTGCCTCAACAACGTTCGATCAGATGACTTTCATAGACACCCTGACTCTCTTTAAGGGTAATTGTCTTTGCATCCCAAACCCATCACTACGAGCCCAACTAATCCATGAGGTTCATAGTGGTGGTCTTGCTACCCATACCGGAAGGGAGAAGACACTTCTATTACTTATAAACCATTTCTTATGGCCTCAACCATTGTGCAATTTGTCAGAAAACAAAGGGGACAACTCAAAATACTGGCTTTTACTCTCCTTTACCGATTCTAGAAAATATTTGGGAGGACCTTTTTATAGACGTTGTTCTGAGACTGCCAAAAACCCAATGTGGAGTGGATTTTGTTTTTGAGATTTTTGATCGTTTTTCCAAGATGGCACATTTTCTACCGTGTAAGAAGACTTTTGATTCTAACGTTGTGGCACCGACTTTTCTTCAAATAAATCGTTCGCCTCCATGGTATTCCAATATCAATTGTCTCAAACAGAGACATCAAGTTTATGAGCCATTTTTGGTGAGTTTTATGGGGACGATTCAATATTACTCTTAAATTCAGTATTGCGTATCACCCCCAAACTGATGGGCAAACCGAAGTTGTCAACCAGATCTTGGGCAACATGATCAGAAGCATTGCAGGTGACAAACCAATACAATGGGACATCGCTCTCACTCAAGTTGAGTTCGCTTTCAATTTTATGACTAACAGATCAATAGGAACTGCCCTTTTGCAATTGTCTACACTAAGCTTCCCAATTAGTATGTTGACCTGTTCAATATTAGTAAACCATTGAGCAAGAAGGATGAATCGATGGCAGAAACAATAGCTGACTTGCATGCGGAAATCAAGGACAAATTAGAGAAATCTAACACTGATTACAAAAAAGCAGCTGATGTACATCACTGATCCAACAATTTGAGGTAGGTGACCTCGTTATGGCCCATTTGAGACGCGAACACTTTCCCACTCGTTTGTACTCGAAGCTCAAGGCACGTAAGATTGGACCATTCCAAATTATGCACAAGGCCGACCCTAACACGTTCATCCTCGACCTTTCAGAGCTCTAGATTTTTGTAAGTTTTAATGTATCTGACTCTGACCTACATGAATATCACCCACTTGATGATGCCCCTGTTGTTTTGGAAGAACTCGAGGATGAGTTCTAACTAAGTGAGGATGAATTGATGTGGGTCCTTTTCTCTTTTTAAATTTCAGTATTTACCTTGTATTCTGGGCCTATCTGTTTTGGGCTTTTACTTTATTGCTTTGTCTTTTAGGTTTGTTACCCTTAACTAATAGCCTATATATTAACCGTTTATTGTATTTCTCAAGGCACTTTTGAATATGAATATTACATGAATTTGAGAGGCCTTTGTTGGCTACCTTTTGGTTTTCATTCACCCTGATTTTTGCTTCTTTTTAGCTTGACAAACACGCCAGTGTGAGGGGAGACTCACGTATGGAAAAAATGCGAGAGAGAAAATAGAGAAAATAGGAAAAGAGAAGAGAGAGAAGAGATATGATGTGGTAACCGGTTTTGGCCGGTTCAATTCGGTTCGGTTTTTTACGGTTTCAGTCTGATTTAATTTTCCGGTTTTCGGTTTTTCGGTTTTTTCTTTCACCCCTAATACTAATAGCCCACGACTAAGGGGTGAGAGAAACCGAGTTTTTTGCTTGGGCTCGGTTTATGGTTCAAGAGATATCAAGGATTTACTCCCCAATGATATTCCAACACCAATTAACAATAAAATTTGAAAGAAGAGGAAAAATCAACAAGTTTGAAACTCAAATCTATGGAAAAGTTTCAAATTCCACCTTTCTAGGGCTTACCTCAGAGGAAGAGATGACCCTTGAGACTACAATGGGTATAAAGCCCTTGCCGAAACCTTTCCAATGCATCCGGAATCACGTGAAATGGCAGAGAAACGAAGTCGGGCCGACACTTTCTTTCTCTTATCTTTTTCTTCTCTCCTTGCTCGGGTTTGGGCGAGGTTTGAAGATGTGTTTTTGTCTTTTTGTGACTTGAGGAAGGAGATGAATAGTTTAAAGGTATCCAAATGACGAAAATACCCTTCCTTGTGTTTCTTTCTTCTTAAATGAACCCATCCTTGCTCGTAATTATTCTAGCTAACAACTATGGACTTAAGCTAGCTGAAGGTGATTAATGATTATTAATTGGCCCCTTAATAATCATTAATGATCCGAACCTTTAAACATAACAAACGGATATTAAATTCTAATTTAAAATTACTTGAACTAAATAAACTAAACTAAAATAAAACTAAAGTAAACTAAAATAATAAATAACTGAACTAAATATAATAAAAAAAATCACATCAAAATAACGGGACGTTACAATATTTTTCTCGCTAAAATTATTGAAATTTTAGTGTTGTATTTTTTTAAAGTTTTGTGCAAAATGAAATACATATATATTATATTAAAAGGAGCTAACATGAAGATTTTTTTTTAACATATTATAACTTTTTTCAAATCTTTCAATTACCATTCATGTCATTCTATCTACCCTTATCATATATTTAATCTTTAAATTACCAAACATATCATTGGATTAAAAATTTTATGTTTTTTACCCATATGTCTGAAAGGTAGTAGTTCTATCAATATAATCTGTACTAATTTCAGCATTCATTCTTCATAAACTTATTTTTTAATTAATTATAACAATTATCATTAGTTTTTATAAAAATGATTTAAGGCATCATTTCATATGTAATTTGCAATAACAAAAATAACTTCAAAATAAATAATAAATAATTTTATTATCGCCGATTTTCACTGATGACATGATATATTAACAAAAAAAAAGAACTAAATATGTCTTTTGAACCTTACAATAGCCAACACGAGCGTAGCTCAAGTGGTTAGGCATCTGCTCCCTTCCCATACGGTTGAAGGTTCGAGTTTTCCCTCTCCCAATTTGATGTAATATCTAAAAAATAAAAAAAAAACTTACAGTACATTGCCTACTGATAAAATCTTATTATATATAGAACTTTGTACTATAAATATTAAAATTGCAAAGAAAGTAAAGAAATTTATAAATTTTCAATAAGCAAATATATGAAAAAAAAAAAACAAAATGTTATATAGTATTGCAACTTTAAAAAACAAATGAAAAAAAAACGTGTTAGTTAGTAATTAATACACATAATAACAATAAATAGGAGAATAGCACATAAAATCTAACTAAAAGACTTGCTAAATTCTAATAGACTATTCGTATATTGAGATGAGTTGTAATAATTTATCATTGATTAACTTATTCGGTATTTTCTTATCTTATTGTTAGTTTTCAAAGGATATGCTACTTGAACAAAATATAGAAAAGTGATTAGTATTTAGTAACAACTATTAGATTTTCCTCCTAAAAAAACAAAGTTTACATGATGTTATTAATTAATTAGTAGTAATAGTTACTACTACTTGACATTAAAATATACTAATCACATTCTTAATTAGTAGACTCTAACTACTAAATTTTTTCCATTTATATGTTTTTCAAAAGATGATTGTTTCAAGATATCTCATCTCATGAAAAGAATACTCCAAAAAATAAATCGATTTTGTTCAAACTTTATTTTTGAAAAATAAATTAACCTTATTTTCTTAAACAAGGACTCATATTACTATATTGCAATAACCTCCTCCATTATTAGTATTGATAATTGATAATTATTTATAGGGTGAATTTCACTAATAACCAAAAAAATAATGGATATATCAAATATACCGGATTTTTTTATTAAATATCAAAAGTACCCAAAAACCGCCACCGGCCAATTAAATTACATTGTGAAAGGACAAACATGCCCCTGATTTAATTTCTCCTTAATTTGTGTAAAGTTTAAGGAAAGTTATAAAATTCCTTAAATTTTACAAAATTAATGGAAAAATCAAATCTAAATAAAAATAAAAACTATAACAAAAATAAAATAAAAAATCTTCAAACTTCTACTTTGATCTTCAACCTTCTGACTTCTTCTTCATGGAAAAATCGAACGTCTTTCTTGTTCGTCATCCTAAAAAAAACAAAGATAAAAAGTAAACAGTTTATTAATGTGCACTTAAAATTGATTTGGATACAAAAATTGATGAAACAGTTTTGAAAACATATGTAAAAAAGGCTTTCAAAATAAACATTGAATAAACATAAACATTTCACTAAAAGTAACTTATCTATAAAATACATAGAAAACAAAGTTCACTGAGAATTGAAAATGTAATTTTTTTTATAAACAGTTTACTTTTAGTAAACATTTATTTTGAAAATTCAAATGTTCTTCCTGAGATAGCGAATGAACAAAATTGGAGATGAAAAAGAATTGGAAGGTACAAATTTTTATAAACGGTTTACTGTTAGTAAACATTTATTGATGTACCTTGGTTACTGCTTTCTTCCTCGATTGAACAGAAACACGAGCCACAACAACGATCACCTTCGTCTATTTTTCAGATCTCGCAATGAATTTGAATCATGACCGGAAAACCAAACCAGTAAAGAATCATAAGTTTGGTGGCCGAGAAGACGGTCAAATTTTTATAAACAATTAAAAAAATTAATTTTTTTTAAAAACAGTTTACTTTTAGTAAACATTTATTTTGGAAATTTCAAATGTCCTTGTTGTTCGTCCTCCAACAAAATACAGAGATAAAAGTAGCAAAAACGAAAGAGAAAAACAATTGGAGATGAAAAAGAGATCAAAGTTTCTATAGATATGTAAATAGAGAATAAAAATAAACGTTGAACAAAAATAAACAGTTTTAAAAATTCATTCAGATCTGGAAAAAATTCATTGAACAAAAATAAACAGTTTTAAAAATTCATTCAGATCTGGAAAAAATTCATTCGATTGAAAGAGAGAGTGAAATTCCAGAAAGTCAATTCAAATCAAAATTTTGAGATTTAATATTAACATTCCAGGCAATAACCTGAACGATCCATAAATAGGGTTCACGATTCTTCCACAAACTTCGTATAACAAAGATCCGAAAATCCGCAAGAATAACCAAAATGTTAGAGCATGAAAGAAATAAAAATCGAAACTTTATGAAATTGGAAGAGTGGAAAAGGGCTATAGAAACGAAATCGATTGAATGAATTGAAAGAAACATACGAAGATCCTTGCTTGTATATGTCTATAGAGACAGAAACATGTTCGACCGGATTTGAGACGATTGAGGGAAGCTCGCAATTGTTGAACTCTCAGATCTCATGAAACCGTAGAAGAAGAAAATGAAATGAAGATCTAGCAGAAAACGTGGAAAAGAAACAAAGAAAATATGGATATTAATATACAAAAGGAAACAGATTGATAAAATCAAATCCCACGAATCAAGCAAATTTAAAAAAAAAAAACATAAATACGGTAATAAAGGAGGAAAGAGAACCAACGAAAGGTAAGGAAAATTGAGAGCATAATGGTAAACAGTTTTGCCGGAAAATCCCTACTAACCGCTAAATGTGGTGTTTTTTGGGTATAAGTGAAATATAATCTCAACCACCGGTAATAGTGAAATTAGGTGAATTAATCAGGATATTAATGATATTAATCTCTTATTTATATTTAGTGTAAAATTTCCATTTTTTTTTAAATTTATGATTCTCTAGATTCTATATTATTATTTTAAAATTAGAAAGGGGACTTGATCTTAAAATATGATTAATTATAAAAATTATGTTAACCTTTCAAACAAAAAATTCTCCTACAATACAATATATAATTATGTAGGAATTGAATCGATTATAAATAATAAATAATTACTAAAATGTTGGAAAAATAAAAAAATAAAACACTATACACATAAATTAAATTATTAAATTTTAAAATATTGAAAAGAAATATACGTGCAATGCATTTAGTATAAATTTAGTAACATTAAAAACTTCAAACCTAACTCTTCTTTATATAAATAAAGGGGTGTTTGGTATGCAGGCATTGGCCATGAGAATGAGTTTTTAATACCCATTCCATTGTTTGGTTCAACCAATAATTACCATTGGCATTGACATTCAATTCCCATCTTAATCCCCTTATAGTTAGGGATGGGCTCGGGCAGGTCCGGTCCGGTTTTGCCCAAAACCTTGGACTGAACCGGTCACTTCAGTTTAGGAAAATAGTGAACCGATCGGTTCACTTTTTTTAAAGGAACCGATCGGTTCGGTTTTCTTCGGTTCGTCGGTTCGGTTTTTCGGTTTGGACCTTTACCTTTTTTCTTTTTTTTAAAATCTGTTCCATATTATGGAAAAAAAACCATTTTTTAATAAAAATTCATGCATATATTATTAAATGAAATCCAATTTTACATCTATTATAATTTATGCCTATATTATTAAATAATTTTAATTTCAATTAACACAAATTCACATCAAATTTAAATTTCCACACCTAATAGTTTTCACAATAACATCCAATTACAATTTTCACACCTTATATAATTTAATTAATATTGAATTTCAATTTCCACACCTAATATGATTAAATTAATATAGAACAAAAGAAGAAAAATGAATTAGGTTTTTTTTAAATATATATTCGGTTCAGTTATTTAACCGAACCGAACCTCCCATACCGAAGAAATTCGGTTTTCTTCAAAAGAAAATTGAGAAAACCAATTGAACCGGTAAAACCGGCCCGAATTGCTCGGATTGGGTCGGGCCGGGTCGGTTTCTCAGTTTGGCCGGTTGTGCTCAACCCTATTTATAATTAGCATTGACATTGACACTAACATTGGTATTGACATTGACATTTAATTAAATTATATTTCTTCCTACAAAACACAACAATCATATTCCCATAAATCCAAATTGCAGTACACTCCAAACATAGGCGTCATATTCTCAGACATTTGATTCCCATTCCAGCACACTCCAAACAAAGGCATTAAATTCCCATCCATTTTATTCCCAGATATCTAATTTTCAGATATTTAACTCCGATTCCCGCATATCAAACGCCCTCTAAAAGTTGTGGGGCACAACATATTGACAGCCCAGAAACTGATTTTCTATTAAATTATTATTAAAAAAAAGCAGTTCAAAAGTTTGAGAGATTATTCAGAGAGGCCGCCTCAATGAGGTTGCCTCCCGAATACAGGATACGTGTGATTTTGAATGTTTTTTTTTTTATATTCGTTCAGCAGGATTTAACGAAGGAAACATAGTGAAATATTTATTTTAAAATATGTTTCATTTTTACTTTTTCCTCGGAATCGTCAAAACGTGAAAGTCTTTTTACGTAATTTGTTTTCTTTTTAATTCAAAAAATGGAAAAATTCTAAAACCGTTACCAGAGAAAGAAACAAATTTATGTAATGTATTTTAATATAAAATTATTTCAACATTTTTAATAAATAAATATAAAAATTTGAGATTATAATAATAATATGATATGAGTGTATTTTTTTTATATCTACGATATATATTTTATCTCATAAATATAGTATACGATTGAAATGATCAATGATCAAGTATCTCTTTAAATAAAAAAATATATTTTATAATAAAACGGATGTAAACTTTAAAAAATCATACGTGAATCATTTTTTTATAAGTTATTATTAAAAATATGATAACCAGAAAGAACTCGATGACTTTTCTTAAAATTATTTATCTGACTGAACAAGTAAAAAAGGGAGGGACACGATTCTCTACAAAAGTTTCAACTTCATCTTCATCTTCATCTTCCCACGGGCTTTAAAAAATCTCAGATCTCAAGACTCTCAAACATGGCGGATTTCAAGACTCTCACACATGGTGCCGTCTTCTTCAGTTCGTGATTCCAAGCATCAAGTATCAGATCTCAGATCTATGATTCGTTAGGGTTGTCATCTTCATTTCAACAATCAGGTCTTCAACTCATTCTCCCATCTTCTAAAACGAAAAAAAAAGTCTTACGATTCAAGACATGAATCGACCGATTCATCCCATTTACGAGTCAAACAAGCGATCTGAATCGGAACCCTAGCGTTTGGATTCGAATCGTACGTTTTGGATAACCTTGTTTGATGGAATTAATTTAATTTGAAGAGTAGTAAATGGAAGTATCAGTATGCAGATTATGATATGCCATATGGGAACAATGATTATGCAGTCTGGATTAGTGATAGCAGAGAATATTAGCTTCCGAAATTCATGTTTTACTATAATGTCTTGCCAAATTGGTAACTGGAGCTATGAAGCTACCTTCATTGGGCAAAATGCAACCATGGGCATCAAGTCTGTTCCTTTTTCTCAGAAAAGGTGACTGTCGAAACTCGTAATTTTCTCTATTTTTCCAGACTTTTGTGTTACCCTTGTTGCGTATTTATGATGATTTATTGTTGAGTTCCACTTCATAATTTTCATGGGATTCCATCTCAAAACAAACTAGCAATGTGAGGGATAATCTATGATTTTTTAATTTATAAGAGACATTTTCATTGATTTATGAAAAAGGGTATAAAAAAAGTCACCCAAGGATCACAAAAAATTCCTCCAATTGGGGGCAATCAAAAAGGGAGAATAATTACAAAAAGCATTCGACCGGGGTATCCATAAAGAAGTAAACGTAACAAGAAGGTCCCAAATATTCAGAATATCCAAAATAACATCTTGGAAGACTCTTGTTCCTTTCCCACCAAATAACCTATGATCTTATTAGGTTCTTTCATCTTTTCGACATATTATTCTTAACATTCTCCTCAAGATTGTGGCTCATTTTGACTCTCCATTCGTGAGCATGATATTTTTTAGACCAAGAGCTTGTTTAGTTTTGTTATACTATGAATACCATCTTAATATTTATGGGGATTTATCTCCAAAATTGAATGACAATGGGAGGAGTACCCTAAAGATCTAAAAAACCTTATTAGATCCCTTTGTTTTTTCGATGTGAGATCTTTAACAATGATGATCATATTTTCTTTCCTTTTACTTTGTTGAGATCCCACATCGGAAAGATGTAGGGGCCTAACATTGTTTTTAAAGATTATAGTCATTCTTCTCTTAACCAATTAGTTTTGAGATGGAAGCTCATGATGATTAAGATGATTTCATAGCCTAACTAGTTCAAACGAGCATCTGCTCTAAATATGGGATCCAACCTAAGAATGATGAGCCCAAAAGAGCCACCATCTTGAGGGGCATGCTAAGGATCCCACATCGGATAGATGAAGGGACATAACATTGTATATAAGGACAATTGTTTTTTAGATGAAAGCCCATGATTATTAAGAATTATAGATTATCGTCTTCTTTTTATTGATGTATGCCCCTTTAGTAGTTTCTTGCTATTGGTCATTCATTCGTCGTTATTTTTCCATTTTAGGCATTGAATTCTCAATATCTAGAATTTAAGTGCTTAAAAAGTTATGTGCAGCATAACAGTGTAAATACTAATACATGCTCTGCATTATTGCTGTCCCTTGTTACAGTTTCCAAACGAGTAGACATCTTCAAAAAATAGCCTTTGCATTGAATACAAGTGGGGTTTCTGGTAATGATGGGGAAGAAAATCTTGATGGTGATGGATCTAATCTAGGACGCACTCGATTAGGCAGAATTGTTAGTTCAGGTGGAAGACAATTATTGGAGAAGCTAAACTCAGCTCGAAAGAACTTTCCTATGAAGATCTTTTTGCTTCTGTTGGGTTTCTATACAGCGAATGCACTTGCTACAATTCTTGGCCAGACGGGTGATTGGGATGTTTTGGTTGCCGGTGTTGTGGTTGCTGCCATTGAAGGGATTGGTATACTTATGTACAGAAAGCCTCCACCTCTACTAACTAAGAGACTGAAATCTTTTATTGTTTTCATAAACTACTGGAAAGCTGGGGTGTGCTTAGGCCTCTTTGTTGATGCGTTCAAATTAGGGAGTTGAAAGGCGCTACTATTACCGTCCCCTGTGGCCCTGCCTCATCATCACTTGAAAGAGAAGAGACGTAATTCTTTTTACCTTCTAGAGGTATGAGTTTCTATTGAATTTTTGTTTCTTTGAAACAATATTACTCCTAGAGCTAGCTAGCTACATGTTTGTATATTTGCAATTGCAATTTTATAAATGTATAAAGTTGAAATACTCCATTGTGTAATTCAGAGTGTAACTGGTTTTTATGTAAATAAACGTTGAAGTTTTTTTTTTTTTTTTTGGCAATTATTTTGAGGAATTAAAATATATTTAATGTGATGATATTTGTACATATCTCTTTAATCACCCAACCTCCCAATTTTATGGCCAGTTTTAGAAATGATAATATTTATTTAACTTTTTTTAATCAAGCCTCTATTTTATATATTTTATGAAACTAGTACAAATCACTTAAAAATATAGAAATAATTGCACACATAACCATAATAAATCACTTAAATCCACTTTTTATGGTTGTTTGTTTTTTATTTCAGATTTACCCAAAAAACACCATTTTTGGTGGTGATCTGGCGGTTTTCGTTTTTAATGTTGTCTATTTTATCCTTTTATCTCTCTACTTATACCTAATTAATTACATATCATTTAATTTATTATTTACTTTTTTTTATTTATTTTTGAATTCAAATCAATCTTTATTTAAGGAAAACCTAGATTTATTCTTCTCTTTCCCTCCTCATCCACGTTTTCTTGACCGGCCGTTTTCTCCTCATCAACACTAAATCCATCATCTTCTTCCTTCTCATTCTTCACGTTTCTTCCTTCTCCTTCTCTTCCAAATGCACGCCGTCATTATCAATAGTGAAAAAACTCCCACGATTTCTGCCATTGATCTTCGCCACATCGGTTTTCAATCATCTCGTCGTGAAATACAGTGGAAAAAGCAATCAAAATCATCTCTAATCAATCAAACCCTTTCATTTTTTTCAAAGCGGCAACGACAATCGGTGGTGGATGATCTCGTCTTTCCCTTTCGAGCTTCACGTTATTAAGCTTTCTTACTGGTTCCGCTTCGGTATCGGAGTCGGACTTTGGATAATCGATCCTCGAAATCGTTGACGTTTGAATCTGGTTGTGAGGGTTCTGTATTGGAAGGGGAGATTCGGGATCTGACGATGATCAGGTTGTGAAATTGGATTTGTACGATTTGGAAATGTGTCTATCGGGGTTGATATTAAAGAACCAATTTCTATTCCTGTACAAGTTGACTTTATTAGCAACCATCCCAATTCCCTCATAAAATCTCAGCCTGTTTCTATTGTGGTTGATATTAAAAAACTAGTTTCTATTCCTGTACAGGTTGGCTCTATTAGATACGAAATCGTCGACGTTTGAATCTGGTTGTGAGGGTTTTGGATTGGAATGGGGAGATTCAGGATCTGACGATAATCGGGTTGTGAAATTGAAGGATTTGGAATTAGATTTTTAGGGTTTGGAATTGTGTCTATTGTGGTTGAAATTTTTGTTTTCTTGTATTTTTAGATTTTTTAGATTTAATTTTTCTTTTATTTTTTGTTATAGTTTTATTTCTGTTTAGATTTGATTTTTCCATTAATTTTGTAAAATTTAAGGGATTTTAAAAATTTCCTTAAATTTTGCATAAATTAAGGAGAAATTAAATAGGGGTATATTTTGTCTTTTCACATGTAATTTAATTTGGCCGGCGGCGGTTTTTGGGTACTTTTGATATATATATGAAAGATACGGTTTTCTTAAAATTTCTATTTATTAAATGGTTATTCCTAAAATTAACCCAAATATATATACTGTAATTGTCAAGTCTACTCAGTATGTTATTAGCATGTGATAAAAGACTGATGGGTCAAATTGTAAATGTCATGAATTTTGATTATTCTTTAGCAAAATAAGTTATTTACTACATTCTATTTGTGCCGTTTCAATATTTTAATGAACAGCTTGTCTTATCTAAAAATATATTAATGAATTTGATTCAATAAATATTAAAATATGAATCAATTTCAATTGAATAAGATTTAAGAATTATTGAGAATTATATTTTAATTTTAGCGTCATCCATTACTATTTGTTGTAAATGCTGAACACTTTTTTTGTTTAGTTTCCCACACTCACTGTATCTCTCCACGCAAAGAGGATTTCTCATGGCAGCTGGATCTTGTCTCGGTTCCTTTTCATCGTACCAATTGTATGCCATCTGAGAGATAAATTAAGAAGCACAGATATGGATGTTTTTTGTTTTTCAAAAAGTAACGTTAAAAAAAAAAACAGAGAGAAACAAGTAAGAAACAAACAAACTTTCTCTACTCTCTCAATCACTCAATAAACAAAAAAAAATCTATGTTGTGAACAACAAAATGTGTCCGTTTGTGATTTGGTTTTAACGATCGGATACTTATATATTTGGGTTTCGTGACTGCGTTTCTATGAGAGGTTAGTTTCTAAATATATGAAACCCAATATTGGTATAACATGTATCTTTAAAATGTTAAAAAATGTCCGAAGCTTTAGACCGTTAATGACGACTTTGTGAATTGATGATTATTCTTTATAATTTTTTGCATGTATGTTATGCATAATATTACGAATCGATATGCAAAATTTCAAAACATTTGGATATTTAAATCATGAGATATAAGATTTTAAATTCCTTGTTTTTCAAAAACTATTACGAAAGTTAAAAACAGTATTTTTAACCCTTAATAACTTTTTGTACAATTATCAATTTGTTGTGATTCTTGTATTTTTAATAAGTATATTAAAAGAGCTTTCTATCAATATATTATTTGATTATTTTTGTTAGATATTGAAGAAGTTTTGTGGATTCGATATTTGTTAAAAAAATTGGAAAGAGTCTGGGCAGACTCTTTCTCGATTTCAGTGTGTTTTTTTAAAAAAAGAAAAAAAAAAGTTTTTGCACGCTTCAAAAATTTAAGAGTTTATGTGAATATATATAATTAGTAAATTAAATAGATTTTAATATAATTTATAGATTAAATTTTATAAATTATTATTTTTAATTTATTTATTTAACACTCTTGACAAGAGACACATTTTATTATTAAACTTTGATTTGATGTGTCATAATCATTTGTTGATTTTTTTTCTTGTGTATTTATTATAGATAAAAAGAAATTATCAAGAATTTACAAGGTACCGATGGTTATTTGGACAAAAGCATTAAGAAAATAAGTTGATAAAATGATAGATAATTTATCATATATAAAAATCAAAGATGGTTTTCAATCAAACTTAGTTCTTATGATAGAGTTCAACATAGAATTAAACAAACGTTTCCACATTATAATATGGAAGGGAGGTTAACAAGAAGAAAACCACCTTATTACATTTTTAAGAGCACAAAGAGTTGGTTGATTACATTTTGAACACAATTAATGAAGTTAGAAAATACTGTAACATCACTAAAGAATTCCTTAAACAACTTTGGATTCGTTGTGTGAAAAGGTAAAATTTTCTGACTTATGGACCCAAATGTCGTCATGTGAAGAATTAATGAACCAAAGATTTTTGTTACTGATATTGAAACTCCATATGAACTTATAAATGATTTACATATTTCATTCCATATAACTAGGAAATGGTTATAAATAAGTTTTTGATTTAAAATATTTTAACATGTATTGCAATTTCTCATGTATTTTATTATGTGTAAATCTTTTTTATGAATATGTTTCATTATTTATGTTTCTTAATGATAAATACAGTTTTTTTTAATAATGATTGTGTATCATTATTTATTTATTTTACAAGGTGATAATTTCGATAAAAGTTATTTTAAGATCATTGACGATGATTTTGAAACTAAGTGAAATTCCGACTTAATGTTCTATCAAATAAATGTGATCAAAAGTATTTAGTTCATGTAAAATATAAGAAGCTGTGTGATCTACTATAAAGTAAATCATCTACGTATGTTTTGTACAATATAGTAAGATGACTTATGTTTCAAAGAACATAATAACTTAATTGAACAAAGGAGAAAAGCTTAATGGGGATAACTATGAAATTTAGGCAGTGAAAATTCATTGTGTTGTTGAAGAGTAAGAGGCCCTTGAATTACTGAACTATATGTTGACTGAGCCTAAGGAAAGGCAACACTTCTCAAAACAAAAGGGGTCGTGAGACTTACGACATTTGGAAAAAGAAGAACTCACTGACTCACATTATTTTGTTGAGTAGCATGGAAAATGATGTCATGCGCGAGTTTAGAAACTATGACCTTGTAATGAAGATGTGAGCTGCTTTGAAGTTAAAGTTTGGTGGAATATTTGTCACCAAACTACCAACTTATAATTAAGTTTGACACATATAAGAAGCGTCCTAATCATAACATGCGACAACACATGAGAAATGACCAATATGATTAGTAAGCTTAAGGAAATTGGCCACGTTCTAACTGATGAACTACAAGTTCAAGCTGCCATCTGATCGCTTCCCTATGGTTGGGAGCACGTAAAGGTGCACCTCTCCTGTAATGAGACTATTAAAACTCTCATTGATGTTACAAGTCACTTGAAACTTTAGGAAGATCACATTGAGGCAACAAGGTCTGAAAAATGTTGACGTGTATGTCACAACGTGTTTTGTGACGCGGAGAGGCCGACATCATCTTTTAGAAAAAGTGAGGTTTAAAGTTGCCACCAACCATTTTTGGTGTGATTGGTCACCTGCAAAATTGAAAATAACAAAGGTCTTTGAAAACAAGATTGAGTTTGGGAGGCGATTGTGTGTAGGGAAGGTGTTAGCATCCGACAACTCATGTTAAAAAACAGTTACCACATTTTATCTGATATTACCCTAAAAAAAAGGTCATTTATTTTGAAAAAAAATTGGTTTTATTTTGAGAAAACAAATATACCATTTATATTTCTTCTTAATTCTAAAAATGAAGTAAGAATTGAATTAAAATGGTTGGGGTTATGGCCATTTATTGAACAATATTGGAATTGTATTTATGTTTTAAAAAATATGTTTTCTTTAATTTTGAAATTCCATTATATTAAAACAATTTATTTTCATTATACATTGTGGGGGGGGGGGGGGGTTCTTTTCTTACTTGTCGATCCTTCTTCCAGTCAATGCCGTTTCAACGGAAAGTATGATTCAACGGTAAAAATCGACGGTGACAATCAAACCAACAAGTTTTCCGACCGTTTCTGAGATAAAATGCATAGCATGCAATTGGACATGCATATTTCCCCGCCGTACTCCATCCTTTAAGAGGAGGAGATTAAGGTTCACATAATTAACTACACTGACTAATGAAAGCAATAACAAAAGCTAAACACATACTCAAAAATGTATATGAAAGCAATTAAAGATCAACATACCTGACAACATTGAGTACGCAGGGAAGTCACTGATCGTCCAGATTAACGCGGCGCGCATCAAGAAATTTTGTTTCTTCAAAATGTCGTACGTCATAACACCGTCAGTCCATAACCTTTTCAACTCTGCAATAAGTGGTTGCAAATACACATGCAGTTTCTGTTTTGGACTTTTCGGCCCAGGTACGATCACTGTTAGAAAAATCACCGGGTCTCGCATGCACATCGAGGGAGGCAAGTTATACGGGGTTACCATGACTGGCCAAACTGAATATTGTGTCCCGGATGCCCAGAACGAGTCAAAGCCATCCGTGCATAAGCCCAATATGACGTTTCTCGGATCTTGTGCAAAATCCGGATGACAATTATTTAAATACTTCCATGTCGCAGCATCTCAGGGATGTCTCATAACACCTTCATCCTGTGAATGCTCGTGATGCCATCTCATGTGCGAGGCTGTCACATCCGATGCATACAACCGTTGCAGACGTGGGGTCAGCGGTAAATAGAACATGCGGGCGTACGGAATGAGGTTGCGTTTCCCTTGTTTATATCTTGGAAGAAAACAGAATTTGCAGTGATGCAGGTCCTCATCCACATCCTAGTAAAGCATGCATCCGTTCCGACACAAATCTATTTTTTCCACGGGTAATCTAAGTCCCTCCACTAGCTTTTTCGTGTCGTACAAATTGTTGGGCATGATATTTTCTTCTGGAACGCATCGATGAAACCACGATGCAATCGAATCAAATCCTCTAGCAGGTATGTTGTACTGCGCCTTTATATTTAAAAGTTCTGTAGCAGCAACAAGTTGACTTACCTGACACCCATCGTACAATGGTCGACTGGCTGTCTTTAGCATCTCGTCCATCTTACGTGCTTCCGGATTCATTTCCTCTTCAACAATCCGTTCATCTTCGTCTACGTTTAAACTTTCACGGAAATTTTCATTGCCCCCATACCCCGCACCATCAAGTATCATTTGCTGCATCTGACTATACTGTTGTTCATCATTCCGTTCTTCGGCAACAACCTCTACATTCGAGCTGCTACCTTCGTATCGTCTCGATTCATGTAATGCAGCGTCGAACATTTCCTTTGTTTCCCCCTGAAACACCCAGTGGTAATAATTCTGTACAAATCTCTGACTATAAAGATGAACCTTCAAATCTGTAACCGGTATGATTCTCCTATTGTCGCATGTCCTGCACGGGCAACATAGTTTTCCACCATACTTTTCATAATAGACAGTTGTCATACAAAACTCAACAAACTGTTCAACCCCGACCACGAACTCATCGTTCAAATACCCGTTTATCAAACGAACATACATCCACTCTCTCATTTTCTTTTTTCTTAATGATAACAAACAATGGGAGGAGGGGATTTTATAATGGACTCCTCTGCTCATTTGCGACCAGATGGTAGTATTTTTGCTACCAACTGGTCGCATTTTCCCGCCAAAATTTCCCGCCATTTTCCTCACTGCCCCGGGTCACATCAAGTCACAACATTTATGACCACATGGTCACTTATTTTAGTGACCACTTGGTAGCTTTTCTCCCACCAAATTGTTTATCTACCACTAGTCACTTCAAATCACAACATTTGCGACCATCTGGTCACTTAACAATGTGACCACCTGGTAGCTTATTTCCCGCCAAATTTCTAAGCTACCACTGGTCACTAAAGGTCACCAAAAGTGAGACCATGTGGTCACTTCAAAATTTGACCACATGGTAGCTTCTTTCAAGCCAAATGTTTAAGCTACCACTGGTCACTAAAGGTCACCAAAATTGCGACCATATGGTCACTTTTAATTGTGACCACTTGGTAGCCTTTCTCCCGCCAAATTTACGTGCCTTTTTTTTGCTACTAAATGATACCTCGTGTCACAAAATTGCGACCATACGGTCGTAATTTTGTACCATATGGTCACTTTCTTCCCGCCAAAAATTCGCGCCATTTTTTTTTACTAATTCTTTACTTGGTCGCAATTTGGTCGCAAAAAAGTGACCATATGGTCGTTTTAAGTCAAACTTCATATTTACTACCAGAGTGGTCACCAAAAAACTACCCAATACTTTGGTCGCAAATTTCTGGTCGCAATTTAACAGTTTTTTTTTGTAGTGATAACTGATCTGAAGAGTACGTTGCTATAATATATTATATAATATTAATTGTTGCTATACTATACACTAAATTTTAATTGAAAAAATATACGAAATAGAATGAAATACTGTGTAGTCTTGTATTATATAATATTGATTGTTAATTGTATTATATAATATTTTATTATGTATGATTTGAAATTTTATTATATAGTTAAACAATAGTATTGTATAGTTGTCAAATGTATAATGTACTCTATTAGTATTGTATAGTTATCAAATTTCTGGATGGTAAAATAAATTGTATTGTATAGATATCAAATGTATAATGTACTATATTAGTAATGTATAGTTATCAAATGTATACAATACTCTATTAGTATTGTTGAGTTATCAAATTTTTGGAGGGTAAACAAATGTATTGTATAGTTATCAAATGTATAACGTACTCTATTAAGTACAACATAAGAAAAATTGTCATATTTAACTAACATAAAGTATATGAATAGGGAGTAGATAAAAAAAATAGAAGGATCCAACCTGAAAGAAGCTGAAAAGACAGGTAGTAGCCAGAACGAGCCATATACACCTGAATTTGGATCGGCTGAAAAGAACGAAAAAGCGAAGAAAAGAGGGAAACCATCTACAAAGAAGGCTAACGAAGAAAAAATAAAAGAAAAAAATGACACACCACTACAAGAGGAGAAGCAAGATGAAAAAAGGATGAAGAAGAATGAAGATAAGGAGAAGGCAAAAGATCTTAAAAATGAAACACCAAGTTCTCTCTTGGTTGTTGTCTCACACAACCGTCTCAGAAAAGATTATGATTTAATCTTGATTTTAAACATGATATTTGTAACTGAACTATAGGGTACTAACTGCGTTTTGTGTTTTGATTTGTGAACAACATGTGACATCAAGTTAAGATCTATGAATGAAGTTTTATGATATATTAAATTTTATAATAATGTACAGAAGAATATATCAAAAAAACGTACAATATAAGAAAAAAAATACATAAAAAAAGTAGATTGGAGAAAAGATGTACAGTATAATAAAAAAACAAAAACTATTTTATAATAATGAAGAGGAAAAAAAAAACCAACACTCGATAACCAAAAAATATGATAATCAATTCATCTTAAAAAAGGAACAAAGTTAATAATATCGAATTCAAAAAACAAATTACTAGTCTTGAAAACAAAAAAACAAATAAAAAAAATTATTTTTTTCTTGTACTGTACGTTATTTTGTATGCTATATAATAAATTTTATAATAATGTATAACAGAATATATAAAAAAAATGAACAATATAAGGAAAATAAAAGAATAATAACAAAAGAAAAATATAAGTACAGTATAATTAAAAAAACACAAAAATGATATACATTTTTAGAAACAAAACCAATTTTTTTTAAATAATAATAACCAAAGAAAAAAAATAAAAACCAACACTCAATAACCAAAATATGTTCAAATAAATAAATCTTAAAAAACGAACAAACTTAACAATATCGAATTCAATAAAACAAATTACAAGTCTCGAAAAAAAATAAAAAAAAATAAAAACACTCTCGAAAAAAAAAACTTAAGAAAAAAAGAACATAAATAAAATTGAAAGAAAACCCTAACAAAACAAAAAGAATGAAACGAAAACCATAGAAATGGAAAATCCCACGATTTGAAACAAAACAAACAGAAAACAAATCCCACGATTTTTGGGGAAAAGTATATACATTAAATTATGGAAGATTGGAGAGAGAAGATGATTTAAAATAAGGAAAAAATGAAATAAATGCTAATCAAATCATAAAACGGACGAAATATTACTTATTAAATAAAAAAGGGAAAAACAAAAGTTATAAGGGTAAATCAGGTATATTTAAAAAACTGATACTCTAAAAAGGCTATAAAAACATAAGGAATTTTAGAGGCTATAAAAACATAGGGTATAGCCAAATTGGGCCATATAGTGGACTATCCTTTTGTTTTTCTAAGGTATTTAACCTCACTGTATATTTCTATAGTGTCACATTATCAATTACATGCCACATAGTCCTCCATTAGTGTCGTGAAAAAAAAAGATGGAAAAACCAAAACGAAACAAATTGTAAAGTTCAAAGATGAAAAATGCAACTTTTGAAAGTTTAGGGATGAAAATGAAATTAAAGTGAAAGTTCAAGGACCAAAATGATATTTTACTCTTAATTTTTTGTTTTCTACTTTTCTTATTAAACCATTGATTGACATCTTGTTTGTTGCCTCGAAAAATAAAAATGTTGACTAATTTGATTAACATTGAACTTCGAAAAATGATATGTGGACTCACAGCCAAATTGGAGGGAGGAGAGGTTTGAACTCAAAAAAAAAAAAAGAGATGGAACACTAATATCTAACTAATTGAGCTATACTTATAACGACATCTATGAAAGCTATTTGATTTACGATAAATTATAATTTTTTCTCCCCCACTCAATGAACTTTCCCACCTTAGCCACCAAACAGATGTCTACATATAAGATATTTAATTTCCTTAAGTCTTTTTGGCTCGGCTTCACCAACCTAGAGTATACAAACTCAAACTTTTCAAACCCGCAAATCAAAAATTGTACATAATTTATATCATTATAGTGCCAGGGCCTGATTAATGCAGTTCTTAGTTACAGGATAGTATACAAGTGAAGACCCTTTTTTTTTTTGCCTAGGAAAAACTTTCTTCATTATTTGCTATTGCATCTGTATTGTAATTTGATAATAAACTCAATATATAAACAAATATAACTCAAAGTGGTCAGTTTTTGGCAGCAAGTTTTTTGATCAGGTCAGGTAGAGATTGGTCTTGCTTTATATATTCAACCCACCTTGCTTTGTTTCGAACTTGCTCAAGGCTTTGGTTCAAATCCATAGCAACAGCATGGTGTGGGCGGGTTGCGAAGAACGCTTCTATCTCGTCTGCTTTTTCATTGATGCAAAACTGGAAAGGTAGGATACCAAGTGTTAAGCTAAAAAAGTCTTAAACATATCATAATTCACAATGAAAAAACCACTGGCATTTGGCCAATCTAAATTTAACGAGATGGCGTTAAATTTGTCTTACTAATATGCTCTATGCTTTAGTAGTTGTTCCAAACGGTTTAGTTGCTTACCGGAGTGATGATTCCGCGAATGAAGGAAGTGAGCCGAAAATTAGTAGCACCATATTTGTTGAAGATAGAGTCCCAATTCTCCTGCATTCATGAGAAAATAAACATCAATATCTGCACCTAAGATCATTAACAAGTAATAACTGTTCAAGTTGATAAAGCAATCATAAGATCAGTTAAGCCTTATCGAGAGCATTGTTCTTTTGAATTCATGATGCAGAATAGTAACAGAACAGCTTAAATAGTTACAAAAGAAATGTCAAAAGTTTCACTTCATTTTTGTGTTCTTTGGAAATTTCAGCGGACGTATATTGATTTGATATGGAATGAAAACAGTGAAAAATGATCGAAAATTCTTAGAGCTAGCGAATGGCATACCTTAAACCATTGCCATGCTACAAAACGACCTTCAAAGCTTATTCCTGCAAGTCCATACTTAATATCTTGCTCTTGAACCTAATGAACAATGGAAGAAACCAATCTTCTAAAAGTTAACAACTTAAAATATGAATGTCTGACTTTTACAAAGTAAGATGGGTAGGCAATACCTCCTCAGACACCAAAAAATCCAGAGCTTCCACAACTATATTCGGGTCTGGACAAGCTGCTAAAGAACCTGTATAAGATAACGACATTAAAATGATAGATCAAGACGGTGAATGACAAAAAAATTATATGTCATCCATTTTTAAAGTATTCTCTGAATCTTACGCAAAACATGTTCCTTGTCTTCAGCTGCATCAGTTTCTCTGTATATTTGCAACAGAGATTCAAATCCATGTCTATTTAAAACAGTAGCTTTCCTTATCACAGCCAAATAAGCAGCCTACAACAATATCTAATATTTGAAAAGACAAAAACTTAAGAAAGATCTCCAAATGGAGAATACACTCTTGATATAATGCTTGTTTACCCTCTTCATGTCAGCTGAAAGAAGAGTGGTACTTCTATCATTCACGTAAGCCTGAAAGCGCTGCATTGCTTCCTTGTGAGTTTTATCATCATCAAATTCAGCTAGTGCCCCATAAATTTTTCCTCTCAGTAAGGTACTTGAGTGATTCTCATCAGGCATTGGTTCCCAACCGATATTTCTGCACCAAATACCGAGCATGATTTGAAATGCAATAATTTGTAGGCTGCATTTCTAGTATTCATCCATGATTATGAAAAACAACTTTGAAGGGTGAGGGTCTGTTTAGAATAACTTTTCCCAAAATCCTAAGCTTGTTTAGCCAAAAAATACTTTTAGACAATCTTAAAAGTTATTTCAAACGGGCCCTAAATAATCTTTAGATAGACTACCACTTATAGCCTATAGGAGAATTCTTACTTGGCACAGAAATGAAGAGCATTGATGAAAAATTGTTTCAATTCAAATACTGAATCGGGGATAGCTTCAATTACGATATTCAAAATAATTCTACAAACCTGCACCAGAGAGCTTGAGACATAAATATGAGCAAAATAATTTCTGCAAGATGCGAATTCAAGACAAGATAGTATACTCTCTACTGACTTCTATAAGCCTTGAGGAAACAACGTAGTCGAGCTCTTTCCTGTACACATCAATCAATGAGAGCAAAGATGACAAAGATTGATGACAAGCCTCACAAAGTGCATATGAATCATCCAAGATGCCTGAAAAATAAATACATATTTACTCGCTTGTTAGTATTCAAAAGTAAAATGCACAAAGAAATGTCAACACTAATTCATACATCTCAGTCGATAATCCCAACCTAACAACGTTTATAAGACTATGAGTTACTATTCTCATTGCCAATTGATTTTGAGATGAAACCGTCATGAATATTAAGAGTGTGATAGAGTACTAACCAAATTTATCTGTTGCTGATAGTAAATTGTTTTCTATTGCTTTCCTCAATCGAGATGCAAGTTTATCTTCATACCTCACCCTGTAAAAACCACTCTGGCTTACATTAACTTTGATCCACAAATTTTCATCACACGCGATCGGTGTGGAATTACCACCAGAAAAATGCTCCTCTGATATATCAACCTTGTGAAACTTTGATTCCAGAAGGAAGTTCTTGCGTTTTTCGTATGAACCAAGTGACAAGGTGATTGGAATGATCCATCGGCTATCAGAATGCAGACCCGATGTCAAGAAATGGGACTACAAAGGTCAAAACATTGTCATATTTTCTTAAAGGAAATGATTCTATAAACAAACTTCAACTAAAGAGTTCAAGCTTTTTCTATATTTAATAAAATTTCAATAATTTCCAATACCTGTTCAAATTCCAGCATGCTGTCTCTTAACACCACAGAGATGACAGGGTATCCCATCTGCTTTGTCCAAGTGTCCATCATTAAGTTTACTTGAATCCCAGATTCCTCCGAAAAGACAGCCCATAAATCTTCTGTCTCGGCATTTTTCCAAGCGTATTTATTTATATAGCTACTTAAAGATTTCTGGTTCACCAAATTGAATGAAGATTACAAGTTTTCAATAATAATAGTAACATAGATAAAAAAAAAATTTGTCATGACTTGTGATCCTTAAAAGGAATAGAAATGTCAATATAGTAAGAAAATTTTGTGTACAAACTCCTCACCTGAATTATGTCATCTCCCAGATACTTCTGCAACATCCGAATTAGAGCAGATCCTTTGTTATAGCCTATGACATCAAATTTGTCTTCAATTGAACGAGCAGGGTGTATTTCCATCTGCATTGTCCATTTTTTTTATAATTTTACTTCCCTCCTAACTAAGTGAGAGATCAAAGCTCAACAAATAGCACGGATCGGCTAGTTATATAAGCATTAGTTTGCCAAGTGAAAGTGTTTCAAGTTCTATTTTGTCAAACCAATGAGCATAATTCTATTAAATGTGATGAGGATGAATATAAATCTTGTACTTACTTCAATTGGATGAGATTGTTTCAATGCATCGATACGTAGGCCTTTGATCGTCTGTTGGAGAAATTGTGACCACATTTTCCATTCAGGAAACAATGTATCAATGGCCAAATAGCTTATCTACGAATTTTATCACATATGAGGATGATAACATAAAAAATATTCCTTATACAATGTAAGTTTCTAAGAAAAGGGTGAGGCTCAAATTACCCATGTAGCAAAGCCTTCTTTTAGCCATAAATCACTCCACCAATCCATTGTCACTAGATTTCCAAACCAATGGTGTGCTACTTCATGCGCCACAACTATAGCGAGCTGATGAGAATAAGCAGATGATTTTACGTCAATGTTCACTAGAACTTTTCTATGTAAGCGATTCTATCTGATTGATAGAGGTGAGGAGATGAAGTGTTTTACATATAAAAAAGTTTCATAAGAAATGAAGAATGCTGCTAGGCAACAAAACTAAAGGTATATATATATATAGACATAGATCTCCACAAACTTACTATCTGTTTCGTATCAGCTGAAGAATGCGAATCATCAAGAAGCAAAAGGTTTTCACGATATACAATCAAACCATTATTCTCCATAGCCCCATCAGAGAATTCAGAAGCACCAACCATATCCAATTTAGGAAGTGGATAGCTCATTGAAAAATACCTAAATAATTGTATAGTTACAGTCAAAGATCACTCGATGAATATGTAAAAGGGGGGTGTAAATTTTTTTTTTACTTCTTCTTCTAAAGATGAGCAAAAGATATTGATTGATACCAAAAGATGCTTATACTCTGATAAGCATCTAGAATATAAAATACTGTGTCAAAATAGTTTGTTTGATGTTTGAACAGGCTCATTAAAACTTATTAGCATTCAATTGGGAATAACATTGAAAATAGGCCGTGTTCGGTCATTCAGTCAATAATAGCAATGAGTAGAACGAAAATGGATAGACAGGGAAAGAAAATGCAGTATGCAAGTAGAAATCCCTACTCCGTAAAGAGATCGAGCACCTTGACAGCAATATTCAGGGAAAATCTCCCTTTCTCACTCTTACCCAGTGGACAATATACACGGACTTTTATCCCTGGATCAATAGTTTAACATTCATAGAACAAAATAAGAACAAACCTCAGATAAATGAAATGGGAAAAACGAAAGTGTTCGGCCTAATTTACCTTTGGCTGTGGTGTCTTCAATGTAATCAAATGAACCAATCACAAAAGCCACCAAATAAGTTGACATTTTTGGAGTTTCCTCAAAAGAAACAGTCTTAATGTTCCCATTGAGCTTTTCATCCAAAACAGGCATATTGGACAATGCCATCAACTCTTTTGGCACATCTAATGTAATTTTGAAGCTTGCCTGTTTATAGTAAGACACAAAAAATTAACAAAACTCACCATCACACAAAATTCGAACCGAGAAATAAAATTGGATATCCAAGACAAAAAGGTTTAGACATGTAAGATCAAATATAGTTTTCCTCGCATCCATTTCTAGAAAACCTTAAGAGCAGGTTCATCCCAACACGGAAAACACCGCCTTGCATCAACAGCTTCAAACTGAGTAGCTGCCATGTTCTTCTTCACACCTCCATCAACATAAGTGCTGTGAAAAACCAGATGTTTGATGACTTAAATAAGAACTTTAGAGTCAGTCTTTGATTAAGTGCCCGTTTGGGATAACTTTTGAAAATGTTTAAAAGTATTTTTGAATAAAAAAAGTGTTTTTGATACCATCAAAAAACACTTTTAAACACTTCCAAAAGCTATCACAAACGTGCCCCAAGTCGTATAAGTTTATAACGTGACGGTTTAAGCAAACTCACCATTTATAAAACCCCTTTGAATGACTATTAAGAGCCGCAGAAAACTCAATCTCCAGAATTCCTTCACCAACACCAAGAATCTCATCAAACACCAAAACAAGTATCTCATCTTCTTCATCCAAAATAATATCCAAAGGCTTCCATCTCTAGAAATGAAAAAAGGAAAAACAAAAAGAGATCAGAAAACAAAAACCGAACCTAGTTAGAGTTAGAATCACAAATGTTAAGATCCCACGTCGGAAAGATGAAGAAACCAAATAATATTTATAGGCTCTAAGGGTCACTCATCTTTTTATCAATTAGTTTTGAGATGGAAGCCCACGATTATTAAGATGGTATCAGAGCCCAACTAGCTCAAACGAGCATCCGGTCCAAAAATAGGATCCGACCAAACCAGAAGAGGCACCATCTTAAGGGTATGTTAAGAATCCCACCTCAAAAACATAAAGGGGCGTAACAATATTTATAAAAATCTAAGAGTCCATCCTCTCATTAACAATTGATTTTAAGATAAAAGCATTCTTAAGAACAAAGAATCGAACGATGTCGATAACTAACCTGACCATTAGAGTTGGAATAGCAAACTCCATGAACATCAAGCTCAAGAGAATTCAAAACAATGAACTTTGTTTCACTGATAATACTCAGAGTAATTTGTACAGTTCCTGAGAAACTGCAAGCAGATAGATCAGTTTTGAGATGCAGATCGTATCGAATCGGAACGGCAAATTTCGGAAGGCGAGATCGGCCTTTGAATTGCTCTAATTCTTGCTCCATCTTCCTCAAGCTAAGAGCTTCAAAAAAAAATTTCTCTCTGTGTAAAGTTTTTTTGTTTTTTTTTTTCCGACAAGTCTCTGTGTATAGTTTTGGAATGAAGTCAATTTGCATTATGACTAAGAAGTCTTATAAATGTAAGAGTTTTTGCCTCCATTTTCTGTTAAATGATAGTTACTGCTCAATAGAATCATGAAGAAAAAGGTTAAATTACAAATTTAGTTTTATTATTTGAGATTTATGTAAAGTTTTTATTGTTTTGAAATAGTTTTAATTTTGTTTTTATGTTTGTTATGGGCATGACAGTCACACAATAAAAATAAATTACGAAAAAGAAAATATAAGGCTTTCTAACATGTTAATATTCTATGAATATTTATCAAATGATAGGCATTAAATTGAAACTATAAAAACATAGACATTATATTTACCATGGAAAATTTATTGTGTGACAAATTTTGATTCAATATTTGTAAAAGTATCAACTTTAAAAGTATTGATAAATATAACAATTTTTATTATGTTAATTAGTGATTAATGTCTCTATCATATATAAACTTAATGTAAAAATATATAATTCAATATTTATCACTGATACATCATATCAAAATTTGCTATATTTATAAATATTTTTTAGAGCTGATATTTTTACAAATATTATTAAAAAAAATTGCTAGATTTGCAAATGCCCCTATTGACAAATCTTAATCGTAGGGACTAAATTGAAACTTTTAAAAACATATAGATTAAATTGACAGATCCAAATCGTAGAGACTAAATTAAAACTTTTAGACCATAAAAATTAAATGGAATCAAACCCACATAAAAATTAAATTGAATCAAACCCAAATTATAGGACCAAATCATAGATAGTTTTGTTAATCTATAAAATAACTATAAAGTTTTGGTCTCTCAAATGGTTAAAATATAGCATTAATATAAAAACGTTTATCCTGATTTAATTTTATTAACTTTTAAGAATTCTTTTTAAATGTCTCAAAATTTCAAAAGTTTTAAAAGTAGTCACTACCATTAAAATATGTTTCAAGATTTTATGAATAAATGACATAATTCATATTTTGTCCTATTGTTAAAGGGAAGTCGGGTTTGAATTCCCAACCTTAATATAAAGATTCATTTTTTTAACCAATAATGGGTATTTTTTTAAAAGAATTTTCTTAAAAGTCTTAAGGTTATGAGTTGAAACTATATGTGATATTTTTTTAACATACTATCATACGAGTTTTCCTATATCAAGTATTATCGGATCTTGTAGTTATTATGTGAGATTAATTCATGTGGACTCACGAATATAAAAAAATAAAATGAAAGAAAATCAAGAGTCATTTTTTAACATTCTATTTACTATTTAGTGCATTTTGTATTTCATACAATTGTAGATTATTAAATAAAAAATGAAATCTATGTCGATTTCTTATAATTAAATTTGAACTAAAGTCATGTTTATTTGAATATAATGAAAAGAAGATATGTTAAATTTGGTTATTATAATTAGTTGTAGTTTACCTATTAATTGGGTTTAATTAATAGGTGGATATTTTATTTGGTATCTTTGTTTACCATTGTTTATATAAAGTGAGGTAAGGTGACTTAGAGAATTAAGTCCATTATCATCATGTGAGGGTGAGATGGGTGTATGGGGTTCTTGGAGAGAGTTACCATAGCTATGCATTGTATTTTTCTCTTGATTGTCTCCTTTGTAAACAAACATATCTAGTGGATTGACCGGTCAATCAGGCAACTGGACGTACGATCCTTCGTGATTGGAACCAGTATATTTCTCAGTGTTATTCCCTCCCCGATTTCTGATTTCGGTAGCAACGATTCACAACAAATTGGTATCAGAGCTGAGGTTAGGGCTTCTGAAATTGAATTCAAGAAATTGTTCATTCTGTCCTCGAGATTTGCTCTCTGTTTCGATTGTGCTAATTGCCAGAAAGAATCGAAAAAATCAAGGGCAGAGATAAAGATTCGATGTTATTGGTAAAAATAAATTCATTCGGTGTATCTTATCAAACGAATGAATTGATCAAAGAAATCTTGTGTATCGTTAGCGAGATTAGAAGAATTGTTGGTGATAAATTGAAAAACCAATTCGGTGTCTTGCTTTGTTCGATTTGTAAAGAATATTCCATGGTTTTTTGAAGAGAATCGGTGCGGCAGAGCTTCAAGAATTCAATTGGTCAATTGGTGCTTGACTGAAGAAATTGGTTTCAAAACAATCTTGATGTTTTACTCCAGATTTATGTATATAGAGGTATTTGACCAAGTCTTTCACAAAGTTTAGAGAAATTTGTGATATGGTTCCAATTCTTGATTTCAAGGTCAACTATGATTTCAAGTTAGTGGTTTGGTCAAATAAAGTGTCTGACTGTTGAATTGAATTGAGGTGGATTTGTTTAGAGTTTTGATTCCACCGCAAGAAGAATTCATTGAATTTATGAAGATGTGCGATTTTTTTTGGATTTAATAATATTGGCTTCTTAATGGGCATTCGCTGGTAATTTTGAGATTAATTCCTACTGAATTTCAAGCGTTGAAATGATATTGCTTTGCGTTAGAAGGAATCAAAGCGAAATTAGACGGCTAAAATTTGAAGCGGTAATTCCTTAATTGTTGTTCACCGATTTAAGCATATGTTTATTGTTTCTTGAATTCAACGTCAGAAATTAGAACGTTCATAAAGAGCACACCTGATGAAGAATATTTTCTGAAGATTTATCGAATTATGTTGTGAGAAGACTCGTGGATTTGACCAAGAATTTCAATGGTGATTGAAGATGGAAGAATTATGCAGCGGTGGTGATCTCTGATAGAAGAACGAGTTCATATTATTTCTGTTTTGAGGCAAATTGAATCTATTAGAGATCTTTTGTGCAGTCAGTCCATTGGTGGAGCCATGAATGGTATCACAGTAGTTGTGATTTGCTTGAAGAAATCCATTAGAATTTGTTTGATGATTTGTGGCTGATTGAATATTCGTACAATATTCATCTATTCCAGTTTTGATTTCTGTCTATCGAGTTTGATCAACTCGGTTTTTTGAAGAAATCATGCGTGGAAGTTGAAGTATTTTGTACAGTGGGTTAACTGAATTTTGGGCAAAAGTATAGTGTATTGCTCAAAGGTTATTTAGTCACAATTTGGTCTTGTTGAGTGTTGCTTCGGTTTGTGGTGGTTTTTTCAATTACTGGCAATTGATAGTGGAAGTTGTGGGCATTTGTGATTGTTTCAACTCCAAAGAAGCAACTTGTAGTAAGATGGAAATATTTGTGGGAAATTGTAAATTGAATTTCCGGTTATGAACACAAAGGCAATCACTGTGAGGTTCGAAATGCGATCTATTATGTTTGACTTCCATTTGTTTAATGGGAATGAAGAATATGATTCATGGAAGTTAGAGATTCGGTGATAATTGCACAAAGAGATGAGGACGAGAACGATGTTCACCCGGTATGAGGTAACTTTTCTAACTCTATGATTTTGTGAATTGAAATCTATTAGAGTAAGAAAAGTTAGGGTGAGAACTTGTATGTGAGGGATATAGAAGGACGAGAAATAGAAAAGGAGAAAGAGAATTATGTATGAAATACATGTGAAATTTTGTGATAGTGTTGATATTCTGATAGTTACTCCTAGGAAACCAAGGATGAGTGGGTTATGGTTTTGGGATGCATACCTTCCATAGGAGGCCCTTCATGGAGATTGGTTTTGGTTTACTCACTAACCCAAGTGAATGGATGATGAGTTTTATTAGGTGTTTTAATAAAGCTTGTTGAGTAGGTGGAGTTGGTCATCTACGGTTGGGTTGAGTGACTAGTAGGAGAGAACCCGGGAAGAAACCTTTTTCACTTGAAGCTTTAGACTCGGATAGCCTATTAGGCTTGAGGTGGAGTGCTAAAGGTCACTAAGAGGTTCATTGGTGGTAATGAAGGTAGTCATGGGGTGTATGTCTTAAATAAGAATACAGTTCCGAAGTTGACGATAACTTCAATCAGTGAAGAGGTTAGTGAGTGAGATGAAAAGGTTACTTGTTAAGGCGGGTTTTATAGATGTTCGCAAGTTGAGTTTTGAAACTTTGCGTGGAAGACATCTATGGAAGTTTATCAGAAATTGTTTTCAACACGGTAGACCCTTTATGATACCCTATTGATGATGATGGTTCTAAAAGTTTCATTGGTATATGTTACTTTTAGAGAGTTGATATATTTATGAACTGTTTTAACTATTTACTTGAGCATGCAACGTGGAAAGGTAGTGAATAGTTACAAGTGGAGGTGGAGCTTATATATTCAATTGATGAACCTAGAGAATTCCGGTGTGGATTTTGATGTTGTTCATGTGTATTTGAGTAGAGGGACTTCCAGTCATATCAACTCACACGAGAACGGTAAGGTAGGAGACAAGATCTCCTGACAGGTTTGGCTTTGATTGATCTCATATCTTATGTTTCACTTTATGATTGGATATGTAATTGCTTTGGCAATGGTACCTTAGTTTAAGAAAATTTTCAATGGTTAGTTTTGAAAAGTATTCTTTGGAACCTGTGAAATCTGTTGTAACACCTATTACGTTTCATTTCAAGTTATCTATTGATTTGTGTTAATATTGAGATTGATGAACTTGAATGCTAAAAGATCCTTATGCTATTTGTGTGCTGTTAATATCATTTGTGATGGTATGTTTCAGACTTGAGTTTAGCATATGCATTGACGTGTTGGGTTAATAGGTTTATGTTCAGTTGGTATGGTACATTGGAAAGCTATAAAGTGTTGTTCTGCATTATATGTAAACTGTTGGATATATGATTTATCATATTGTGTGAGTTTACTGATGATGAGTGTAGCTTGGAAAGCTAGTGTGACTCTGTTTTGCAGGTGGTTGAGATAAGTGGAGATCGTGAATTATTTGAGTTTGAAGGCCATGTTAAAACTTGTGGAAGCTATTTGAAGCTTGGAATTCAACAACAACGTGTGGAACTCTTCTATGGTAGATGGAGGGTTGAGGCATGTGTTTCACGACGGGTCGAAGCACATGGAAGCAAAAGGTTGTTGGTTGGAAAGTCATGTTAACGATAACTTGGTTTATCGTTGTCTAACCTGTCCAAGGTTTAAAACCAAACGGAGTTTGGTGACTGGATTGACACGTCAATACACTAGATAGCTAAGTATAATAACCAAGGTGGAGATTGTTAAATTTGGTTATTATAATTAGTTGTAGTTTACCTATTAATTGGGTTTAATTAATAGGTGGATATTTTATTTGGTATCTTTGTTTACCATTGTTTATATAAAGTGAGGTAAGGTGACTTAGAGAATTAAGTTCATTATCATCATGTGAGGGTGAGATGGGTGTATGGGGTTCTTGGAGAGAGTTCCCATAGCTATGCATTGTATTTTTCTCTTGATTGTCTCCGTTGTAAACAAACATATCTAGTGGATTGGCTGGTCAATCCGGCAACTGGATGTACGATCCTTCGTGATTGGAACCAATATATTTCTCGGTGTTATTCCCTCCCTGATTTCTGATTTCGGTAGCAACGATTCACAACAATTTTCCCCTTACAAATGGTATCAGAGCCATGCCCCGGTCCTAATGATGTAGGTGGAATCCTCAGGTGCCGGACAAAGTGAGGAGCCTCGGAGACCCGATCTGTGGTGGGCTCTATCGGACAGACGGGATGGCCTGGATAGAGTGGACGGATAGAGGGGAGGCTCGGTGGATATTTGTTCGAGGGGAGGATTGTTGAGGGCGAACAAAATCCCACATCGGTTACGGAAGGGGATGATCATGAGAATATAAGGGGAAGGGTATATCTTCATTGGTATGAGGCCTTTTGGGTGAAACCAAAAGCAAAGCCATGCGGGCCTTGGCCCAAAGTGGACAATATCATACCAATGTGGAGTTGTGGTGGCCCGTTTTCCCCTTACAAGATAATTAGAATAGGTTTCTTCTATTCTTATTATTGTTGTTTTACTTTAATTAAATGGAATAGAATCAATAGATGATCCTTAATTAAAAGGGAGATCATGATGATAAAACCGACTGAACTAAATCATGCACACCCTTACCTATAATGTTTTGTCGTAGTCCAGATGTTAATAGTAAAAATAAACTCCATCAAGGGGAGGCACCAGAAGTAAACATCCATTCTAGGCAAGAAGAAAAATTCAATTCTATTTGTTTATTTATTAATTTTTGAGTACAATATCATTTTGGTTTCTGAACTTTTATTCAGGTTTTATTTTTCGTCCCTAAACTTTTAAAAGTTATATTTTTTGTCCCTGAATTTTACGATTCATTTCATTTTGGTCCATCCAACTATGTTTTTTCGACTAGGACACTACCGGAGGGTTTATAAGACATGTAATTGATTATGTGACATTATATAAATATACATGAGGTTAAATGAAGTGGAAAAACGATTATATAGTGGGGTTTAAAACTAAAATTAAGTTAAAAATATGAGATTAACCTCACTATATATTTGTTTTTCTTAGGTATTTAACCTCATTATATATTAGTCTTAAACCTCACTATTTGTTTGATCCCTTCATCTTTCCGATGTGAGATCCTTAACACTTATTAACATAGTATAATTTACTATATTTACAAATAATTTTAAGTGATTATATATTTATAAATATTACAACATAATCTAGTATCCAATGAAATTTTTATATTTTTAAAACGTATTTTCTCATATTGAGATGCATGTGAGAAACGTCATTTTTTTTTATAAATATCAATTCTTGAAATACATTTTTTGAACCCCTAATAGATATATGTGGTCGAGGTTTATTTTGGCCAAGTCCGTTTACGAATGAACCATTTTCTCAAACTTTGATATTTTAGTAGGGGCATACAATATATGGTCGAGGTTTCATTTTTGGCAAGTATACGTTTACTCTTATGGACCATTTTCTCAAGTTTTCATACGCATATTAGAAGTTGAAAATTTCAAACTTAATATTTTGATAGGCCCTCATAACTTTTTTAAAAATCTAGTCCAATGAAAAAAAAGAAAAGAAATAATTGCTCCCATAACCACATTAATTCACCTTAATCCACTTTTGATGGTTGTTTATATTTTATTTCAATTTTACCCAACAACCACCCCAATCTTAGGAATCCACGGTTGCAGCCATATGTGTTGTTTACCTTTTTGCCCCTGCTGATTTTATTAGCTCCTTACAAATCTTAATTGATTTGTTTCCTTTTTTAATTTTGTAATGAATGTTTCCTTTAATTAAGGGATTTTATAACAGTAATTGATTTGTTACGATTTACTATTTTTTTCTAATACGTTTTCCCTATCATTTTTCCTTGTTTATTTTGTTTCTATCTTTTTTTGAATTTCTCTGTTTAATTCATTTCTTCTACATTGCTTCATCTCTTCCATTTCGTTCTCTTTCTTTCTATAACAGTAATTGTTATCTTGTTTTACAAATTTAAATGTATCTCTTCTTCTTTCAAACTGGGTATAACAATGTCAGTTTACTTTTATTTTTAATGTTTGAATATTTAAGTATTCCCAAATGATCAGTAGCCTGTCCATCATTTAAAAATTATTTGAGTTATTTTAAATACATAGTTACAAAATAAATGTTTATTTTTTGGCAAACATTTATATTTTATCAACATTTTTATAGTTTCACTTTGAAATAGCACACTACATCTAAGTTTCATTCATGAAATTGTAAGTGATTTTCACCAGTAATTGTAGTTAATCATTTAATATTAGTTTCCACAAAACATAACTAAGTGTAGTTCATATGCATCTTAAAAAACGTAGCCAATATATTGATTCCTTTATCTATTTTAATCAGTGATTTCTTTTTTTAAAAGTTTATTTTTAATAAACGTTTATCAAAGAAGTCAAGAAGTTCACTACCATTACCTTATCTTTCCAATTAATACAAAATCTCAAACTTATCAGTTTACATCACAAAATAACAGCATCATAGTTTTATAAAATCAAAACCCACTGTAGCTAGTCTGCATGTAGATAAACGTATGCACATTACTCGTTCTGAGTTGGTGGTGTTAGTAAATGAAACTTTGGTCCATCATCTGCTTTGTCGTTTGAACTAAACTTATTCGTGTATGGATCTGAAGTTGTTCGTCCACCCCTTCTACTTCTTTTTGGCCTTTCGATAACATTTGCATTCTCTTAAACTTCCTTCTTCTTTCTTTTCTTTCCACCCTTTGTCTCTTTTTTTTCCAAATTTTTTTCCTTTTCCCTTCCCTTTTTTCTTCCTTGTTTCATCTTCCTCTTCCGCTGGTTTCGATGATTCTTCAGTAGTTTCAGTATATGATTGCTCTCCTCCCAGTTGTTTGTGTTTTGGCCTTTGCACTTATTGTCCTGCTTGCTCTAACATTCTGCTTTACAAAAAATCAATATTTTGTTTTCCTTTTCACAATAAAGCAAATGTAGACTTTTTATAAACATTTTTAAAAAAGTAAACCCATTTTTTTTACAGAGACTATGTTTTCTTTTTTTAAAGTAAATATTTACTTTTTTATAAACGTTTCAATTAGTTTTTCAAACACAAATTTAATTCAATCTACCTGATCTTCTGCTTCTACTTCTTCTTCGTCTTCGTCTGCATGTTCCTATTCTGGTATGTTTGTCTCTTCTTCTATTTCTTCTTCTTTCTGTTCGATTATGTATCCATATCAAGCACATGCATGTTACTTTTTAAATCATCCACTACTAATATGTTTTTTGAAAATCAATAATACCTCTTCATTATTAATCTTTTTGACTTCTGATTCAACCATCACTGTTTCTTTTTCACTGTTTTTTCTTACTCGTCCTCGTCCCTGCATTTTCATCCCCCCTGTTTGTTTTAGAATACCATCGAATATAAAAAACATTCTCTACTACAAATTACGACAATAAACTACTTACCCCTCGTCCTCCATTAACGTTTCCTCGAGTCCCGCCATTTTTGTCTTCCTTTCGTTTTCTATTTCCTTTCGTCGTAGCTTTTCTCAGATTTAGGTTTCGAAAAGCAAAATCCCCCTTTTTACTCTCTTCTGATTTCAGTTTCTTTATATTTTTATGATTTTATTAATTATCCAATTTTAAAATCCAAAAAATCAGTTAAAATCATTGCATGATTTACGGATTTCAAACCTTCTGACGGTTTAATAAATGTTGGACGTGCTTTTAGGTATTTTAAATATAATTAATTCAAAAGGGCATCATTAGTCATTTACATCTCCCCAGCCGGCGCGTGAGTGTTTATTTGGGTAGTTTTGCTTTTTATTTAAAACACAAATTTATATGTAATAAACATATATATAATGGGTATCTATAGAATTAACACAAAAGAAAAAACACAGCAACCAATCAAAGGGCATGCATTGATTTCACTTCAAATATCATCACATTCCATTGACTGACTTGGGAACCTATAGCGCAAGAAGTCTACCACAACATTTAAAGTGAGAAAAGAGAGACTTTATTGATTTTATTTTGATGTATATATAGATATATAGATTAATGTAAAAGAAATCCTTCTAATTTAATGAGATTAAAAAATTATTTTAGATGTGTTTGGGTGATTGTTTTTTTTTATACAAAGTGTTGAGGTGAGGATTGAACCGCTCTCTTAAAGGTGAAACTACATATTATTTTAGATGTGTTTGGGTGATTTTAAAATAAGTTTTTATTTTATTTTAAATATTTTGATTAAAATTAATTAATAATAAATCACATTATTATTGTTTCACATAGTTGATTGGGAAATTTCATTGGGTGGTAAATTTTTATGCAATATTTGTAAAAATATCAACTCAAAAAAGTATTTACAAATATATCATTTTTATCATGTTTATTAATGATTAACAATGATTTATATGTTTATTGGTGATAAACATAGTGTAAAAATATGTAATTTAATTTTATCACTGATAAACCCGATCAAAATTTGTCATATTTATAAATATTTTTTTGAGGTTTTATTTTTACACGATCAAACTTTACGATTCATTTAGTTTTGGTCCATCCATCTGTGTTTTCGTCTAGGACACTACCAGAGGGTTTATAAGACATGTACTTGATTATGTGACATTATATAAATATACATGAGGTTAAATGAAATGGAAAAACGATTATATAGTGGGGTTTAAGACTAAAATTAATGAACAAAAATATGAGATTAACCTCACTATATATTTATTTTTCTAAGGTATTTAACCTCACAGTATATTTTTATAGTGTCACATTATCAATTACATGCCACATAGTCCTCCATTAGTGTCGTAGACAGAAAAATAATGATGGAAAACGAAACAAATTGTAAAGTTCAGGGATGAAAAATGCAACTTTTGAAAGTTTACAAAATTAAAGTGAAAGTTCAGGGACCAAAATGGTATTTTACTTTTAATTTTTTGTTTTCTACTTTTCTTATTAAACCATTGATTGACATCTTGTTTGTTGCCCCGAAAAATAAAAATGTTGACTAATTTGATTAACATTGAACTTCACAAAATGATGTGGACTCGCAGCCAAATTGGAGGGAGGAGAGGTTTGAACTCACAAAAAAATGAGATGGAACACTAATATCTAACTAACTGAGCTATACTTATAACGACATCTATGAAAGCTATTTGATTTAAGATAAATTATAATTTTTTCTCCCCCACTAAATGAACTTTCCCACCTTAGCCACCAAACAGATGTCTACATATAAGATATTTAATTTCCTTAAGTCTTTTTGGCTCGGCTTCACTACCCTAGAGTATACAAACTCAAACTTTTCAAACCCGCAAATCAAATCACACTTAAAAATTTGATGTAGTGAGATGTTCTGAATTATCTTTTGGGTTATGGGCCAAGTGTTAGGCCCAACCCCTCCTCTAGGTTTCTTTTCCTGTTTTAAGCTTTTGCTTTCAGCCCATTTATAATTTCTGTCTTTTGTCTTGCTTGTCTATTTCCTTTCCTAGGGTTGGTTGTCCTATAAAAGGCATGTTTAGGGCAACCAGAGAGCAACTTTGATTAATATATTTCTTGAAATGAGAGCAACTCCAACAGCTTCCATTGGGTATTAATCCAGCTGTTAGGATTTCTAATTAGTGTCACATCAAGTGGTATCAGAGCCCCAAAATCTTTGGGAGCGAAAATCATGGAAGCTGGCGCCGTAAATGAAGGTCCACGAGAAGATGGTGGAGAAAGAGACCTCCCGGCATTGTGGTTGGCAGTAGCTAACATGGAATAGCGACTGGAAGACCGATTTGAATGATTTTCCAGGGATATTCAGCGAAGTCTAACTGGAATAGATAGGGTACTCAATCATCGAGTAAATCCACCACCTGAACCTCGTAATTTTGCACGAGCACAAGTGTTTGAAGGAAGAGGCAGACGTCGAGGTGGACGACATGGTCGCCGACGATATCCAATACCTGAGAAAAATAGTTCATCAACAGATAGTGATCAAGAAGATTCTGTAGGGGAAGAGATAGCAGAAGATTTTCTCTTACGAGAGAACAGAAATATACGGGTTCCTCCACGTTTTCAGAATCAAGGGAGAGACCACACAGATTACAAAATGAAAGTTGATGTTCCTTATTTTGATGCAAACTACGGAATAGAAGAATTCCTCCAATGGCTGCGTTCCGTTGAATATTTTTTTGAATACATGAACGTCCCTGAAGAAACTAGGGTTACCTTGGTGGCTTTTAAATTGAGAGATGACGCTGCTGCGTGTAGGGATGATCTCGATCCGGTTTGGTCCGGTTTTGAGAGAAACATAAACCAAACCGAGACTATCGGTTTTGTTATTAATAGAACCGCTCGGTTTTCATTTTTCTATAAAACCATTCGGTTCGGTTTAAACTATTTTTCGGTTTGTTCGGTTCGGTTTTCCGGTTTGAGATTGAGAGTAGATCTGAGATTTTTTTTTTTGATATGAGATTGAAATGGATCAAATGAGGCGTTTGAGAAAGGGATAAAGATCAGATAGATAAATACAACAAAATTTCAAAACTCAATTTACAGTAAAAATGGAGACAATAATCAAATCAAAATCTACAACCAGAAACAAAGATATATTCTACAACAATGATTAAAACAGATATCAAATGCTAATTTTGATTTTAGGGATTTTCCAATAACTAAATCAGTTTAAAATCAAAAAATTGATTTTCATTTAATGGATTAGAAATACCTAAAATCAAAATCAATATAATATCCTCGATCTTCTACCATTGAAGACAAAGAGAAGATGATTTTTTGAGGAAAATAGTTCCGATCTTCAAGGTGGAATTGTTCAGAAACGGATTGTCAAGTTGGGGGTGATTTTGGTTCAAAGAAAACTAGGAAGAATATAGATCTTCAAGTTAGGAAGATATATCTAGGAATTCATGAACGTAAAGGAGGCGAAGAGATAAGTTTTAGAGATTGTTTGTGAGGCAGATGGCGCAAGCGTAAGAGATTTAAGAGCAAATTAGGGATTTTCAATACACATTTTTTTATATATACCCCTATGTCCGGTTCGGTTTTATCGGTTTATTCAAACCTCTGAACCGGAAAAAACCGAAAATAATCGGTTTTCAATAAATTTAAACCGAAAAACCAATGAAATGTTATAAACCGAACCGAACCAGTCGGTTCGGTTCAGTTCAGTTTGTCGGTTTATCGGTTTTTTTGCACATCCCTAGCTGCGTGGTGAGATCAAACAGTGAATGCGAGAAGAAGAGAAGGTAAACCAAAAATTCGTTCATGGCCAAAAATGCGAAAATATATTAAACAACGATTTCTGCCCGAAGATCATGATCAGGTACTGTATAATCAGTATCACCAATGTCAACAGAAGGAGATGACAGTACAAGCCTAAACCAATGAGTTTTATCGGTTGAATGCTCGTACGGATCTCAATGAGGATGAAAGGATCCAAGTGGCTCGTTACGTTGGTGGGCTTAAAACTTCGATTCAGGAACAACTAGCCTTGAAGTCAGTCAAAACCCTTTCCAAGGCCGTTACCCTAGCCCAACGCATTGAAGGCCTTCAGCCCAAGCCCAATATGCGGCCTTACCCTCCCTGTCGCAATTTTGCGGATCATTTTTTTGAAAAGGGCAAAAACCCAGTTTCACAACACCCAGGTTCAACCCTTACCTCTGGCGAATCCTCCCAGTTTCAACCACCCAGATCCAACCCATCCAAGTCCACAAACCCTTACACCAAACCTCCTCCTATTCGATGCTATCATTGCAATGAACAGGGACACAAATCAAACGAATAGAAGATATTTCGGATCCAAATTATGAGGAAGATACACTTGAGCTGGCCGATGTGGAAGAGGTATGTGGTGATGAAGGCGAACGCTTGCTTGTGTAGTTCAATGGGTATTACTGACTCCCAAACAACCTTCCACCTCTCAGCGAAGTCACATTTTTCATACTAGGTGCACTATGGAAAACAGGGTATGTGAGGTCATCATTGACAACAGGAGTACTGAAAATATAGTGGCCAAATCCCTGGTTCGAACACTCAACCTTCCTACAGAGAAACACTTCAATCCCTACCGTCTTGGTTGGATCAAAAAAGGAGGTGAGCATCGAGTAACTGAGGTTTGCAATCTCCAATTTAGCATTAGCAAATATTACAAGGACATGGTGAAGTGTGATATTGTTGATATAGATGCTTGCCATATATTGCTGGGGCGTCCTTGGCAATTCGATAAAATCTGTTCTCTATCACGGTCGTGACAACAACTATAAATTCCAGTGGGGGGTCAAAACAATTGTTCTGCTCCCAACAAGTGATCCTTTTACTCTTGAACGACCCATCTTAGTGTCTACACCTGGCCAAATCAATGCACATCACCTCCCTAGCACCACTGCCCCCATCCTTATCCTGTTATCTTCAATTAATGACGGTCAGCCACCTGTACATTTTGAAATAGAAACACTCATCACTGAGTTCCAAGATATTACCCCTACTGAACTTCCCTCATTTCTACCTCCAACCCGTGATATCCAACATTGCATTGACTTAATCCCCAGAGCCAGCCTTCCAAATCTGCCACACTATCGAATGAGCCCCCGTGAACATGATATCTTACAGCAACAGGTTGATGACCTTCTTCTCAAGCAAATGGTTCAAACGAGCATGAGCCCTTGTGGTGTCCTGGCCTTGCTCGTTCCCAAAAAAGACGGCTCCTAAAGAATGTGTATGGATAGTCGTTCCATAAACAAAATTATAGTCAAGTATCGTTTCCCCATTCCCCGCCTTAAAGATTTACTTGATCAGCTGTTTGGGGCTCAGGTATTCTCCCGTTTAGACTTACGAAGTGGCTATCATCAGATCCGCATTCGTCTAGGGGATGAGTGGAAAACGGCATTCAAAACAAAGGAGTGGTTATATGAGTGGAAAGTCATGTCGTTTGGGCTTAGCAATGCCCCCAGCACCTTCATGAGACTCATGAATCACGTGTTAAAACCTGTCATGGGCAAATTCATAGTTGTATATTTCGGTGACATACTCGTTCATAGCAAATCATGGGAAGACCATTTGATCCATCTTCGGGAGGTCTTCTCCACTCTCCGTGCACATAAGTTGTACCTAAACAAAAGAAAATGTGATTTTTGCACTTCCCATTTGCTGTTTCTGGAATTTATAATTGGGAAGAATGGAATTGAGATAGACCCCGAAAAGGTGAAGGCTATTCAGGAATGGCAAACATCCTCCAGTCCAACTGAAGTTCGCAGTTTTCATAGCCTCGCAACTTTCTATAGCAGATTTATAAAGGGTTTCAGCAGTATTATGGCCCCATCATTGATTGTCTAAAGAAGGGACAATTCAATTGGGGACCAGCTCAAGATGAAATTTTTTCTATTATCAAAGATAAACTCACCTCTGCTCCATTGTTATTATTACCTGATTTTGATAAGGTTTTCGAGGTCGAAACTGATGCTTTTATGACTGGTATTGGGGCTGTTTTGATGCAGGATGGACAACCAATAGAGTACTTCAGTGAAAAATTAAACGAGGTGAAGCAACGTTGGACAACTTATGAACATGAACTTTTCTCTATCATTCGTACATTCCAACACTGGGAGCACTATCTTGTACAAAAGGAATTTATACTACACAGTGACCATCATTCCTTGGGGTTTTTGAACTCCCAAAAGCATTTGAAACAGATGTATGCTCGCTGGGTTACCTATTTACCGAAATTCCAATTCACTTTTAAGCATAAGCCTGGAAAACAGAACATTGTAGTTGATGCTTTAAGCAGAAAAGCCTGTCTTCTCGTGACTTTACAAACAGAAGTGGTTGGGCTTGATTGTCTAAAAAATTTGTATGAAACTGATGAAGATTTTAAACATATTTTGGTTGATTGCAATGATCATCTTTGCTCTGGTGATTACCATATTCACGTGGGCTTTCTTTTCAAGGGCAATAACCTCTGTATCCCCAATACATCCCTTCGAGCTCAATTAATTTATGAAGTCCATGAGGGAGGTTTGCCAGCTCATACAGGTCGTGAAAAGACCCTCCTACTTCTTCAAGAGCGTTTCTTTTGGCCCCAGTTACGGAAGGATGTCATGACTTATGTTCGACATTGTGGAATTTGTCAATCAGCAAAGGGTTCTTCCCAAAATACAGGTTTGTACACTCCTCTCTCTGTTCCAAATACCATATGGGAAGACCTGTCTATGGACTTTGTTTTGGGCTTGCCAAAATCACAACGAGGTGTCGACTCTGTATTCGTAGTCGTTGACAGATTCTCTAAGATGGCACACTTCCTCCCCTGTAAGTGAACATTTGACGCTAGTGCTATGGCAAAACTGTTCTTTCGCGAAATCGTACGCCTCCATGGCATTCCAAAATCAATTACCTCTGATAGGGATGTCAAATTCATGAGTCATTTTTGGCGAGTTCTTTGGGGCAGATTCAATACGAAACTCAACTTCAGTAGCGCTTACCACCCTCAATCTGATGGGCAAACGGAGGTTGTGAATTGAACTTTGGGTAACATGATTTGGAGTATTACCGGAGATAAACCTGTTAGGATCTAAGGCAACCCTAGAGGGGGGGTGAATAGGGTTTTAAAAATTTATAACACTTTTTCAATCAATTTAAGATCAATAAAATAATTACACTTTTTAAGTTCAATTAATATGAATCAATTTTATACTTAGGATTCATTTTAGCAAAGTAAGTAAATATGATATGATAATGGAGAATGTTGTATCACAAATAATTTCTAACCATTCAATTATACTTTGATAAATTATGAGAATAAATAAGTAAAGCAATAATTAAAGAGTATGGGTTAGAGAAAGTGACACGAAAGATTTATAGTGGTTCGGCCAAAAATGCGGCCTAGTCCACTCCCCGAGCGCCTCTCGGGAATTTGTATTCACTTTTTGCGGTAGCAAGTGCAACCCAATCCTTTTAGCGGGATCAAGATCAAACCCAAACAATGACTCTTTCCACGGAGCAAGGACAACCGATTTCTATCACTCTTTACTAAGGTTTAAGAATAAACCTTTTACAAATAGTAAATCCTCACAAAGGATGAATATTACAATAATTTTGCTCACAATAAGAGATAATACTCTCAATAAATTAGCCCTCAACAATGGCTAGTAATTCACAAATTTTTACTCACAAGAAGGCTAAAAAAGGATGATTAAAAATGGAGAACTTTAGGATTCAGCAATAAGAATTAGCTTTTGATTATTTTTTTTGGTGTGTAAATCTGTCAAAATCGAGCTCAATTTATAGGTAAAAAAATATTACCGTTCATCCACCTTCATAAATATTTTTGACTTCAATGATGTGAATGGAAGAAGGATGAGGCTCCATTTTTGACAAATTGGAGGAAGAAAAATATGCATTTTCGTCTGAAAATTTTCCAGAAATGAGGTTGATGAAGAAGGTTATGAAATGACGATTATATCCTTTAAGTCTTCAAGAAAATTCAAATATGAGAAGGGGCAAAGAAGTATTTAACCAAAGTAGTGTAATAATTGCTTCAGAAAAGTCAATAAAGAGAGCCACGTGTCAAACAACCATTGGCTGAAGCATTTCTGATTTTGAATTTAATAATAATAATATTATTAATAAAATTTCGGGCAGCAGGGGTATTCTGGGCAGCGAAACCATTGTGAGAGAGATTTAAAATTCGGTCAGGAGGAGATAAAAGGCTGGTTAAGAGATGCAAGACATTGACCGAAAGACCAAGGGCAAAAAGGACATTTCATTGCGCATTAAAAAAGCAAATCTGCTTTATTGGAAGCAGCTGGCCACGTGTCAAGCGCCGGATTAGGGGACAGGTGGGGCTCGCGAGCAGGTGACGCGTCAGACGGCAGCAGACTGAGAAGCGGTTGTGTCTCACGTGCGGCTACGTGGGCGAACGACAGCGGTTGGATGGCAAGCAGCTGGCGATCGAACGACTGATAGATATATATTTTTTAATTCGAATATATATAATTTGTAAATCTGAGAAGATCTGAGCCACTGATTCAAAAAGTAAGGAGATCTAACGGCTGGAATAAATCTAACTTTTCCTTTTCATTTAATTCAAGATTATGAATTAATTTGGGCCTTTAATCTCAGCTACCATCTGATCTGACGGATGGAAAAGTGAGCGCATAATAAATAAGATGAGCTCGCCATATACGATCCAGATGAAAATAATTAATTTAATTCCAATCTTCTAAAATCAATATCTCGCTCGTTTGAAGTCCGATCGAGTCGATTTCAATTGCGTTGGATTCGTTGTAATTTTCTCTACACAATGGACTATCAAAACACAGAAAATTGTTTAGTAACAAAAACACATTTGTTATCATCAAAATAAGAATAAGATTAATTTGCTAAGAAAGTCAACAAAACCGAAACAATGGGATGTTGCACTGGCACAGGCTGAATTTGCATTTAATTCAATGACCAATCGATCCACCGGGATGTGCCCTTTTGCCATTGTCTATACCAAGCTACCGAACCAGTCAATCGATCTTTTTAATATCAGTAAACAGTAAATTGGCTGGGGAATTTGCTGAAACCTTCCGCGATACTCATGCAGACATCAAATTGAAGTTTGAAGCTTCTAATGCGAAGTATAAAGAATCAGCTGATTTGCACCGCCGCGAGAAGGATTTTGAGGTTGGTGATCTCGTAATGGTTTATTTACAAAGGGAACGATTCCCCACGGGGACTTACTCCAAGCTTAAAGCTAAGAAGATAGGGCCTTTCCAGATTCTTCAACGAGCAGGGACCAATGCTTTCATCCTTGATCTTCCCCCTGACATGCAAATTTCTCCAACATTCAATGTGGCTGATCTCTACACCTACAATCCCCCTGATGCAGCAAAAACATCCATTGTCGAACTCGAGGACGAGTTCTGAGAGAGTGAGAATGAATCTGATGTAGTGAGATGTTCTGAATTGTCTTTTGGGTTATGGGCCAACTGTTTTAAGCTTTTGCTTTCAGCCCATTTATAATTGGGCTTTCTGTCTTTTGTCTTCCTTGTCTATTTCCTTTCCTAGGGTTGGTTGTCCTATAAAAGGCATGTTTAGGGCTTGATTAATGCAGTTCTTAGTTACAGGATAGTATACAAGTGAAGACCCTTTTTTTTTTGCCTAGGAAAAACTTTCTTCATTATTTGCTATTGCATCTGTATTGTAATGTGATAATAAACTCAATATATAAACAAATATAACTCAAAGTGGTCAGTTTTTGGCAGCAAGTTTTTTGATCAGGTCAGGTAGAGATTGGTCTTGCTTTATATATTCAACCCACCTTGCTTTGTTTCGAACTTGCTCAAGGCTTTGGTTCAAATCCATAGCAACAGAGTCGTGTGGGCGGGTTGCGAAGAACGCTTCTATCTCGTCTGCTTTTTCATTGCTGCAAAACTGGCAAGGTAGGATTCCAAGTGTTAGCAAAAACCACTGGCATTTGATTGTTCTGAATTGATGAGATGGTGTAAAATTTTACTTATTGACATGTGTTATGCTTAAGTAGTTGTTCTGAACAGATTAGTTGCTTACTGGAGTGATGATATCGGTAACGAAGTTTGTGAGTAGAATAGTAGTACCATATTTGTTGAAGATGAAATCCCAATTCTCCTGCATTCATGAGAAAATATACATTAATATCTGCACCTAAGATCATTGACGAGTAATAATTGTTCAACTTGATTATGCAAATATAAAGATCAGGTCAGCCTTATCGAGAGAATTTTCTTTCGAATTCATGATGCAGAATAGTAACATGATAGCTTAAATGGTTACAAAAGAAATATCAAAGTTTCACTTTCTTTGGAAATTTTAGTGGACATATATATGCCAATTTAATATGAAACGACGAAGTGGAAAATGATCGAAAAATCATAGAGCTAGCAAATGGCATACCTTAAACCATTGCCATGCTACATAACGACCCTCAAAGCTTATTCCTACAAGTCCATAGACAATATCTTGCTCTCGAACCTAATGACAATTGAAAAAACCGATCTTCTAATAATTATCAACTTGAAATATGAATGTTTGACTTACAATTTAAGGTAACTAGGCAATACCTCCTCAGACAGCAAAAAATTCAGAGCTTCCACAACTAAATTCGGGTCTAGACAAGCCGCTAAAGAACCTGTATAAGATCAACGCTTTTAAAATCGAGATGGTGCCTGAGAACAATTTATAATATCATCAATTTCAAACTAATCTCTGAATCTTACGCAGAATTTGTTCCTTGTCTTCAGCTTCATCGGTTTCTCTGTATATTTGCAACAGAGATTCAAATCCATGCCTATTTGAAAGAGTAGCCTTCCTTATCACCGCCAAATAAACGGCCTACAACAACATCTAATATTTGAAAAGACAATAACTTATAAAAGAAATCTTCAAATGGAAAATACACTCTTGACATAATGCTTGTAACCTTCTTCATGTCAGCTGAAAGAAGAGTGGTACTTCTATCATTCATGTAAGTCTGAAAGCGCTGCATCGCTTCCTCGTGAGTTTTATCATCATCAAATGCGGCTAGTGCCCCATAAATTTTCCCTCTCAGTAAGGTACTCGAGTGATTCTCATCAGGCATTGGTCCCCAACCTAAATTTCTGCACCAAATACCAAACAGGCTTTGAAATGCAATAATTTACAGGTCGCATTTTTAGTAATCATCCGTGATTTCAATTTTTTTTTTTTTTCAAATTTATGTTAATGAAAAAGGGAATGTGACTTTAGAAATAGACTACACAAGAAGGCAAATATTTTATATTAATACACATTTTGTTAGAACATTGATTTAAAAATTTAAAACTAGTAATAGAGCACTTGATATGATTAAAGTTGCTCTCAAATATAGTAAAAGTCGTGATGAACAAAAAAAGAAACAGTAAAACTTATAAGAGAATTCTTACTTGGCAGAAAATTGGAGAACATTGATGAAAAATTGTTTCAATTCAACAACTAAATCAGGGATAGCTTCAGATGCAATGTTCACAATAATTTGACAGATCTGCAACAGAAAACTCGAGACGTAAGTATGAGCAAAAATAAATTCTGCAAGATGCAAATTCAAGACATGATAGTATCCTTATTACTGACATCTATAAGCCTTGAAGTCACGATATAGTCGAGCTCTTTCCTGTACACATCAATTAGTGAGAGCAAAGATGACAATGATCGATGACAAGCCTCACAAAGTGCATATGTATCATCCAAGATGCCTGAAAAATAAATACATAGTTCGAACTGACTTGTTAGTATTTAAGAGTAAAATGCACGGAGAGATGTCAACAATAATTCATAACAAACTTTCTCGGTCTATAAAAGATGAAGGGACCTAATAATGGTTATAAGACTACGAGTTACTCCTCTCGTTGTCAATTATTTTGAAATGGAACCTCAAGAATGTTAAGAATGGGACACAATACTGACCAAATTTATCTGTTGCGGACAGGAAGTTGTTTTCTATTGCCTTCCTCAATCGAGATGCAAGGTTATCTTCATAATTCACTCTGTAAAAACCACTCTGGCTTATATTAACTTTGATCCACAAATTTTCATCACTCGTGATTGGCCTGGAATCACCACCAGAAAAATACTCCTCTGATATATCAACCTTGTGAAACTTTGATTCCAGAAGGAAGTTTTTGCATTTTTCGTATGAACCAAGTGACAATGTGATTGGAACGATCCATTGGCTATCAGAATGCCGACCCGATGACAAGAAATGAGACTACAAAGGTCAAAATATCGTCAGATTTTCTTAAAAGGAAATGGTTCTAAAATCAAACTTCAACTAAAGATTTCAATTAGCTCCTTCTATATTTAATCAAATTTCAATAATTTAAAAGACCTGTTCAAATTCCAGCATGTTATCTCTTAACACAACAGAGATGACAGGATATCCCATCTGCTTTGTCCAAGTGTCCATCATTCGGCTTACTTGAATCCCAGATTTCTCCGAAATGACACCCCATAAATCTTCCGTCTTCGCATTTTTCCAAGCGTATCTATTTATATAGCTACTTAAAGATTTCTGTTTCACAAAATTGAATTTAGATTACAAGTCTTTAATAATAATAGTAACATAGATGAAACTATTTTTCTGTGACTTATGCTCTTCAAAAAAGAAATGTTAATATAATAGGAATATTTTGGTTACGAGTTCCTAACCTGAATTATGTCGTCTCCAAGATATATCTGCAACATCCGAATTAGTGCAGATCCTTTCTTATAGCCTATTGTATCGAATTTGTCTTCAACTGAACGAGCAGGGTGTATCTCCACCTGCATTATCAATTCATTTCACCTAAGTAAGAGATCAAACCTCGACAGAGATTGGCTAGCTACATATGCATTAGTTTGCCAAGTGAAAGTATTTCAAGTTCTATTTTGTCAAAACGATGAGCATAATTCTTTTAAATGCAGAGAGGATGAATATAAATATTTTACTTACCTCAATTGGATGAGATTGTTGCAATGCATCAATACGTAGGCCACCGATAGTCTGTTGGAGAAATTGCGACCACATTTTCCATTCAGGAAACAATGTATCAGTGGCCAAATAGCTTACCTAAGAATTGGTATATCACATATGAGGATGATGAGATAAAAAAATATTTTTTTTATACTATGTAAGTTTGTAAGACAATGAGGAAATCTCAAATTACCCATGTGGCAAAGCCCTCATTAAGCCATAAATCATTCCACCAATCCATAGTCACTAGATTTCCGAACCAATGGTGTGCTACTTCATGCGCCACAACTATAGCGAGCTGACAAGAATAAGCAGATGATTTTACGTCAATGTTCACCGGAGTTTTTCAATTGTTAAAAGTATTTTACATTCAAAAAAGTTTCATAAGATGGCATATAAAAATGCTGTTAAGAAACAAAACTAAAAGGATATATAAATATAGATATCCACAAACTCACTGTCTGTTTTGTATTAGCTGAAGAATGCAAATCGTCATGGAGCAAAAGGTTTTCACGATATGTGATCAAACCATTATTCTCCATAGCCCCAGCGGCGAATTCGGAAACAGCAACCATATCTAATTTAGGAAGTGGATAGCTCATTGAAAAATACCTGAATAATTGTATAGTTACAGTCAAAGATCACTCAATTAATATGTAAAAGGGGTTAAATTCCACAAAACCGGACTTTTTTTTTTACTTCTTCTAAATATGAGCAAAAGATTCTGTCAGTCAGTGAATAATAGCAATGAGTTGAACTAAAATGGATGTACTAGGAGAGAAAAGAGTGTGCAAGTCGAAATCCCTACTCGGTAAAGAGATCGAGCACCTTGACAGCGATATTCAGGGAAAATCTCCCTTTGTCACTCTTACCCAACGGACAATATACACGAACTTTTATTCCTGGATCAATTGTTTAACATTCATATAACAAAATAAGAACAAACGTCAGATTAATGAAATGGGAAAAACGAAAGAGTTCGGCCTAATTTACCTTTGGCTGTGTTGTCTTCAATGTAATCAAATGAACCAATCACAAAAGCCACCAAATAAGTTGACATTTTTGGAGTTTCCTCAAAAGAAACAGTCTTAATGTTCCCATTGAGCTTTTCATCCAAAACAGGCATATTGGACAATGCCATCAACTCTTTTGGTACATCTAATGTAATTTTGAAGCTTGCCTGTTTATGATAGGACAAGAAAATAATATTGAAAAGACACCATCACTCGAAATTCGAAACAGATAAATAAATATGAAATTCAAGACAAAACATTGATAGAAAACCTTAAGGGCAGGTTCATCCCAACACTGAAAACCCCGTCTTGCATCGACGGCTTCAAACTGAGTAACTGCCATGTTCTTCTTCACACCTCCATCAACATAAGTGCTGTGAAAGAGCAGATATATGATGACTTAAATCAGAACTGTAGAGTTAGTCTTTGATTAGCTTCAATTTCCATTCTTGAGCTATTTTCATGTTAATGAAATGTTTAAACTAATAATCTACATTAAGTTAATCTTTCAATAAAAAAATCTAAAAAATCCCATAATAATGAAAATAAAATCTTGTTTAACACTAAGATTTTATTTTTATACTCTCATAGTTTTTAAATTATACAATTATACTCTTTTTACCCTCATAATAAACTTATAAAACCTTTCAAAAACTTAGTTTGTTTTTCACAACACAATAGCTTAAAGGTTTTTGGATTCCATTGTCTCACAACAACACAATAGCTCCAAATCAAGTCGTATAAGTTTATTATGTGCTGCTTTTGCAAAAAAAAAAAAAAAAAACCGTTTACAACATGACGGTTTTAGCAAACTCACCATTTATAAAACCCCTTTAAATGACTATTAAGAGCAGCGGAAAACTCAATCTCCAGAATTCCTTCACCAAGGCCAAGCATATCATCAAACACCAAAACGAGTATCTCATCTTCCTCATCCAAAATAATATCTTTAGGCTTCCATTTCTTGAAATCAAAAACGAAAACGAAAGAGAAATAAAAAAACAAAACAAAAACAAAACCTAGTTACTAGTTAGAGTCAGAATCACAAAGAATCGAATGATGTCGATAACTAACCTGACCAATAGAGTTGGAATAGCAAACTCCATGAACATCAAGCTCAAGAGAATTCAAAACAATGAACTTTGTTTCACTGATAATACACAGAGTAATTTGTACAATTCCTGAGAAAGTGCAAGCAGAGAGATCAGTTTTGAGATGAAGATCGTATCGAATCGGAACGGCGAATTTCGGAAGCCGAGTTTGGCCTTTGAATTGCTCTAATTCTTGCTCCATATTCCTCAAAGCTAAGAGCTTCAATTTCTTTTTCCTTTGGAAAGAGTAATTTTGAAGAATAAAGAGCACAACACAATGACAAAGATTTGCCTCCATTTTCAGTTAATGACAGTTACTTCTTTGTCGTTTTCCTTTCACAAAGGAGGTAGACTAGATATATAGTAGGCAAGAGACAAAAAAAAATAATGAAAAAAGAGAGAGGTTGAATCACAAATTTAGTCATACGATTTCACTTTTAATGAATTTGTTTTTTTTCTTTTTCAAGTTTAAATTTAATAATTTATCGAAATATTTGATATTCTTCATTATTATTTTCAATGATTTTTTCTTTTTACTTTTTTAGTTCAATATATTTATTGAACTATAATTATGTTATTTGAGTAATTTTTAAAAAGTTTTGATGTCAGTTATTAATGTGTAAAATTATGCTATATAAATAATTGCTCTTATATTAAAACACCTTTTAAATAGAAAAATTCAATAGATTGCATATTTAAAAAATATTTATAAATAATAGATTTTAATTTATTCAGACTAATCAATCTTAATCACTTATTCACATTAAAAAAAACATTATATTTATATACTTTTTAAATTGTGTTATACATGAAACTATCTTTTTCAAACATAAATCATTTTAAAATCAAATAATATATTTCTACATATTAATTATTAAAATGTTAAAACTTTTTATAAATTATACTCCAATATATTATTAGACTATAGATTTGTTAAATGAATAAAAGAAAAAAAATCTATTTCATAGATCATTATTGACGAGTGACGACTTTTCAAATAAATAAAAATGAATGGCTACATCTTTGCGTTGCCCTAGATGTTAAGATTATATTCAGAGAGCGGACCCCACTAACATTATTAGTGGGACAACATTTTGTACGTTGAAACATTCAAAGTAAAATAGAAACTTGGTAATATTGACTTGTTGACCTACAAGATATCTACTGACAACATTTAAAGTGAGAAAAGAGAAAAATTGGTGATGAATTGATTTTGGTTTGATAACTCGTAATAACTGTATTAATTAGTGTTAATATTTTTAAAATTATTAAAATATGAGTATTAATTGATTCAAATATCTAAAATATTATTAAACATTTAATTTTATGAACGTAGGCAAAAACAATGGTCTAATCAGACTTAAAACGTAAAAGTTATGCGTGTTTTGGTTTTCTTGACTGGTTTGCGATCCAGCAACATGATCCATCATTGTGACTTACTAAAAACACGTTTTCCGAGTCAAAAATCCGAGAGTGGCCAAGGTGGCGAGTAGAGCATAGAGAAATACCTTCAAATCATTGCAGCAGCGAGGCGAAATCATCAAAGAGGAAACAAATGCGCTCCAAAGTCAAACGCGAACGTAAGCTAAATTAAAGTAATGAACGACGTGTCGCTCAGTTGTGGCAGCTGGATAGAGGGAAGGAGCAAGCTAGCGCGGATGGCTCGGCTCATGCGTGGCTCAGTTTGGCGTGAACGACAATAGATACAGATTCTGGCACATGAAAACGGCTCGGCTGGCGGCTGGCGGCGGGCGGCTTGACATATATATAGCAAATTTTTACACATTTTTAGCCTAATTTTGCCTATTAAATCCCTAATTAATAATTCATTCTTCCCCAATCTTTCTTAGGGTTTTTAGAACAATTTTAAGGTAAAATTCATTTTTGGTCCATAAACTTTCACTCGAGTTTCATTTTCATCCCTAAACTTTCAAAATCGACAGTTTTGATCCTTCAAGTTTCAAAAACCTACCTTTTTAGCCATTCTCATAATGTTTCTGTAAAATGACCGTTAGTGGGTTTGTGATGTGATTTTTCTTAATAAAGTGGCAGATTATGTGGCCTATTTTATCAATCTTTTAATATTATTTTAACATATTATATTGTTTCTGCATATGTGTCATTTTTTTTAAATACATCTCCTTTTTTTTTGAGATAAGTAAGCAAATAGCCACCTTTTGACCTTAACCATAAAAAAAATAGCCACCTTTTATTATATTACATTTTTAACCACTTTTTGATTTTTGATACAAACTTTACCCTTAAAAGCAGAATGGTACAACAACTGTCACTGTACACCCGTCACTGTAGCTGATTTGAAAAAATCACTTTTTTCTTTTTTAATACAATAGATTTTTTGCACGGTTTACTATACACATTGTACAGATAATGTTTACTATACATTTTTTGTGTGCACGATAATGATATTTTAAAAATTTTCTCTCTAATTTTATTTCCTATTAGATTATGTATATTACTATACATATTGTACAATTAATGTAGTTATACAATATAAAAATCATGGCGTATATGAAATACTATTGTGTACGTACGATATAATTAGTATGTTATACGATTTTTTAAATTTCCCTCCCATTTTATCTTCTTCTAAGATTTGGTATATATATACTATACATATCATACATATTGTACATACTTTCATCAATTGAAGATATTTTTTGCTTTAAATCTTCAAGATCTATGGTTAGATCTAAGTTTTCTTTTTTATAAAAAAAAAATAGAGATAAAATAATGGTTTTGGAAGATCTATTTTTCTAAAAATGAGAGGGATGATGGAATTTTGGTGGTGGTGAAGAAGAGAGAAGAAAATGAAACAATAAAAAGAGAGAAAAGAGAAACTCTACATAAAAAATGGTGGAAAATTGGTTTGAAAGAAGAGAAAGTTAGGTTTTTTTAGAGAGAGAAAAATTTTAATTTTAAAAAGATAAAAAAACAGAGAGAGTGATGTGGGCCTTTTTCCTTTTTTAAATTTCAATATTTACCTTGTATTTTAGGCCCATCTGTTTTGGGCTTTTACTTTATTGCTTTGTCTTTTAAGGTTGTTACCCTTAACTGATAGCCTTATATTTGTCTTTTAGGGTTTTTACCCTTAACTAATAGCCCTATATATTCACTGTTTAGGGCATTTCTCAAGGTACTTTTGAATCTGAATATTACTTGAATTTGAGAGCCCTTTGTCAGCTACCCTATGGTTTTCATCCAACCTGATTTTTGCTTATCTTTTACTTGACGAGCACGCCAATTATTATCAGAGCTCCAAGAACTTGGGAGTAAAAAGAATGGATGCTGGTGTTAAGCACGAAGACCCGTGAAGAGTTGGAGGAGAAAGTGAACTCCCGACGCTATGGTTGGACTTTTGTTGGTGGAAACGGTGGTCAAACTAAATGGTGTGTGGTGGCATGCAAGTGCACATGGTCAACAAGTAATAATAGTGGTAAGTGAGTGTCGTGTCTCACGAGGATAGTTGTTTTTAAGACAAGTTTAGAGTGCTTAATTAAGTAAGGTTTGGTCTACTTTTAGATGAGAGGGTTCATGCATGGGCTAAGGGAACTTTTGTTCTCAAAGATACACACTTTGCTTCTTGATTCTTAAGATATGATGGAATAAATGGATATGAAGATATGTGTGTGAATGGAATGCGATATGGTTTCTTTCAAAACTCGCAAACTTTAACTATCAACTACCTAAGCTTATTTCTAAGATTTAGTAATTAGAAGTTCCAAATACAACATCCTAACCCAAACTTATAAGAACTTTACCCTATTTCTAGTGACATAGTTCTCATAAATTAGTTAGCTTTGTTTTATAGCATTCCTTAATTCATCTATCAATGCAAATGAAATCTTCTCCTACTCATTTTCATGGAGTTTTATGGAGAGGTATAGATTAAGAATGTAACTACACAAACATTCATTCATCAAGATTCAACAAAATCAAGTCTTTTTGTCACTTTTCCCTCATCACATTACATGAACCCAATATTAACCTAGCTACTCTTATGCATAAAAATAAAGAGAAAATCAGTAAATATAAATCTCAAAACACAATCCATACAATAATATAAAATCTATGCTAAATGGTTAAAACTACTCTAACTAAAGCAAGAAAAGAGAAGCTAAGATGAGTTGAAACTTCCCCAAGGTTGGAGGAGCTTTTTCCCCTTCATAATCAGCTTAGATCTCTTTCTTGTCCTGGAAATTGAAGATCAAATACCCAGATTTCTCATGAGTCTTCTTTTCCAAGGGATGTGGCATGGCCTCTAAGGCCACCCTTAAGAAACCCTAAAATATCTCCCAAACCTCCTTAACAATCCCTAAGCATCCCCCCTTCTATTAGCACTACAACAATATCACTCATACTTGACACTTAATATTTATAAATTCTTGACACTTTGAATAAAAATGGTCAAGAAAATGATTTTTCAAAACTAAAATGTCAAGAATACTTTAAAAAAATGAAAGGGAATGGTTGAAAAAATTTTAAAATTTTTTAGCCAAAAGTCTTGACAGTTTTAAACTGTCAAAATAATTATATTTTAAAAACTACATAGTTGACGTGTTTAAAATGTCAAATATCTAAAAATTAAAAAAAAAAGTTTCATTTTAACGAAACTTAAACTATCTTCTCCCGTGTTTTTCTAGAACGAAATATAAAACCCCTAATTCTCAGAATGTCTCCATCTCGCACACAACTCTCCTTCTTCTCCATCGTGAACGGCAGCCATCCAACTTCATCTTCTCCATCGCAACACCAACAACCGCTTCGTCTTCTCCAATCGCAAACGCCAGCCAGCCATTTTCTCTTCTCCATTACGAATGCCAACAAGCCACTTGTTCTCTATATCGAGAAATCGTTCAATTTTTCGATTTATGCCCAATCTGATCTCCTCTTGTTTTCCAACTGATTTCCTTTTTCTTCTATTTCGAATGCATTTGTTTTCTCTTTCGATATCCTTTCAATTTTTCAAGGCCAAATCAGAATATTTTCTAGCCCTAGAAGAAGAATTTATAGCCAGAGAAGAAAATCGTTCTCCCCAATTCCTTAAGAAATCGAAACGATGGAGTCTTTTCAAGTAATTTTTATTATTTCATTTTTTCTATAGGGATAAAAAATTTAAACTTTCCAAAACTTACTAGCTAAGTCCTGTTTTTTTTAATCAAAAGTCGATGGGGTAGAAGTTTTACCGAAGTCTGGGGTATAGATGCAGTGTAGGATGGAAAAGGTCCAAAAGAAAGTGAAGGATTTTTGTTGGTCCATTTGTTTTAGAGCTATGAAAACAGAGGGGTTTGGATGGGGAAAAGGTGACCTGGGTGGTATTTTAATCCCTCACTGTGCAAGATAGAAACTGACACACCACTTGATATTTCAATTGGCCTTTTAGTGAAGCTTGTTGGAGATTTTTTTTATTTATCTACTGTCTTAGGTATTCAAGATTTGGAAAGCAAAGACAACATAATTTTTTCTTGGATGGACTAGGATTAGAGATCAGGAGAAGTTGCTGTGGAATAACACTATTATAGTTTTGTTACGAAATATTTGGTGATAAAGTAACAGTAGCTTTTTTAGGGATAAGGATCATCTTGGAGGGAAATAATGGATAATGTTATGGTTTATTGTCCCATTGGTGTTCCTTATTTAAAAATTTGGATAGAAATCATATGTTTTTACTTGTTGAAAGTAACAGTAGCTTGTCTTCTTCTAGTTGGACTTAAAATAGAATTTAGATAGTTCAAGGTGCAAAATTAGGAAAGAGTCATAATTTTGTGAACCAAATGGATTATAAGACACTACATTGATTATTTTTTTTGGTCAATTAATTTATTTTCTAGCATGTTTTTAAAATTCACACCCATGATAATCGCGACCCATTATATAATATCCTGTAAGAAATCTTGAGTTCTCTGTAATATCTTCAACTATTTCTCCTTTCTTTCATTTGTCTTCTCAGGTTGTGGTGTAGAGCTTTCTTTCACCAAACGTAAAAGGTTTTGAGTTGTTGGCTAGAAAACAAGCATTACTAAATATTATATTTCTTCAATATATTTTCAGAATCACATAGAGCATAAAAAAGCAGCAGGGGCTTTTGCTGAAAGTATTTGGGTTGGTGCTGCATATCATATGCACTTATTTATGCTTGCTAATCTTGTAAGTATTCCTTTATAATCTATTTTCATCAGTCTTGTTCTTTTCTTCTTTACTGAAAATAATTTTGGTCCATCACTCTTGTTGCTTGAATTATTAGTATAGGTTGAGTGAAGAATTTAAGATTAGTAGATATCATTATTTTATAACTTATTGTCTTAATGATGTAAGTTCTCTAATTTTCTTGTAATATTTTTATAAAGAAAATAGGAAAACTTCAACAAGCATGACAGGCCAGGAATATATATAATCATCGTCTCTCACGACGAGGGTATACTAATTTGGTTGGAGTCACTAGTAAGAATAAATTTAATTCCCTCTCTTTCCATTCCCCAAAATTTTGACTGAGGTTAATAGTGTTGGTGGGATTAGGTTAATAGTAAATCAAACTCCCTCCTTGAATGAGCACATGGCTTAGTCAAGTTAGTAACTGTGAAGGAAGTTGTTATTATTAAAATATTATATTTTGTGAGGCATTTACTACATAAGTCATTCAAAGTGTAGCATTGATCATTAAGACCTAAAGAATAAGAATATAAAGATAAAATGGACCTCATGACCATGATTATATATACTAAAATCTAAAAAACCCAACGAGTAAAAACCTTCCCATGCACCTGATATTCAATATTCATGCAGGTTCAGGAGTTTCCCCCACACTTACATACTTTGTGATGAAATTAAATCTTATGGTAGTGGGATTAGAAGTTTTTGACATGTAATGGTTGACTTGTTTAGAGTATCTAGTATGGAGGATGTTGTTGGATGTGCTTTAATTTGTTTTATAAGCTGTTGTATCAGATATTCACACGTCGTTTCCTTTTTTATACCAGACCCGGGCCATTCATTTGTGAAGATGTAAAGGCTAAAAAATCTTTTAAAAAATTAGAGAAAGAAACCAAACCATAATCATGAAAACTGGAAAATTTGAGCTTATTTTTTATGCTTTTGGGCAATATTTAAACTGATTTTTTTTTTTTTGCTTTTTTTTAGCTATTATAGGCTGTTTTTTGTATTTTTTTTATACTGTTTTTGCACATTTTTCTCTTAAAAGTTGTACACTTGAAGTTATTTTTACCCCTTGAAGTTGTCTTTTAAACTTAAACTTGGTTTTTACTCTTGAATTTGTTTTTTTGCACTTGTAGTTGAGTTTTGCATATGATTTTAGTTTAAGATGATGTTTTATATTTGTAGAGCACTGACAATGTGCATAGCTCATAATCCATCACAAACACCTTGGAAAATACTACATGGAAGAATGTTATAAGGTAGATATTTCGTAGTTATAAATTTTTGTATTAAATCTAATTTATTGTTTACTACAATCATAAATGTTCAAATGTTGTTTAATATAGTGTCCACTTCAAGACGCGGACATGTCAAGTATGGATATTTTTTCTTGAGATTCATGCGAGATTTACGTAGTATCAACTCAATCTGCTTTGATTACTTATGTGGTAGGTAATTGTTATAGGTAATATTTCTTCATGTTCATTGTTAAAAGTATTAAATTATACGCTAATTTTTTTAAATGTGTAGATCGACATAAGGGTTGCCTACCTCTCAACATGCTATTGATGAGGAGCAGATCGAGTGGGCCGAATTTTTGACACAATTTATCTGGACACATGACAAAATTACTCATTTTGTTATTGGCTGGAATTATGCTTTTAGGTTGTGTATTTTAGAATTTATTATATTTGCTTTATTCTTTTTTGTGGGAGGAGCTTTTGGTACCTTGTTATATAGTTTTGGTAATTATGACACTCGCCTAATAGTTTTTTTTTGTTGGTTTAATTTCTCCTTATAGGTTAGGCTTTGTTTAAAAACTATGATAGACTAATAGTTTTAGTGTTGGCACATGAGAATATTGTTACCTTTCCCAATATTTATCTATTATGAGATCTCTTTTCTTGTGTTTGTGTTTAGTTTGAATCTAATTTTGTTATGATATTTCATTAGAATTGTCAGCGGGTAAATATGCTATAAAATTGTGAGCAGGTAGAAAGTTCTAAATACAAATGCTACATTTTTAAAAAAAAATAATTGATATGTAATTTATATTTTTTTTATAAAAAATATAATTTCATTGACATTTAAAAATGGTCAAGTAAAAAATGGTAACCTTGACTCGTAAAAAGTGTCAACTACATTTATCACTTGACGCAAAAATTGTGTCAATAGTTTTAATTTTGACGCTTTTAACGTGTCAAGTGCACTGAAATTATACTTGACACTGAAATTATACTTGACACTGACATATTTGACACTATAAAAAGTGTCAAGTTTATTGAATCTTGACACATTTTAATGGTCAAGTATCAAGTATTTTGTTGTAGTGTAGATATCAATGGAAGCTTTTATACCAAGAGATGCTCTGTTTTTAGGGCTGAAAAACTCTGAAAACAAAGGCTGGAACTCGAGCAGAAAAGACAAAAACGGGTTCATTAAATGAGCTGGCAGATGTACTATTCACTGCTTCAGACCTGGGGCAAGAATTCTTCACGCACTGGCATATAGAGCTGCTTTAGACATGTACCAAAAACAACTTTGTTCCATTTGGTTTATCTTCAATTTCTTGCTAAAAAACATCTCCAATCAGCTCCAAAATACATATTAGACCTATCAAGGCATAAATTAACACATTTAAGCTCAACTTACATAAAAAAGACAAAGAAAACTAAAAAGGTATGAAATAAAAGATAAATTATAAAAAGTCTTAAAACTAAACTAGTCTAAAATCTATTCATTACTCATTTATTCTTTTGAAATATTAACAAGATAAAGGCATTATAACTCTACTTTCATGGAGTTATCAACTTTACTAACCTGGAATAGTGTATGGAGGATCGTTTTGAACAATTCACCAGAGATATTCAAAGGAGTTTGGCAGAGATTAACAGTTTGCTCGCTAATCCAAAGGGTGACTCAGCTCTATTGTGACTTTGCACGAGCACCAGTTGCTAATGGAAGAGGAGGACGTCGTGTGGCTCGACTCGACATGCGACATAATCAAGCGCATGAACGTAACAGTTCTTTAGCTAATAGGGAATGAGGAAGCTCCACTAGGGAGGAGTTGGCTGAAGACATTTTGCTTCGTAGAGCAAGACTATAGAGGGGAGGCCTTCAACAATTTCCTTATCAAGGAAGAGAACTCCTAATTATAGAATAAAAGTTGACGTACATTATTTTGATGGAAACTTTGGAATTGAGGAATTTCTTCAATGGCTGAGGATGGTGGAACATTTTTTTTGAATACATGAATGTTCCGAAGATACTAGAGTTACATTAGTGGCCTTCAAGTTGAAAGACGGCGTTTTTGCTTGGTGGGACTAACTTGTGAATGCTCGACGTAGAGATGAAAACCCGAAAGTTTACTTTCTGATCGAAGACCATGATCAGGTTTTGTATAACCAATATCACAAATGTCAACAAAAGGATAAAACGGTGAAGGATTACACCAATGAGTTCTATCGCCTCAATGCTTGGACAAATTTGAACGAGTATAAGAGAATGCAAGTAGCTCGCTATGTGGGAGGACTCAGAACCACGATTCAGGCATACCTTGCCTTAAAATCTGTTAAAACCTTGTCAAAGGTTGTCACTCTAGCCTAGTAGGTGGAGGATTTTCAACCTCGAGTCAACACCCGTTCTTACCAACCCAAAAAAACCTTCGTTGATTATTTCTTTGAAAAGGGGAAGAACCCACTCAGCCAAACTACCCGTAACCTAAAAGAGGTCTCAAAGGCCCAATTCAAACCTAGCCCACAGAAAAATACTAATCCTTATGACAAGCCTAACCTAGCTCTTTGTTATAGATGTAATAAACTTCAGCATAAATCTAATGAATGCCCCATTCGAAAGGCAATAGCTATCATTGAGAATATAAAAGCTGTCTCCGACCATGATTCTGGCATTAAAACACCAGATCCTAATGATGTAGAAAGGTCTGTGAAAATAAAGGAAAACGGCTTGCTTGTGTTGTTCAACGAGTTTTACTGACTCCAGCATCACCCAACGGAGCCAATTTTTCCGAACGAGTTGTACTGTTGAGGTGAAAGTTTTTGATGTAACTATTGACAATGGGAGCACATAAAACATCATTGCTAAAAGCTTAATTCGAAGTCTTAAGTTGCCAATTGAAAAGCACCATAGTTTTTATCCTCTCAGATGGATCAAAAAATGAGGAGAATACTGTGTAAGTGAGGTGTGCATTATTGAGCTTTTTATTGGAAAATTTTATAAAAATACTGTAAAATGTGATGTTTTGGATATGGATGCTTATTACATTTTATCCGATCGTCCATGGCAGTATGATAGATCAGTTCAATACAATGGAAGAAATAATAGCTACAAATTCCAGTGAGGTTCCAAGACCATCGTTCTACTTTCCACACCAGACCCATTGCCTTCATATCTACATCCACAAACATCAAAACCTTTACTCGTTTCCATCCATGGCTGCCCGACATCTTATCAACTCAACAACACTACCACACCCATCCTCATCCTTTTTTCTTCCCTGAATACTGGCCTAGCATCCAGACATTTTGAAGTTGAAACACTCCTTGCTGAATTCTAAGACATTGCCCCAACTGACGTACCCTCCAATATTCCCCCCACACATGATATCCAACACTATATTGACCTTATCCCTGGTGCTGGCCTCCCTAACCTTCCGCATTATCGTATGAGCCCAAAAGATCATATGATATTCTTCGACTACAAGTGGATGATCTACTTGAAAATAGCTGATTCAGACTAGCTTGAGCTCTTGTGCTGTCCCAGCTCTCTTTGTGCCCAAAAAGGATGGTTCCCGGTGAATGTGTATGGACATCAGAGAAATTAACAAGATCACTGTTAAATACAGATTTCCCATCCCTCGTTTTAAAGATTTGCTTGATCAATTGGCAGGGTGAAAGTTTTTTCTCTTTTAGACTTGCACAGCGGGTATCACCAAATTCGAATTCGTTCTGGTGATGAGTGGAATACAACCTTCAAGACTAAGGAAGGTTTATATGAATGGAAAGTTATGTCGTTTGGCCTATGTAATGCTCTTGATACATTCATGAGGCTGATGCATCACGTTCTGGAAACCGCTAATGGGAAATTTTGTGGTTGTCTATTTTGACGATATTCTGGTACACAGCAAGACATGGGAAGACCACATGACCCATATACGAGAGGTATTTACTACACTTCAGGCTCACGGGCTGTATTTGAATCGTGGGAAGTGTGATTTTTGCACTGATCGTTTAGTTTTTCTAGGATTCATAATTGGGAATAATGACATTGAAGTAGATCCAACAAAAGTACAAGCTATTAATGATTGGCCAACTACCATCATCACAATGAAGGTACGTAGTTTTCACGACCTGGCCCAATTTTACAGGTGTTTTATCCGAAACTTTAATAGCATTGTAGCTTCATTAAAAAAATTGTTTGAAGAAAGGTCCATTCATTTGGGGGCCTGAACAAGATGCCGACTTTACCCTTAATAAGGACAAACTCACTTTCGCGCCCTTACTCATACTACCAGATTTTGAGAAAGTTTTCGAGGTTGAAACAGACACATACATGATAGGCATAAATGCCGTTCTTATGCAAGATGGGTAAACTATTGATTTTTTTAGTGAAAAGTTAAATGAGGTGAAACAAAGGTGGACCATGTATGAACAAGAATTATTCGCAATCATTCGCACGCTTCAAGAATTAAATATAATTATCATTCTTTTTGGATAAAAAAAAAAAGAAAAAAAAAGAAAAGAAAAAAAAGCTTTAGGCGTGAAAAAGAAAAGGGGAAAAAGTGGAATTGGTCTTTTCTTCTCTTAACGTGAAAACTACAGGGACATCAATGTAGGGTTTTCTTACTTTTCTCCTCCATCTTTCTTGCCACCAATCCAAGAGGCTTTCAGGTTGATTGATTCGCCTTTTCTTTGTTTTCTTAGGTGATTTATTGTAGGTTTTTCCTTTGGTGAAGGTTTGGTGGTGATTGGAAGAGTTCTCATCAAATTTCAAAATTAAGGTAATGGTGGGCGTCGAATCCACCAAAAATAAAAAGTCTCTACTTTCGGGTTTATGGATTTGTAGTAGTGGAAAGTAGGGTCGAATCCACAAAGATTGGTGAATTAAAATTGGGGGTTTTTGAGTTTGTTGAGAAATTGAGAAAAAGGAATAAAATTTAAAGAAAAACTTGATGAGGGGAAAGGTTTCAACCAAAGGTGTAATCATCGTTCAATTCATGATATTTGATCATCGATTATCTAATGAAATCCTAAATCACTCTCTAAATTGATTATGATTATTAAGAACGTCTTATTAATTTATCCTTCCTTAGTTTATCGGTAATTAAGATACGATCTTTAATTACTTCTCTAATCAAAGACAACTCTAGAGTACGACAATAGGATTTAATCATTGACAGCACTAAGATAGAAGGACTACCAATTCTAGCCAACAAATGCGAAACGTTCGATTTATTTAAACTAGATAATATATTTTCATAATATGAGATGGAAAGACTTATTAATCATTCATACTAATTTTCACCAAGATTAGAATGCATAAACAATTACGGATTTAAACACCTAAATGATAATTTACCAAATTGAAGAATGATCAAAGGATCCTATTTGAGCAATCAAACAACATGATAATGAATAAAGAATAGAAAATATAGAAATAGAGAAATATTAGAAAGAAATATGAAGAACAAATCTCACAAATAAAATAGAATCAAACTTGATTAACCGTTGGTTGGAAATTAGTTGTTTAGCTAGACATGGAGTTCATGGCTATCTCAGAAAAACGTAAGAAAAACGTTCTACTACTATCAGAAAAAAGAACTTCCTTAAAAAACTAGGGTTTCAGTCATTTAAATAGGATTAGAGGACTCCATGAATTGGTCTCTATCTAATCTCACTCTCTAACTTTGCTTGTAGGAAATGATATCATATATATGGAAATTTCTGTAGATCCTATATTTTTATGAGTAATTTTAAAACCATAAAATATTTTGAATATTGTGAAGGGCATTCCAAATCTAGTAATTTTTTTCACTCTTATTTATAAAAATAAAAACTCTTAAAAAAATATTTGTCAATATAGTAAATATTTTAATTGGATGAATCATTGATAAACATTAAACTACATATTTTTTAAATTTATCATTGATTCATACATTATTTACTGTTTATCATTTATTAACATAATAAAGTTTGCTATATTTACAAAGAATTTTAAGTAATTATATAATTATAAATATTGCAACAAAATATGCTATCCAATAATATTTTTTATATTTTTAAAACGCATTTTATCAGATTGAGATACATGTGAGAAATGTCATTTTTTTTTTTTTTTTTAAATATCAATTCTTGAAATACATTGTTTGAACCCCTAATAGATATATGGTCGAGATTTCATTTTGGCAAGTCCGTTTACGAACGAACCATTTTCTCAAACTTTCTAACATGTTAGAACTTGAAAAATCCAAACTTAATTAATATTTTAATAATAATAGGGCCATACAATATATGGTCGAGGTTTCATTTTTGCAAGTCTACGTTTCATTTTTGGCATGCATTGATTTCACTTCAAATATCATCACATTCCATTGACTTGGTAACCTATAGCGTAAGAAGTCTACCACAACATTTACAGTGGGAAAAGAGAAAGACTTAGATTGATTTTATTTTGATGTATATATTATAAAGAAAAATTATGTGTGGTGAGCGAATTTTTTAGTTTTGTTTTCATATATACCACATTTTTATGTTTATATCAAGTTTATCCATTTCTAAATATTCTATAAATTTACATTTACACCAATCATGTAAATTTAAAACAATAATTTATCAGTCAGGTAAATTTACAACAATAATATTAAATTTACATCAACAATGTGTAAATTGTAGTATTAAATTTATATCACTAATGTAAATTTACAACAATAATATTAAATTTATATCAACAATGTGTAAATTCTAGTATTAAATTTATATCACTAATGTAAATTTACAACAATAATATATCCATTATAGTCAATTTTTTTATAAAAAATTGTGGGTTAATTATGAAAGAAACATATTATGGTAATAACTCATGTCTTCATATGTTCACAACCACATGTGTTAGGTAATTTTAATATTTTTCAATCTTTGTGGTTTTTTTGAAAACTGGGTCTCAATATTAATTGGCTATATGTGATAAAAGCCCTATTATAAATATAGATTAATGTAAAAGAAATCCTTCTAATTTAATGAGATTAAAACATTATTTTAGATGTGTTTGGGTGATTTTAAAATAAGTCTTTTTATTTTAAATATTTTGATTAAAAGTAATTAATAATAAATCACATTATTATTGTTTCACATAGTTGATTCAAATATTTTTAAAATGTTTATTATTCCACTAGTAGCGCTTTTAAAATAAATTAATATTTATTTCAAATGGATAGTATGATACAAGTGAGACAAATTTCATGTGGAGAGAGTCATTAGACAATAATCTGAATTTTATTAGTTTAATTATTTCAATTAAATGAAATTTCAAATTTTTTGCTAAAGTCTTCGGACCGAAAGTAGTAAACTTCAATAAAGAGTTTTGATGTCATTTTCATGATTTAGACATCGGCGGTAATTTCTTAACTATATCAAGTCGTTATAGAAAATTTCCCCATTTTTTATTGTACTAGTTTTTTAGCACGTGCGTTGCACGTTATTCTATATTATCTTCTCTTTCATTTTTTTTACATAGTGAAAGCACACGGTAAAAAATAAGAGCGATAATAAAGAGTTTACATAATATATATTCATAATTTTAGGAAAAATTATTTAAACCATAATTGAACTATAGATTATAATAGTTACACCCTCAAACTTTTAATTGGAGTAATAACCCCATAACTTTGTAAGAATTAAATTACACCATGAAAATTTAATTTTACAAAGTACCTCTTTTTTTTTTGTTAAGTTGATTTGATAATGGTTTGATTTTTTGAAAACATTATTTTCATTCATTCATTTTTTTTTTTGTTAAAATCATATTTTTTATAAGTGACATAATTTATAAATATGTAAGTTCAGAAAATTATATTCTAAACTTATATACATAATTTAAAATTGTGTAAAATAAAAAAAATAAAAAATAAAAATAAGGCATTTAATATTTATATCATATTATGTTGGTAGTCCAAATATTGAATTAAAATCATTAGATAGGAAAAAAAATTAAATTATTGAGAATGAAAATAAATAAATAATAATGAACCGAAAAAACTGGAAATAGAGAACATTGTTATTTAGTATCGATCCACCACACTAAACAAGATCAATTCTTATGAAAAAAAAAAATTCAAAGCATTAAAAAAAAAATTACCTATTCATCTAGAAATGTAAGTTTACTTTTAACCATTTAAAATCGTCTCCACCAATTCTTATTGGTCTTCCTTTTACTGTTGTTCATCTTTTGAAGACTTGAAAAATCAATAACGAACCCCTGCAATCAAATTTTTGAAAATTTAAAAATAGAAAAAGAAATTATAAACATGAACGGGTTAATGGAGACACATAATAACTTAAATAGAATAATATAAATTTAAAAGTAAAGAAATAAACACACTAAAGAAATTCTTTAAATATCCCTATTTCTATTTCTATGCTAAAAAGTATCACCTTGTCTTTCAAATGGTATTGTTCATTCCACTCTTCACTTTCTATACGTATATATAATAAGCATGGGAGGAAAAGGAATAAAGTGCCTATTTAATGGATAAGTTACAAAACCTTTTCTTTTACCCTAATTTTTCTAATTTTGCAACCTTTCAATTCATATCCAATCCAAAGATCATAAAAGCCTCAAAGAGAAGTGTAATGTGTGCCGATTCTACCGGTAGTGGAGAGGAAAACATTAATGAAGATATTAATTTTTACACATTCAACTTTTGTTTCATGGATTTTTTCATTTCTAAAAAATATTTTATAAACATAATAAATAACCTTTCAATTTATCATTAAATCATTAACCTTTTTCACTTCTACAACCATCATATCTCACTCATTTTCAAATTTAATTACGAACTTATGTTTTTATCTGACAGTAATAAAGTTTTTTAAAACTAATTTATAGCAAAACATTTTTAGTTTTAAAACTAATTTATAATTCTATGATTTTAAACTTATTATTTCAAAATCTTCAATTAAACTTGTGAAAACATGGATAGTTTATTACATAAAATCAATATAATTCTTTTATGAAACTAATAAAATAGATGGTCTATTATTTTTTCTATTATTGTAATATAGTGAGAATTCTTTAGCAATATTTTTTTTAAAACAAATATATCATTATTTCTAATTATGAATTATCTATTTTATTTTATTTTTTATATTTTATATTTTATACGACAATTTTTTATGTTTAGTTGAATGTCATGTATTTTTATATATTGATATAGAGGATAAATGGTATTTTAAATAATTTTAAATAATAGTAGTTTAAATTATTTTAAATAATGGTAATTTAAATATTAACTTAAAGTGGGAGGGTATTAGTGTCCAAAAAAGTTTCTCCCATTAGCACACTTTTTAAGTAGTAATAGATATTTTATATTCATCACAAAAACAATAGAAATTTTACTGGGTAGTACATTTTGCTGCTAAATATATCATCATTTAAAACTATTTATAAATATAACAATTTTTATGACGATCAGTTATTAAAAGTTGTAAATATCAATCAATGATTCACTTATTGTAAAAAAAAATATATTCAATGTTACTCATTGATTGACCAATTCAAAATATACTATATTTATAAATATTTTTGAGTTGTGTTATTTTTTTCTTCTATAAATATTACTTTAAATAACACTACAAAAAAAAAACCAAATTGCGACCAGGGAATTGCGACTAGAAGGTCGTTTTTCAGAAAAATGCGACCAGAAAAGTGACCAAACCTAGCGTGGCAAAATACCTGGTCATCCAGAAATTTTGTGCGTCCAAATGGTCACCAAAATACGACCAAACATGTTTGGTCGCAAAAAAGTCAACATTTTAAAAAACGACCAACAGTCGCCTAAAATAGTGACCACCTGGTCGTAATTGAAGTTGTAGACAAGTGACCAGTTGGTCCCACAAAAAAGGTGACCACATGGTCGTTTATGTTAGTGACCAAATGGTCATCTTCTTAAGTGACCATCCAGTCGTTTGAGCATCAGACTAAGGCGACCATCTGGTCGTTTATGTTCTTTGCATAATGCGACCAAGTGGTCGTTTCTTTTACTTCTAAATTGCGACCAGATGGTCGTTTTATGTTTTATAAAATGTGACCATCTGGTCACCAATGTTATTTTTTTAATAAAATAATTTATAATTTATAATTTAACTAATTAGAAATTAATTAATTGTTTAAATTAAATTATTTAATTTGTAAATATTATTTTTATTTTATTTAAAATTATTTATTTATTTTAATTATTTATTTATTTATTTAAATTAAATGATAAAAATTGGAATTAAAATAAAAATATATATAAATAAATTTCCAAAAGAATGTACTATACAAAAGAAAAGAAATCTAAACTACTGCGGAGGAGCAGGGGGTGGTGGAGGCGGTGGCGCTGATGATGAACGGGGATCTAGGGGTCCGAAGAACGCGGCCAATGCAGCTGCGAGCTGGGCCTGCACATCCACTTGAATCGCAGCAACTCGAGCATCAAAGTTGCTGCGCATATCCTCCATCTCAGTGTGAAGCTGCTGAACCTTCTCTCGTAGCTGCTGCTCAGTCGGAGAAGGACCATAACTCGTGCTCGCTCCGCTGCGCTGAGGCCGAGACACGTCGGCATATAGTCGTCTCCCGTACGATCCGAGCCCAGGAGCTGATCCATCAGGCCGAACCCCTCCATCAGCCTCTAAGAACGCCTCTTTACGGGGTCCTGAGTGGGTTGCGAGTCTGGTGTTGGCAACCGCTGACTCAAAGACTCCTTGAAACGTTCCTAAATATTTAAAATTCAGAAAATAAAATATTTAATATATAAGTTAGAAAAAATTGTAAACAAAAATTAATAATTGAAAAAATTATTAAATACCTGAACTTGTTTCGCCTTTTCGTTTACGATTGTCCCGTCCTTTTTCTTGTGAAGAATGAGGTGCAGCTCATCGGGCGGGATAGGGCGACCGTGCTTCTCTTCCTAAAAATATTAGAGATTGAAAAAGAAAAAATAAATTAATAATTAATTGAAAAAATAAAACAACAAAAAAGTACGTAAAGAACAAAAAAAAAACTTACCAATCGACGATGGTGCTTGTCGTGGGTCCGGACCCCGCCTGTGTGTTTGGTGGGATTCTTCGCGCGGTTTGCCTTATTCCTCTTTGACACTTCCTTGCCCTCGGGAGTGTCCAAGCTCGCGATCAACCGCGTGTGCTCCTCCTCGCTCATCCACACTGGTCGATTTTCTGCTTGCTTTATGCGCGCCCGGTAAATGAGGTCCTTGAATCGATTCTGGACGTGATTGTCCCATAGGGGGGACAATCTACCGTCCGTGATATCGGAATCGATACAAGGAAACTTGCCCTGAAAAAATTCAAATAAAAAATTGTTAAAGTAATAAATTTATTTTTAAAAATTTAAAAATTAATTAATTATAAAAATAATTGATGTTATTTACCTTCCAATTGTCGTACATCCAAGGTTTCTCCGTCATCGGAATCTTCTGCCAGCGAAGCTCACTGGGTAGAGGCATGCTCTAGAGGAGCTCGAGAAACCGTTTTGAAACGGTTGTATTTAAATTAATTAAATAATTTTAAGTAAAGTAAATTAATTAAACTAAATTATACTAATTAGTTAATTAGTAAATTAATTAATTAATTAATCGATTAAAATAAATTATACTAATTAATTAAAATAATTAATTAAGTAATTAATTAATTAAACTAAAAAAATAAATAAATAATTAAACAAAATTAAACTAATTAATTAAAATAGTGTAATTAATTAATTTAAACTACTTAGTATAATTAAATTAAACTACTTAGTATAATTTAAGTAGTGTAATTAATTAATTATTTTAATTAATTACACTACTTAAATTAATTGATTAAATTAAAGTAAACTAATTAATTAATTAAACTAAATTAGATTAATTAAACTAAATTAGTTTTCTTGACAATTCGCTATAGCAGCAGAACAATCCATCATTGTGGCTTACAGAAAACAAGCTTCCCGAGTCAAAAATCCGAGAGTGGTCACAAAGGCGAGCAGGGCGATAAAGAAACACCTTCAAATTGTTGCAGCTGAGAGGTGATATCATCAAAGAGAAGAAACAAATGCACGTTGACGTCAAGCGTGCACGTGAGCTAAATAAAATAAGAAGCAACGTGTCGTTCAATTGTGGCAACTAGATTGGTTTGGACAAATTGAAATTCAAAATCCAAACCAAATCAGTATGTGTGAAGTTTGAGTCTATATTTTGAAGTCATTCTCAAAAGGGTATAAAAGGAAAAGCAGTCAGAATTGACACCAAAAGCTGGAAACGTACCTAACAGTTTTTTTAACTGTTATGTTATTTTTTTGTTAAGCAAAAAGATTTGTCTATAAAAGCTGTGAGAATTGATTTCTTGATTAATAAAGTGGCAACAAGCTTGAGAGAGTGGATGTAGGATCTCCTATCCGAACCACTATAATTCATTGTGTTCATGCTTTAATTTCCAGTTTTCTTCTTTTCTTAATTGTTCTTCATTTGGTTGATTGATTCTATGAGTGATTATTCTTGCTGAGTTTGTGAGTTCTTCTTGGTTTGTATTAACAAATTGGTATCAGAGCCTCCAAGAAGCAAGCTGAGGAATTAAATCAAACACGTTCTGTGCAAGATGAGTTTCACTCGTTTTGAAGTTGAAAAGTTCGATGGGAAAGGAGATTTTCAACTATGGAAGAGAAAGATCAAGGTAGTGTTGGTCCAACAGAAGGTTTCTACAGCTCTTCAAGATCCGGAAGAAATGCCTGCAGAATTGAAAGAGTTGGTAAAGAAAGAGATGCAAGAAGTAGCATACAACATCATCATTCTTCATCTTTCTGATAATGTTCTTCGATTAATCGATGATGAAGAATTAATCTGCATCTGCTTTGTGGGCCAAATTATACAGCCTTTATCTCTCTAAATCTCTGTCAAATACTATCTTTCTAAAGGAGAGATTGTTTAACTTCAAGATGGAAGGCTCAAAATCTTTAAATGATAATCTTGATGAATTCAAGAAATTGATCAGTGCATTGGCAAGTTCTGGAGAAAAGGTGGATGAGAAAGATCAGTGTATCATACTCTTAAATTCCTTACTAGAGACTTTCAAAGATGTGAAGACTGCCCTCAAGTATGGAAGAACAGTTCTAAAAATGGAGGAAGTCTTAGATGCACTGAAATCTAAAGACCTTGAGATTCAAATTGAGAAGAAAGGGAAGAACAATGGAGATGCTTTGTCTGTAAAATTCAAAACAGATAAAAAAGAGTTCAAGGGGAAAGGAAAGCAAAAAAAGAAATGGAATGAGAAATCAACCTTCAAATGCTACCATTGCAACAAAGAAGGACACATTCGAAGGAATTGCTATGAATGAAAGAAGCAATTCAAAGATAAAGAACCGGTGGATGAAGCCAAAGCAGCCCTTGCAGATCAGGTAGACCAACAAGATGCAGAAGTTCTTGTGGTAGCAGAAAAGGGAAGTGACAGGAAATGGATTCTTAACTCTGGTTGCACTTTCCACATGACATCAAACAAAAAATGGTTTGAGACCTATGAGAAATATGAAGGAGAAGAAGTCTTACTTGGAAACAATAAGCCTTGTAAGGTAATAGCAAAGGGAAATGTCAGAATAAAGATGTTTGATGGCCAAGAAAGGATCCTCAGTGAAGTAAGGCATGTTCCTGAACTAAGGAGAATATCTTGTCTCCTTAGGCACACTTGATAAAAAGGGCTACACCTAGACTAGAAAGAATGGAGTCATACCAATCATAAAAGATTCCAGAATTGTGATGAAAGGAATTAGAGAGGGTACACTGTATTCTTTGATGGGAAGCACAATGATTGCTACTGCAAGCTATGCCAAGGAAAAAGAAGATCAATTAACCAGTCTTTGGCATAAGAGGCTTGCACACATAGGTGAAAGAGGCCTCATGGAATTGCATAAACAAGGTTTACTTGGCATTGAAAAGCTAGACAAACTTCAGGTATGTGACCATTGCATCTATGGCAAGACAACAATAAAACCTTTCCCACAGTCATCAAATAAAATCAGAGAGTCATTGGCCCATGTCCATTCTGATCTATGGGGGCCAGCCAAGGTGGATTCAACAGGAGGAAACAGGTACTTCATGACCCTAATTGATGATTATTCCAGAAAAGTCTGGATATATTTCTTAAAAAGCAAAAGTCAAGCCTTCACTAAATTCAAAGAATGGAAGATTATGGTGGAGACACAAACTGGAAAGAAGGTGAAGAAATTAAGAACAGACAATGGCTTTGAATACATTAATGAGGAGTTTGATAATTTGTGCAAAAAGGAAGGCATGCTAAGACATAGAACAGTGAGATATACTCCCCAGCAAAATGGGATAGCCGAAAGGATGAACAGGACCATTTTGGAAAGGGTGAGAGCTGTCTTGTCAAATGCAAACCTACCAAATAAATTTTGGGCTGAAGCTGCACATTTAGTTGTCTATCTGATAAACAGAAGCCCCTCCACTGCCATAGATCTGAAAACACCTTAAGAAAGGTGGACTGCTACACCTCCAAATCTAGAAAACTTAAAAGTTTTTGGCTGTGTAGCATTCGCCCATGTGAATGAGGGCAAGCTAGAACCAAGAGCAATAAAATGTATGTTTGTGGGATACCCAGATGGTGTAAAAGGGTTCAAGCTATGGTATGAAGATGGGAAGTCATCCAAGATGTTTATAAGCAGAGATGTTACATTTAGAGAAGAAGAAATGTACATGAAGACATCTGATGAAAGGTTGACTAATTAAAAGGCAGAATAATGAAGTTCCAATTGAGGTGGAAAATCTCATTCTAAATCCTCAGACTGATCCAACAGAAATGGCTCAACATACTAAGATTGATACCACAACTAAGACTACTGAACCCCAATCATATCATCTTGCAAGAGATAGAGAAAGAAGAACTATTGTACCATCTACAAGGTATAATGAATCTAAATACATATCATTTGCTTTGTCTGTCACAAATATGCTAAATGAGCAAGAACCAGACTCTTTCAAGGCTGCCATGAAAAGTGTAGAAAGAGACAAATGGCTTGAAGCCATGAATGAGGATATGAACTCACTGATGAAGAACCAGACATGGGTTCTTGTAGACAGCAAACCAAAGCAAAAGACAGTGCAGTGTAAATGGATCTATAAAAAGAAGTATACCACTGCAGAAGAGATTGAGCCTAAATTTAAAGCAAGACTAGTTGCTAAGGGGTTCACACAAAGAGAGGGAATTGATTATGATGAGATATTTTCTTCAGTAGTTAAGCACATTTCAATTAGAATTCTCCTATCCTTAGTTACTCAATATGAACTTGAGCTGGAACAACTTGATGTGAAAACAGCTTTCCTCCATGGAAATCTTGATGAGGAGATTCTAATGACACAACCTGAAGGTTTTGTGAAGAAAGGAGATGAAGATAAGGTGTGCTTATTAAAGAAGTCTCTTTATGGGCTGAAGCAATCCCCCAGGCAATGGTACCTCAGATTTGATGAGTTTATGCAAGAAACTGGTTTCAGAAGAAGCAAATTTGATAGTTGCATATATCAAAGGAAGACCAGCAAACTTTTGGGGGTAATTCTTCTCCTATATGTTAATGATATGCTCATTGCATCATCAGACATGACTGAAATAGACAGGGTGAAAAATCAGTTGAATGATGAGTTTGAAATGAAAAATCTGGGAGCAGCAAGAAGAATTTTTGGAATGAACATTGTGAGAGATCGAATCAAAGGTACCCTTCATCTAAATCAAAATAACTACCTTGTTCCAAACCTTTCTCTGTTCCTATACCTGTTCACCTTAAACTGTCTCAAGAAATGTCACCTGAAACTGATGAAGAAAAAGAAGAGATGAACAATGTCCCATATGCTAATGCCAGAGGTTGTATCATGTACTGTATGGTATGCTCAAGACCAGATATAGCTCATGCTTCAAGCCTTCTAAGCAGATATATGGCCAATCCAGGAAAGGGCCATTGGCAAGCTTTGAAGGGTGTCTTGAGATACTTAGCTGGCACGAAGAATTTGGGTTTATACTATAAGAAATCAGAAGAATGTAGTATATTCCTTGACGGCTATGTGGATTCATATTTTGCAGGTGATAGAGACAAGAGGAGATCACTCACTGATTATGTATTTACACTGTTTGGAGGTACCATCAGCTGAAAATCCACACTACAGCCAATTGTTGCATTATCTTCCACTAAGGCTGAGTATATAGCAGCCACTGAAAGTGTCAAGGAAGTAATTTGGTTGAATGGTCTGATGTCTGAGTTGGGATTGGTTCAAGACAGAGTTAGAATTTTCTGTGATAATCAAGGAGCAATCCATTTGAGCAAAAATCAGGTCTTTCATGAAAGGACCAAGCACATTGATATCAAAGTGCACTTCATCAGAGATATCATTGCTCAGGGAGAAATAGCTCTTGAAAAAGTGCATACAGATGATAATCCCTCTGATATGCTTACCAAAGCTGTCACTACTGCAAAGTTTCACAAGTGTCTGAATTTGCTAAAAGTAACTGAGTTTCTGCCTCCATGATAGTGAAGAGAATATCTCAAGCTTGTTTGTTGCTTCTGTGTTTGTTCAAATTAGACTCAAGGTGGAGATTTGTGAAGTTTGAGTCTATATTTTGAAGTCATTCTCAAAGGGGTATAAAAGGAAAAGCAGTCAGAATTGACACCAAAAGCTGGAAACGTACTTAACAGTTTTGTTAACTGTTCTGTTATTTTTTTGTTAAGCAAAAAGCTTTGTCTATAAAAGCTGTGAGAATTGATTTCTTGATTAATAAAGTGGCAACAAGTTTGAGAGAGTGGATGTAGGATCTCCTATCCGAACCACTATAATTCATTGTGTTCATGCTTTAATTTCCAGTTTTCTTCTTTTCTTAATTGTTCTTCATTTGATTGATTGATTCTATGAGTGATTATTCTTGCTGAGTTTGTGAGTTCTTCTTGGTTTGTATTAACAGTATGGATTGGTTTGGTTCAGGTTGGATAGCTGGATTGGTTTGGATTTGTTCATCCATTTCTAAAATTGTGTGGGGGTGTTTTGGTATTTTTATTGCCTCCTAAGACTATTTACATTAATTTAGAATGAGATGGCTAAAAAGTATTATATGTTGTCCTTAAATAGTTATTTCCATAGATAACCACTTTTTCTTTCATTCCCCCTCTCCCTCTCCACCAGTCCACCTTCAAGCTTTTTGTTTCATTTTCTCTTTTTCTCCGTTAAGTAAGAACTACACGACCAATTCTCAATTTTTCTTACATGTTAGAAGTTGAAAATTTCAAACTTAATTAATATTTTGATAGAGTTCATACAATATATGGTCGAGGTTTCATTTTTGGCAAGTCTACGTTTACTCGTATGGACCATATTCTCAATTTTTCTTACATGTTAGAAGTTGAAAATTTCAAACTTAATTAATATTTTGATAGGCCCTCATAACTATTTATTCTTTTTTTTTTCAAAATATAACTAACTATTTATTTTATGTAGTTGCAAATCTAGTAATTTTTTAGTAATATTTATGAAAACAACAATTCTATAAAATATTTGTAAAAATAACAAATTTTGATCGGGTGAATCAGTAATAAACATTGAATTATATATTTTTACACTAAATTTACCACTAATATAAACATTAATCATTGTTAATCATTGATTCACAAATCTTGCTCATAATTAAAAAAAACAAGAAACAAACAATAGAAACAAAGGATGTTGTCAAACGAACTCATAATTATCTCTTTTTTGAATACAAATCTAGCTCCAAATTTTAACTAAAAGACGAAAGAGAACAAAAAAATAGTAAGAACACCCACACACGAACAACACACACACGAATACATATACACAAAAACATAAACGTTTATAGAATATTGTTGAAAAGCGAGAAGTGAATTTGCGGAAAACCCTTTTCCACATCCAAATTAGACATCTTATTATGTACCACAGGCCGACCAATTCAATCATCCCAAACAAAGAGATTATTGTTATTCGATATGTATTATTAAGACTGTATGGATGGCTAACCATGAGAGTTCCTAGTAAGTAAGCCATCATTAAGAATAAAACAGCAACACACATAGCTATCGTCAATATCCAACCACCAATCCTGTTTCTTAAAGGAAATCGACTGATGATTAATAGAATCACGCTTACTGATGCAACGAATGAGATCGTATTCACCAGTGAATAAGACCAATAAACCTTTGGTCGTTGGCATGCCATTACTGCAATTCCAGCTAAAAAGTTTGAGTTATCGCGATATCCATAATATCCCCAACCCCAAGCTAAACTAGTGTCGTTCCATGCCGGAGGATCTTGTTGCCAAACACCGCCGGGAGGGTTGATTGAACCTTGAAACGTCATGGTTGCGATTACGGTGGCGACTAACATCATTGTGCCTTGCACTTCTTGGACCCAATCCCCTCTATATTTCGTTTTCTTCTTCAAAACCTCCCACCAATTTCTCGACTTCGTTTCCGTTGGCTGATGCGATTGTGGTGTTTCTCTAATATTTTGGACGTTTTCGGTTTGTTCAACACCGGCAGAGTTTGATGATGTAGCAAAATCTTCCACAATGGACGTTGTTCCAATTTTTATTTCCGGGATTGAAAGTAAATATCTTACTATCTGCACAAGTTATATGGGGAAAACACATTAATATCTTTGCATATTAATAATCTTCCCTTTACTTTATAACTAATAAAACAACATACTCATTGAAAGAGGTCTTTTGGCTAGGATCAAAAAGTAAATTCATGCAAACTCAAATTCAAAATGGGCAATATTCAAATTATTGCGAAGAATTTGAAAGATTTGATTGTCCTAAAAAAATTTCTTCTATAGAGTATATGTTAAATAACCAATAGACTCAAAAGTTTAAACTGTTGGGTTAAGGAAAATTTATTAATTTAGGAGTTCTTAACAATCCCTAGCATAGAATGGACAAGAAATGTCATTATAAGGTCAAGATGCTGCTTTGATACCATGTTAAATGACCGTAGACCAAAAAACTAAAATTATTATGCCAAGACAAATTGAATCATTTATAAAATTCTCAACGGAGTAAATTAGAATAACGTGCGTACCTCAACTTGTCTTAGCATAAGAGACAAGTCCAAAATTGTATTTCCACTGTCATCATTTGTATTTAGAAATTCTTTATAATGAATCAACGATATTTCAGTCAGGAACTTGAGAGCCTCCAAATGATTACCTTTCACACATAAATGTAAAATGGTTTGATCATTAGCAAGTTTTGTCCAAACAGATTGTGGTCTTGCCTTGATTAACTCTTCGATGATCTCGATTTTCCCTCTAATCACTGCATAGTGAAGAGGAATCATCCCATTCAAATCACGAACCAAGCAAACATTGATATTCTTTTCCAACAACTCTCGAACAATCTCGATTTCTCCATTAGCGGAAGCTAAATGGAGAGGTGTGCGTTGATGGCTATCAACCTCGCCAGCAAGTTCAGGCTTTTGGTCTAAAAGAAATTGAGTGAATTCAAGATGGCCACATGAAACAGAAATGTGTAATGGATTCTCAGTATTAATGGAAGAGGAAAGTAAAACTTGATGAAGAATATTAGGATTATCTTGAATTAAGGTCTTCAGGATTTCTATAGACCCGATCTTGGATGCCTCATAGAGCCCTCTCATAATTTCTTCATCAGGCTTCACTATTCTAATTTCAGGATTGGTGTATTGATCTTTAGGGGTTTTCTCCATTATGGACATGAGGTTTATTGTTGGAAATGAGATTTATTTATTTATTGATGTGTATCTTTATATATATAATATGATCAAGGTTTCATTTTGGAAAGTCTACGTTTACTATTATGAAGCATTTTCTCAATTTTTCTAACATGTTAGAAGTTGAAAAATTCAAACTAAACATTTTGAGGCCATCATAACTATTTTCATTTGCTTCTGGTTTTTGTTTTAATTCTTATTTTTTGACCAATTCATATCCCCATTTTGAATTTTAAAAAGAAAAAAAATTAATTATGTGGGCTTTTATAAGTTTTTTTTTTAAAATAAAAAATTAATGAGACAATTCAGTATATAACATATTTTGGCTATATAGAATTTCTTTATTGCCCATTGAATTTTTTAATGCTTTCTGACCCTTTTTTGGTGTGAATTATTATTTAATCATGATTTTTCCTTATTTATTTATTTTTATACAAAGTGTTGGGGGTGGGGATTGAACCACCCTCCTAAGGGTGGAACTACGTACAAATGCCTTAATCAATTGGTTATGCCCTTATTATGTTTTTTAAAATGCCTTTGACGTAATAGTAAATCCACCCGTTTGAATGCTTTCTTCCTTTTCGTTATCATCTTTGCGTATTTTCAAATAAGTTTGTTTTTTTTCGTTAATCATCTTTGTCTCTACATGTTTTTTATCTTGTTTGTTCTTTCAACTATGATTTTCTACACTTTTTTTCTGCGTTTGCAATCACATATGTGTTACTATTATGTGTGTTACTTCTTTTTATTTTTCTGACTCATATATGTTATTATTTTTTTAAGGGGACAACGGGCCTCCACAACTCTTTATTGGTATGATATTGTCAACTTTGAGCCTAGGCCGCATGGTTTTACGTTTGGTTCCATCCAAAAGGGTCTCATACCGATAAAGATGAGTCATTTCCCTTTTTTTCCCATGATCATCCCCTTCCCCTACTTGATGTGGGATTTGGTTCGCACTCTAACAATCCTCCCCCAAACAAATATCCACTGAGCCTCCCCTCCATTTGTCCACTCTTATCCAGGCCAACTCCCTTCTATGGAGCGCACCACCTATCTGATAGAGACCACCACTGATCAGGTTTTCGAGGCTCCCCACTTTATTCGGTACCCAAGGATTCCATTCACGTGGTTAGGATCGGGACATGACTCTGATACTACTTGTAAGGGGACAACAAGCCTCCACACATCCACATTGGTATATGATATTGTCCATTTTGTGCCTAAACCCGCATGACTTTGCTTTTGGTTCTACCCAAAAGGCATTATACCAATGGAGTTGTTCCCTTCCCCTTTTATTCTCATGATCATCATCTTCCCTAACCGATGTGAGATTTTGTTCGCACTCTAACATTTTTAATATTTTTTCAAATCATTATTCTCTCTTTTTTCTTTATTAATTTTATGATTTGTTTATTTAAGCATTTTCAAATCTTAATTCTCTCTTCTTTCCTTCTTAATTTAATTAGTTAGCGTTGTTTGGGTATTTGACACACCGGGTAGGTAAAAAAAACTTTATCATAGCAAAAAATAGGCACTTACTGGATTAACCCAAAAATTAATTGTTTTATCAAATAATTTTGTTTTTCAAAATTCAAAAAAATGTTATTCAAACGGAGCCTAAATTAAAATGATTTTTTTTATCATTTAAATCGTCTCTATTAAAGATTTTTGTCGTGCAACTACAATTCTAGGTTAGAAACAGGGTTTATATTCATTAATTTATAAGAGAGGATAATATTATCATGAATATAAGACATTTTTTTATATGAATATCTTTTTTTTATCAGATTTTTTTTATATGAAATTAGAAGTAAAGTCATGTGTGCTTAAATAAAAAATGAACAACATCAAACTGTTAATGTATATATTGAACTTATATAATTGTATAGGAGTATTACATGATTTCTATGAAAAAAATGACCTAGAATAGCGTTAAACTAGAAAACCGAGACAATCACAAAAGTAAATAAGGAAAATACAAATCATCATAATTATTAAACTAAGATGTACTTGAGCACTAACACATATAGAGATTTTAAAACACGTTTTCAAATCCACAATTTTATTACTGTAAAATAAATTTTCAATTTTTTTTCCCATTTATATGTTTAAACAAATATATAAACTCATGTATGAAACACAAAGTCAACATAAATTTGAATATTTCTAATTTGAAAAGTAAAAGCCACACCATGGGTCTCTTTTTTCTCGAAGTTGAAATTTGTCAAAAAAATAAAAATGCAGGAAAATTAGTCTTGTTCTTATATAATTTTCATGTACGTGAATATGAATATGCCAAGAAGGCTAAAAGCGTATTTGAAATCTTGCTACTGCATGAACATGCAGAGAAATGATAAAATGGTTCTTTTCCACAAAATTGGAATTAGTAAAAAACAGCCAACTAATCAATTAAATGCAGGAAAATTCGACACGTCTGTGTACCAATTTTTTGTAACGAAAAAAAATCTTTTAACATTTTTAAATGGACTAGAATTTTACTATTCTATAATTATTTATTTATATTATTTAGAATTTTATATAAACGCTAATTATATACCAATTAATTCCTTTTTATTTTCGCTTCCAATTTTATGAGATTCAATCTCAAAACCAATTGACGATGAGATGAGTAACTTTTGTATTTTATAAACATTGTAAGTTCGTTTCATCTTTCCGATGTGAGATTCTCAACATGTCCCATGAAGAAGGTGTCTCTTTTAGACTCATCATTCTTAGGTCGGATCCTATTTAAGACCGAATGTTGTTTGGGCTTGTTGAGCTCGAATACCATCTTGATAATCATGGGCATCCCATCTCAAAACCAATTTGGCCATGAAAGGGGTAACCCATTATCTTATAAATCTTGTGAGTTCATATCATCTTTCCAATGTGAGATTCTCAACACTACCTTGACAAATACACAACGAAATGTAATAAACGTGAACAAATATGTTACATTTAACTTATTTCGTTCACAGTAAGGACAATTTAGATTTATAATATTAAATGATAGAGACGTTTGTGACACTTGAAAGCATAGACACGGAATCGATACAAATCCAAAAGGAATAGAGACGACTATTAGAATTATAATGATTTATGTTTGTCATATATTTACTTTCATAATGGTCTCATGCTTCCTTATTTAGCTTATTTACCTTATTTATATATGTTAGTATTTTCTATATAAGTCATGTGATACCGTTATACATTTACACAAATCAATACAAAGCTACATTTCCGCTTCAAATGAACTGAAACCTAATAAATGTTTAAACAATATATATATATAAACTTATGTATGAAATACAAGTCAACATAAATTTGAATTTTTCTAAATTGCGACTTTTTTCGAAGTAGAAATTTGTCAAGAAACAAATCAAGAAAATGCAGAAAACTTACATAAACTCGGTTTCTCTAATTTTGAACTAAAAGCCGCCATGGATATCTTTTTCTCAAAATGGGAATTCGTCAAAAGTGGCCAACCAATCAATTAAATGAAGGAAAATTCTTTTGACATGTTAAGTCAGTGTACCAATTTTTTGTAACGTAGGAAAAAAAAAACTTTCTAACATGTTTTAAATTGGGTAAAATGCAAATGAGACCCCTTTGGTTTGTTTCAAATGTATGAACACCCCCTGTAGTTTGAAAATGACAAATCACACCTTTGTGGTTCCACATTTTTTCAATCAGACCCCTCCCCTTTAATGCCAATAATTTTCTTTTAGCCATAACTTCTTCGTTTGAACTTCGATTTAGATGATTCATGATGTTTTGGAATCCTCATTTCAGGCTCTACATAATAGTCATTTTAAAACTTTGAAATGATTAATAAATAAAAGAGTTTATTAACATCAAAGTACTAGGTATGATTGACACCGTTAACTCTTTTGGTTATTGATGATTTAGAAGTTTTTAAAAGACCATAGCGTAGAGACTGGAATGAGGTGTCCAAAATATCTTGAATCATCCAAATCGGAGTATAAATGAAGAAGTTATGATTAAAAGAAAACTAATGACATTGAAAGGGAGGGGTCTGATTGAAAAAATTTGGAACCACAGGGGTGTGATTTGTCATTTTCAAACCACATGGGGTGTTCATGCATTTGAAACAAACCACAGGGGTCTCATTTGCATTTAAATTCAGGAGCATTTACAAATCTAATGATTTTTGTAATAATATTTATAAAAATAGCCGTTCTAAAAAATATTTATAAATATAATAAACTTTAATTGGTGACAGTAAAAAATATTGAATTATATATTTTTACACTAATTTGTCACTTATACACATTAATTATTGTTAAGCATTGATTAACATAGTAAAAATTAGAGATAATTATGTCAATAGCCACTTTTTAGTGTCTCATTTTAATATATAGCCACCACTCTGTATTTTATAAAAAATAGCCACTAGTGTACTGTTTTTAATTTTTTTCATACCGGTTATGCCTTCCTCTTGATTACTTTTCGAAAATTATACTATGCAAACAATACCTGACAAGTGAAGTTAGCCATTTCGTATTTCGAGGTAAGTTGAGATTCATCCTGTCACAACGTGATTGCGACGCGGAGCGGCCGACATCTTTTAAATTAGGTTTCTTATGAAAATAAAGTGGAAGTCGCCATCAACCATATTTGGGTGTGATTGATCACCAAATTCATTGAAAAAAGGAATGGTCTACGAAAAACAAATTGGGTTCGGGAGTCAATTGTGTGTAGGGAAGGTGTTAGCACCCTACAACACCCATTTAAAATGGTTACCATATTTTTACTTTATATTATCTTATTTTTTTTAAAGTGATAGTTCTTAAAAAAAATTGATTTTAATTTATAAAAACAAATGTCTCATTTAATCATTTCTCAACTTCAAGAATGAAGCAAGTAATAAGGATTAAAATGAGCGGGGTTACGGCCGTTAATTGAACAATATTGAAATTTATAAAATTTCACCTTAAGAAATTGAGTTTTTTATTTCTCAAAATCCATCATCGGAATTGTATTTATGTTTTAAAAACCCTTTTTTTTTATTTAATATACTTTCTTTTAATTCTATTTTTAAAAATAATATTTAAACTTTTTTTTTAAATATATTTGATTTAAACGTTTTTTTTTTTTTAAAAAAATATTCTTTTGATATCTAAAATGATTTTTTTTTTTAATAACATTTGAATTTTTTGAAATAACGTTTATTTATTTTATTTTTATAAAATATATTCCTTTTATTCTTATATTAATACTCAAACATTTTTAAAATATTATCTTTTTATTTTGAAATGAAATTTTAATTTAAAATATTTTATTTTTAATTTTGATATATATACACATTATTGTTTATCTTTTTTATTCTTAGAATTTCTATTTTTATATCTTTTGGGGTTTTCGTAGGTTTATATGAGGATCTCGATAAGCGCATTATGCGGTCTTCACAAACGTGATGATTTCCACGCGCTTATCGAGATTCTAACAAACGCACTATTTTACTCCAAATTAATATATGTAAAAAATGTTTTTGTATTTTTAAGTATAACATGTCAAGCGGATTTTTTTATATCTAAACAAAATTATATTTTTTTATTTATATGCATATCATTATGATTATCTCTAATTCCATAAACAATAATAATATAATCATGTGATTATTGAAAGAACTAATTTGATATTACTCAAGTCTTGATCCACGATTAATGAATTGTGAAGTAAAAAAATAATTCCAATGAATATCAACAAATAAATCCACGGAATCAAACTAACTTTAAACAAAATTATTTTCAATGGAGCGACAGTTTCAAATACGAGATCAATACGATTTGTAAAGTGAATAATGAGCATAAGAATAATCTAAAATAAATCAAACAAATCAAAATATCTTAATTCTTGAGAAATTAAAAAAGAAATTTATGACAGAAGATATACCTTGCAACCGAATGGCTCCTAAAGAAATTGATTTTAAAAGGATAGTGCTCCACTTGTCAATCCCACAAATTTGGCAATGAAACAAATAATCAAAGGTTGTTGGAAAAGTTAGATCTAACAATTTTATATGTATTTGATCAGTTTGGCAGAGGATCGAGAGGCTGGGGAGAAAACTAAACTTTTCTTTGCTTTTGAAAGGGTCTCCGCCGTAGGTTAAAATCCTTTTTTTCTTTTTTTTTTTTAGGGTTACAGAAAGCCCTATTTAAGAACAAATTTTGAGTAGTATATAAGGAAAAAACCATTTGATTTGTCAATCAATCCGAAATTAGACCAATCAATCAGATTACCCTGTCACCAATTAGCTTAAATTACTACCAAAAATTGTTCTTTCCAAAATTAATTTCTCTTATTCAAATTTGAATTTAAAAAAAAAAAAAAAAAAAAAAATATATATATATATATATATATATATATATATATATATATATATATATTTAAACCAAAATTATACTAAATGACTTTTATAATTTTAAAAAACCACCAATTTTTAATATGAAAATTATTTATTTATTATTATTATTATTTTAAACATGAAAAATTTAATTTGGCATTAACTTTAAATTCAAAATTCAATTTACCATTTTAAATCGATTCTAAATTAAAAAATGAAATTTAAAATTCTTAATGAAATTAAGCCAGGCAAAAATACGATATCTACAGTTTGTCCCCCTTTGTACATCCTTTAAGAATTAAGAGGTGGACAAAGGAAAAGATAAAGTTTGAACGATGAAAATTTTATTAAGAAGGCATGATAAAAACATAATTTAATTTGATCAAAAGACCCAATTATTAGATGTAACTTAATTGAGTTTATAAAAGCTTCAAAATTTAACTGGGTCTTGTTCCAGGCTTCGATCTCTACTGGAATTAAGTCGCAAGTAGGATTCGAATTAATTGAAAAAAATGAGATAAGATATAACGAACCTGGGTTTTGTCCCAGGCTTCGATCTCTACCGGGACTGAGCCGCAAGTAGGATTCGATTTAATCGAACGATAAAGTAAAATATAATGAACCTGAAGGCTTCGATCTCTACCGGGACTGAGCCGCAAATAGGATTCGATTTAATCGATCAAAAAAGTAAAATGTAACGAACCTGAGTTTTGTCACAGGCTTCGATCTCTATCGGGACTGAGCCGCAAATAGGATTCGATTTAATCGAAAAAAGTAAAATGTAACGAACCTGAGTTTTGTCACAGGCTTCGATCTCTACCGGGACTAAGCCGCAGGTAGGATTCGATTTAATCGAGCAATGAAGTAAAATATAACGAACCTGGGTTTTGTCCCAGGCTTCGATCTCTACCGGGACTGAGCCGCAAATAGGATTCGATTTAATCGAACAAAGAAATAAGATGTAACGAACCTGGGTTTTGTCCCAGGCTTCGATCTCTACCGGGAATGAGCCGCAGGTAGGATTCGATTTAATCGAACAGAGAAATAAAATGCAACGAACCTGGGTTTTGTCCCAGGCTTCGATCTCTACGGTGATTGCGGTGGATTCGATTTAATCGAGCAGAGAAATAAAATGCAACGAACTCGAGTTTTGTCCAGGCTTCTACGGGATTGCCAAGTAGGATTCGATTTAATCGAACAGCGAACGTGATAAAGTACTTTTGTTAAAAATGATTCGATTTTAACTCGACTATCGCATTCGCATCTTCTCTAAAGATATTCGGCTTAAAAATGGAGTCATGTAGCCCTCTTTGATTTCCGTTATCAAATTATTAATGTATTCATCATCTTTATCCAAATCTGTGTCAACTTTGGTACCCAAGCTTCAAGAAATTTTTTTTCGGGATCGTAACTCCGTTGATGCATTATTTCTTGCTTTTGTGTTGGAATCAAACAAATTTACCATCATTATATATCAGAGTAACTTACAATATTTCTTTTTGTCAATATTAATAATAGAGTAAGGAGGAAAGTCAAGAGATATGGAATTCAAAGTTTAGAGATATTTTATTGATAATGAAGGAAACTAAAACGAAGATAGGGAGAGACAGGATGAGAGTGAGAGTGTTGGGTACATGACATCTTAAACTTTCACTTAAAACCATAGCACAAATAATTTAAGATACTCAATGAAACTCTTATATATTTGTTGAGCCTTTCCCATTTGCCTTCATGCATAGTACTTTTGGACATAGTCAGAACTGATGGGGTTTGGTAATTCGTCTCCATCCATATTGGTCAAAATCAAAGCTCCTCCTGAGAAAGCTTTCTTCACGACATATGGCCCTTCATAGTTCGGAGTCCATTTACCTCGATGATCCTTTTGAAATGGGAGGATTCTTTTTAATACCAAGTCCCCTTCCTTATATGCTCGTGGGCGAACCTTTTTGTTGTAAGCTTTCATCATTCTCCTTTGATAGAGTTGGCCTCTACATAGTGCTGTCAACCTTTTTTCCTCTACAAAGTTCAACTGCTCATAACGATTCTGAATCCATTCTGACTCTTCTAATTTTGTCTCCATAATAACCCTCAATGATGGGATCTCAACTTCAATCGGAAGAACTGCTTCCATCCCATAAACTAAAGAAAAAGGTGTTGCTCCGGTTGAAGTACGAACAGATGTGCGATATCCGTGCAAAGCAAAAGGAAGCATTTCATGCCAATCCTTGTATGTGATAGTCATCTTTTGCACAATTTTCTTGATGTTTTTGTTAGCTGCTTCAACCGGGCCGTTCATTTTTGGTCGGTAAGGAGTTGAATTCGCATGCTTGATCTTGAATTGCTGACATAACTCATCCATTGTTTTATTATTCAAATTCTTCCCATTATCTGTAATCACTAGCTCTGGAATGTCGTAACGACAAATAAATTCCTTTTTTAAGAATTTAACTACGACTCCCTTTGTCACCTCTCGATAAGAGGCAGCTTCAACCCACTTTGTAAAGTAATCAATAGCTACGAGAATAAAACGATGTCCATTTGAGGCTTTGGGTTCAATGGGGCCAATTACATCCATTCCCCACATAGAAAAAGGCCATGGTGCAGATAGAACATGTAATTCAGACGAAGGGGCATGAGCTTTGTCAGCATAAATTTGACACTTATGACATGCTCTTGCGTACTTGATCTGATCGGTTTCCATAGTTAACCAATAATAACCAGACTCTTAAAACTTGTCTAGCCATTCTATGCCCGTTTGCATGAGTTCCACATATACCTTCGTGTATATCTTCCATTATTTTACTAGCCTCTATTGCATCAACACATCTTAATAAAACCATGTCGTGATTTCTCTTATATAGAATTTCTCCATTGAGGAAGAAACTCATTGCTAACCTTCTGAGGGTTCGCTTATCATTCTCTGAGGCGTCAAAAGGGTAAATTCTATCTTTTATGTATCTTTTGATATCGTGGTACCATGGCTTTCTATCTGGTTCTTCTTCTATATTCATGCAAAAGACTGGAACATCTCGCTTTTCAATCTTGATGGGCTGGATTTCTCCTTTAAAATCAACATCAAACATTACCGCCAAAGTAGCTAATGCATCGGCTATTCGATTATCCTCTCGTGGTATATGATCAAAAGTAATCTCTTCAAACTTCTGAGATAATTCTGTTATCAACTCATAATAAGGAATCAACTTAGAATCTCTCGTTTCCCATTCTTTTCTTAATTGACAGATTACCAGTAAAGAATCTCCAAAAACTTTGAGTTTTCTAACCTTCATATCAAGTGCCGTTTGGACCCCCATAGAACATGCTTCATATTCGGCCATGTTATGTGTGCAATCAAAACATATCTTGGCAGTAAGTGGGAAATATTTTCCTTCAGGTGACATTAATATTGCTCCTATTCCCTGGCCTAATTCATTAGAGGCTCCATCAAATAGCATGGTCCATTTCTCAGGATCAGAGCATTCCTCTTCTGCTTCTGTCATAAAAACATACTCATCTGGAAAATCCAATCTCATTGGCTCGTAGTCATCTAAAGGTTGTTGGGCGGATAATCGGCAAGCGCGCTCCCTTTCACTGACTTTCTAGTGACGTAAACGAGATCATATTCTGATAATAAAACCTGCCACCTAGCGATTCTTCCCGAGAGAGAGGGCTTTTCAAAAATGTATTTTAGAGGATCCATTTTTGAAATCAACCAAGTTGTATAGTAAAGCATATGTTGTCTCAAACGGTGTGCGGTCCAAGCTAGAGCGCAACAAGTCTTCTCGAGTAGGGAATACTTGGCTTCATAATCAGTGAACTTCTTACTCAAATAATATATCGCTTGCTCTTTCTTTCCGGAATTGTCGTGTTGTCCCAGCACACAGCCCATTGAGTTTTCTAATACAGTGAGGTACATAATAAGAGGACGCCCAGATGTTGGAGGAACAAGTATGGGAGGATTTTGCAAATACTGCTTTATCTTGTCAAATGCCTCCTGGCAATCTTCGTTCCATATCTCTGTATTACTTTTTCGAAGTAATTTGAAGAGAGGTTCACAAGTTGCTGTAAGATGTGATATGAATCTAGCGATGTAATTCAACCTCCCTAAAAATCCTCTAACTTCTTTCTGTGTTTGTGGTGGTGGCATCTCTAAAATAGCCTTGATTTTATCAGGATCCACTGAAATTCCTTCTTGGCTCACAACAAAACCCAACAACTTTCCAGAACTTGCACCGAACGTGCATTTATTGGGATTAAGCTTCAACTGAAATTTTCTTAATCGAACAAACAATCTTTTGAGAATATCGTATGCTCCTCTCCTTGTTTTGATTTAGCAATCATATCATCGACATAAACTTCAATCTCTTTATGCATTAAATCATGGAAGAGTCGCGACCATTGCACGTTGATAGGTTGCCCCCGCATTCTTCAATCCAAACGGCATGACTTTGTAGCAAAAAGTTCCCCATAGCGTGATAAATGTCGTCCTTTCACGATCTTCCCTCCGCCATTTTTATCCGGTTATAACCTGAGAAACCATCCATGAATGAAAATGTAGAGAATCCAAGGTATTATCCACTAAGATGTCAATGTGGGGAAGTGGAAAATTATCTTTTGGACTTGCACGATTCAAATCTCTATAATCAACACACATCCTGACTTGGCCATTCTTCTTTGGTACTGGAACAATATTCGCCACCCATTCGGGGTAATTAGACACCTGTCAAAAAGCCTGCATCCATCGCTTTTTAACTTCATCCTTAATTTTGAGTAACATATCCTGGTTTCATTTTCCTCATTTCTGTCTAATTGGTTTACACTCGATTTAAGTGGTAAACGATGAACTACAATATCGTGTCTAATCCTGGCATATCCTTATAAGACCAAGCAAATATGTCTACATATTCATGCAGTAAGTTGATTAACTTTTGACGACTTTCCTTGAAATATTGGTTCCAATTTTAACCTCTTTTACTTCTTCTTGAGTTCCCAAGTTAATTGTTTCTATTTGTTCCTGGTGAGGTCCTAACACTTTTTCCTCTTCTTCTACCATTCTCAATAATTCCGAGCTTGGTTCAATATCATTCTCTTCATCAGACTCAACATTGTATATAGGAATATCCAAATTATATCTCAAATTGTCGATGCATTCGATTTCATTATTACTGTTTAAGATATCAAGTATTTGGTGTAAGAAAAGAAGAGAAAGGATAATAAGTAGAGATATAGATAGGTGGAAAATAAATTGACTTTTATTAATATGAATTGAAATGTTGACATAGAAAAACTCAAATGAAAGAAAAACAGGATTCGGAAATGAAAAATGATAGAAAATTACTTTGAAATATTAAAAAATGATGGTAACTCGTAATCTTCCAATTATTGAGCTCAAAATCTTGTGAACACCTGGATAAATGAATGCATCCATCTCTTTCTCATCTTCCGTTAAAGCCGCAATGTGAAGAATAAACCTGGTGCGGTGGTTGTTGCTCGACATGGATTCTACCAGCACTTCTGAATATTCCATAGAAGTTAGAAAAATTTAACTTTCCACACTTGGGCTCTCTGTTTTCAAGCTTTGCCATACGTTTCTCTTTCTTCTCTTTTCGTACTCGGATCTTGTCAGCTCTGCTTGGCTTGAAACCTAAACCGAACTTTTCCCAATTATCCACTAACTTCAACAAATATTCCAAGATTTTATTATTTCCTGCGAAAGAAGTCTTCAAAAGTGATGGTTCTGTATATTCGACCTTTCTGCCTGTGGTTATAGCATTTGCGACTTCAAAGGATCGAAATGAACATTCTAATGCCTCTTCAGCTGCTTCAACATAAGGCATCGACTCAAGCTTTGAAATAAGAAAATCTTCCTCACCAGATACACAGATCAGTTTGTCATCAACGATGAATTTTAGCTTTTGGTGCCATGAAGAAGGAACAACTCCAGCAGAATGTAGCCAGGGACGCCCCAACAATAAGCTATAAGCTGAAGAAATGTTCATAACTTGAAAAGTAATGTTAAATGTGCACGCCCTACTTGAATTGGGACATCAATTTCCCCGATAACCTCACTGCGTGCTCCATCAAATGCTCTTACCACCATTGTGCTTGGCTTCAAATAAGACATATCAACAGGTAATTTCTCCAAGGGTAGATTTTGGCATTATGTTCGGAGATGACCCATTGTCGATCAACACTTTTGCTACAACAAAATTTCTACATTTAACGAAATGTGGAGAGCCTTAAAATTCCCGAGCTTCCAGGTGGAACCTCGTCATCTGTAAAGGCTAAAGTGTTAAAAGCTGTTACGTTCCCCACTATTTCACTCAAATTGTTCACTGAAATGTCTTGTTGGACGTAAGCTTGACTTAGAACCTCTAGTAAAGCCTTTCAATGTGCCTCTGAATACATTAGTAAAGATAGTATGGAAATTTTAGCTGGTGTTTGACCCAACTGCTCTACCACTTTATACTCACTTTGCTTGATAAGTTTGAGAATTTCTTGGCTTTCTTCTTCAGTCACGAGTTGTTTATCTTTCTTTCCTTTGATCACAATTGATCCATCTGAAAGACCCTTGCTTTCCACATCATTCTCTTTCATTTGGGCTTTCCCTTTGTTCTGCAGAACTCTTTCTTCATTTTTTTCAGTATTTTTGGGAGCATAGCATCTCCCGCTCCGTGTCAATCCACCTATCCCTGTGATATTTTCTACAGGAAGAGGCTCCTGATCAGAAATCACTGTACAGTCATATTTCCAAGGAACTGAATTCAAATCTTTAAAGGGAAAAGGACTCGGGATGTGGATGGTGATTGGCCTCGGATTTAAATTGGATGCACCAATGCTAGGCTTCTCGTGGTAAGTAATTGTGAGTGGTTTCCGCTTGTATGGTGTGCGGGAGCTTTCACTTGGAAAAGAATTTTCAATGACATTAACTTCTTTTCTTTCATGCTTACAAACTTTTTCCGAAGTAATGACAAGCTGTCTTGAATCTAATGAGCTTGAACCTTCATCCTGAAAGTAGAACAATGTTGCCCGGAATGACCTTTTCCTCCAGGCATGGAATGAACAATTCAAACTCTCATCATAACCTTCATACTTGATGTCTTCATCGAGATACCTGTTTGAACAAAACCACTACTTGTGAAGGAATTCAAATAATTGTCCCATTGGAGTCTTGATCTTCTCTATATCTTCTTTAAAGGTGTCTTCAAAACATTCTCTCGCATTTACTCCAGGAGTACCATGGTTTGGGAGAGGGTTGTTATTGACATCAGGAGCATTTTCCTTCTTAAAACTCAACCATCCTGCATCGATCAAACTCTTCACTCGGTATTTGAGAGTGGTACAATTTTTGATTGAATGTCCTGGGGCTCCTCCGTGAAAATCACAACGGACATTAGGGTTATACCACTTCGGATACGGTGGCTCTAGGGGTTTTTCTTGGGATAGGGGTTAACAAACGTTCTTCGATGAGTTGAGCTAAAAGCTCGATATAAGACATCGGGATAGGATCAAAATTTGGAGGCGTTCTTTTGGGTTTCTATTGTTTCCTGGTTTGGGGTATAAGAAACGGGTTGATTTTGAGACCGATAAGTTGGAGGGGTAAATGGTGCGGGGTTTCGTGCAGGAGCACGGGGGCGAGGGTGTTGGTAAGATGTGTGGTTCACGAATGGTTGGGCATATCAGCCAGGGTTGAATAGGAACCGGTCGGATATTGTTTTGGGCGATTATCAAAGTGTGGTTGTATCCAAGGAGACATATTTCCTCCTATCATCCTGTACTTCTCCTTCTTTCTTTTTAAAAGGCATAACCTTTTTTGTGATGGACGATTCAGTTCTGTTGTCCATTATCCTTCCATGCTTCACACCATATTCAATCCTCTCCCCGATGGTCATTATATCGGAAAAGTTGGTGGAAGCATTCCCGATCATTCGATCATAAAATGGAGACTTCAGAGTATTGATGAACATGGCAGACAACTCCTTGTCAGTTAGGGGTGGTTGGACTTGTGCAGCTGTGTCTCTCCACCTCTGAGCATACTCTTTGAAACTTTCGGTTCTAGTCATCTCCATTTTCTGTAAATCAAGTCGATCAGGAGCTAAATCAATATTGTGCTTATACTGTTTCAAAAAAGCATCTGCCAGATCCTTCCAAGTACAAATATGGGCACTATCAAGTTGCATATACCAACGGGCAGCCGGGCCTGTTAAGCTATCCTGAAAACAGTGGATGATCAACTTATCATTCTGGACATGAGCAGCCATCTTTCTGCAGTACATAATAAGATGACTTTTAGGACAAGTTGTCCCATCATATTTCTCGAACTCTGGTACTTTGAACTTAGACGGGATTATCACATCTGGCACCAGACACAACTGAGAGGCATCTATATTTCCAAAAACATCGGTTCCTTCAACTGCCCTTAGCCTTTCCTCAAATACTTGAAACTTTTCCGGTGTCATTACCTTCTTCTCCCTATCGGCTATTTCTTTTCTTACTTGAGATTGTCGAAGTCTGGTATTGTGACATTGGCTTTAAAGCGCTCTCTCTGTCGATAAGTCACACTTCGTAATTGCTTGTTGGGATCTGTTGGCCTCTTTGAAAGGAAGGAAATTGAATGCTGTTGTGAAGGGTTGAATGAACATTGTGGAATTCCCTCTTCTACTGGTGCTTGTGAAAATGTAGGGCCAAATCCAGGTGGATAAAATGAGAAGTCCTGGTCATTTGTAGATCTTTGTTGAATAGCGAGTTTGGTGAACCGGCTCTGCCACGTCTTTCCCTTTTTCAAGCAAGCTAACGAGTTTGGCCAGTTGTTCTTGGATTGTGTCAACATCCTTCCTCAATTTCTCTTGCTCTGTAAATTGTTCCTCCATTATCTTTGCCTTAGATCTTGTATTATAAGAGTGCGAGTGCGATTGTCGAGCAATTTTTTTAAGACTTTATCTTTATTGTTGTTGAGAGAATAAGAAAGATGAATAAATAAAGTAAGAAGTCTAAATTGGAACGCGAAAAGAAATACTTATATTAAATGGTAAAAGAAAACTGACAAAATTTAACATTATTGTGCAAAATAAAGATAACAAATGTTCCAATTCACCAAAATTTAAAAATAAACATAAACATAAAAAATCAATAAAATGTCCCCCAGTGCTCCAAGTCTTCATGAATTTTCCCCAGGAATTTGATTATCTCTTGGCCATTTGGTTGAGTCGGCAAGATGAGAGCCTCCAAAGCAAATGCCCCTCTTGCTAATCGATCTGCTCTTCTAGCTGCCTTCCGAATTTGCATGACAACTTGTTCAATATTACAATGTAACGTAGCATTCTCATGTCGTACTGACTGAAAATCATTCCTCAACCTGTGGTAGTGATCTTCTAAAATTTTATGCTCCCTCATCAAACTTTCATAGGCATTCTGAAATTTCTCAAGACGATTCACAAGTGATTTAGCTGTTTCCTTCAAACTTTTATTTTCACTCAGCGTGTGAGTCAACTCTGCTTCGCTTCTATTAGCTTTTAACTGCCAGTCTTCAACTGTTCTTCGTAAGAGACAATTGCTTTCCTCTATTTCAGCTATGTCTTTATTCCTTGTATTGATAATTTCTTCCAATTCTTCAGCCAACTTCTTGAGTGAAACAAATTCTGACTGATGCCTCTCGATTTCATCATCTCGTGATTTCACAGCTGTTTGCAAAACTGCCTTATCTCTTCTTAGTTTGTGCATCCTCCGATTAATATCACGATTTTCTGTGTCTAAATCAGCAATCTCTTTCTCTAACTTTCCTTGATTCTTTGCATTGTCTCTCATTTTCTGCAACTCTTGCTCCAACAGTGTTTTTCGTGACTCCTCCAACTTTAAATCCTCTTGCAAACGTTTATTTTCTTCAACCAAAATCAAATTCTTCTCTTGAATGCTAAGAAATTCTTCATCACGTGACTTTTTCTCAGGAATTTGTACTCTCGTTACATCCTCATCCATCTTTTCAATTCCTCCATGAGTTGGTAAATCAACTATACTCTTACCCCTTTTCAAATGCCATAATTCATATCCAGGTGTGGCAAGGCGACAATGAAACCCATTTTGAATAGCGCAGACAGATTTCCATGCAGTCTCTATCAGTTGTATTTTCAATTCAAAACCTTCTGAGCCATATGCAAATTCAGAATTTCTTAAATCACTCGTAGCTGGAATAAACTGCTTCTGGCCTACTTGTCGCAACACCAATAATGGGGCATAAGATATACCTCCCCATGGACCAAGAAGCGGAAGTGTTTGGAAGTCACCACATCTATACATCATAGGCTTAAGTGACATCCATAATGCTTTCCATCGTACGTTTTCTGGCTTCAACGTTGAGAAGAAATCCACCCAAACCTTCTTCTCTGGTAGAATTTGACCCACGCTTGTTCGAGTGAACTCATAGATAGGATTCTGCGTCATATTCCAAGAATTGGTGAACTTCATTTTTGGAATATTGAATTCGGGTGGACATTCAACATGGCTGAGGATCCATATATATAGGAGTGGAGCACATCCTATAAATTTCCCCGCTTTCTTCGTGCGACAATGATTCAATGATCGAAAAGTTTCAGCTAAAATGGGCATGATAGGATTAACCCCCTCTTCTATCTTGACAAATAACTTTACCACCCGCTCTTCAACATATCCTGCAACTTTTGGAAACAACACTGCACTATAAATGCCGAGAGCTAGTAATGTGAGTTCTCTTGAATCGTTAGCAAATTTTTGACAAAGGCTTATCAAATACTCCATAGAGATACAAAGACTTTCTCCTTTCTTCTTGGTCTGTTTGTCCACTTCTGCAGCACGAATCTTCTGTAAAATATTAGATAATGCTCTGCTCATTGTCACATCCTTGTCATAGCTATAAACTCCATTCTCAAATGGGCAAGGTATATGAAGAAGAGATTGATACTCTTCGATAACAGGGGTCATATCCATGGGCCCGAATGTGAAACAGCCGTACGCAGGATCCCAATGCTGAATCAATGCTCTCAAGACGGAATAATTGATAGACACATATAAAAGTTGAGCTATATGGCCATACCTCTGAACAAATTCTTCCTTCCTTTCATCAGTGAGATTCTCCCATACTTGTTTTAGAGGGTCTAGCTGAGTTCCTAGAAAACTGATGCCTCTGATTGGTATTGTGACATTCTCTACCAAACTGTCTCCACAAGTTTGTTGTGTGTGCTCGACCAAGTCTGGTGACTTCACCTTCCTCGACTTTCAATGCAATGACGGGTGGGGATGTTTTACTGATATTCATATTTCCGTTTACTCCTAAATATTGATGAATTGAAACGAATGTCATTTTTTTAACAACAAATGAAATGATATATGCATGAAAAATTACATCATCTTTTTTTTTATTATTATTATTTTTTTTATTTTAAAAAAAAACTACATGGTCATTTTTTTTTATCTTAAGTTTTTTTTTTTTTTATCTTTAAAAAAAAAAAAAGTATATATGCATAAAAAACGTGAAGAAGAAAGAAATAATAATAATAAAGAAAAATGCAAAAAAATAAATAAATAAATAAATAAGAAAGCTTTATTTTATTTTACTGATATTCATATTTCCGTTTACTCCTAAATATTGATGAATTGAAACGAATGTCATTTTTTTAAACAAAAAAAATGAAATGATATATGCATGAAAAAAAAAAAATTACATCATCCTTTTTTATTTTTTATTTTAAAAAAAAATACATGGTCATTTTTTTTTTATCTTTAGTTTTTTTTTTATCTTAAAAAAAAGTATATATGCATGAAAAGAAAAAAAAAAACGTGAAGAAGAAAGAAATAATAATAAAAATAAATAAAGAAAAATGATAAAGGAAAAAAAATAATACAAAAGGATAAGAACGCTTTATTTTACTTTTAAATAAAATAAAAATAATATTTAAAAAAAACATTTGTCATGTATAAATTAAGGTGAAGAAAGATTTTTTTTTTTTTACCAAATACTCTATATTTTTTTTTTAACAAATAGTTTATCAAGTACACATGAATAATGAAATGAAATGTGAGGGTGATAAAGAAAGGAATGGAACCTAAACACTAGGTTGGCTTGAGGGTAATTATGAGTGTAAAGTTAAAGTTCTAAATTACTTAAAGGATATTAGGTTCCCAAATTATCCATAATACCATTTGAAATTGAAATGGTAAGTGGATAACTTGAGTGAGGAATTTCATACTGCCTGCACGGGAGCCGAAACTCCACGAAAGCAACAGATACTCAGTCCTCGGTCTAACTTAAAGGGTAGAGCCCGGGTAGGAGGCTCGTGAATATGTGTGTGAAATGAATGATTGATATGTAATGATAATAATAAGAATAAACAATAATTAAGCATTAATTAACATACAATTAAAATAAATAATATATAACAAATAAATAAACAGAAATAAATCAATACAATTTAAATAAATAAAATGGACCAAAAAAATAAGATAATATATGATAAAAATAAATGGCTTGACTCTCTAAAAAAAAAAAAAATGTCCCCAGTGAAGTCGCCAAGCTGTCACAACGTGATTGCGACGCGGAGCGGCCGACATCTTTTAAATTAGGTTTCTTATGAAAATAAAGTGGAAGTCGCCATCAACCATATTTGGGTGTGATTGATCACCAAATTCATTGAAAAAAGGAATGGTCTACGAAAAACAAATTGGGTTCGGGAGTCAATTGTGTGTAGGGAAGGTGTTAGCACCCTACAACACCCATTTAAAATGGTTACCATATTTTTACTTTATATTATCTTATTTTTTTTAAAGTGATAGTTCTTAAAAAAAATTGATTTTAATTTATAAAAACAAATGTCTCATTTAATCATTTCTCAACTTCAAGAATGAAGCAAGTAATAAGGATTAAAATGAGCGGGGTTACGGCCGTTAATTGAACAATATTGAAATTTATAAAATTTCACCTTAAGAAATTGAGTTTTTTATTTCTCAAAATCCATCATCGGAATTGTATTTATGTTTTAAAAACCCTTTTTTTTTATTTAATATACTTTCTTTTAATTCTATTTTTAAAAATAATATTTAAACTTTTTTTTTAAATATATTTGATTTAAACGTTTTTTTTTTTTTTAAAAATATTCTTTTTTATTCTTTTGATATCTAAAATGATTTTTTTTTTTTAATAACATTTGAATTTTTTGAAATAACGTTTATTTATTTTATTTTTATAAAATATATTCCTTTTATTCTTATATTAATACTCAAACATTTTTAAAATATTATCTTTTTATTTTGAAATGAAATTTTAATTTAAAATATTTTATTTTTAATTTTGATATATATACACATTATTGTTTATCTTTTTTATTCTTAGAATTTCTATTTTTATATCTTTTGGGGTTTTCGTAGGTTTATATGAGGATCTCGATAAGCGCATTATGCGGTCTTCACAAACGTGATGATTTCCACGCGCTTATCGAGATTCTAACAAACGCACTATTTTACTCCAAATTAATATATGTAAAAAATGTTTTTGTATTTTTAAGTATAACATGTCAAGCGGATTTTTTTATATCTAAACAAAATTATATTTTTTATTTATATGCATATCATTATGATTATCTCTAATTCCATAAACAATAATAATATAATCATGTGATTATTGAAAGAACTAATTTGATATTACTCAAGTCTTGATCCACAGATTAATGAATTGTGAAGTAAAAAAATAATTCCAATGAATATCAACAAATAAATCCACGGAATCAAACTAACTTTAAACAAAATTATTTTCAATGGAGCGTCAGTTTCAAATACGAGATCAATACGATTTGTAAAGTGAATAATGAGCATAAGAATAATCTAAAATAAATCAAACAAATCAAAATATCTTAATTCTTGAGAAATTAAAAAAGAAATTTATGACAGAAGATATACCTTGCAACCGAATGGCTCCTAAAGAAATTGATTTTAAAAGGATAGTGCTCCACTTGTCAATCCCACAAATTTGGCAATGAAACAAATAATCAAAGGCTGTTGGAAAAGTTAGATCTAACAATTTTATATGTATTTGAGCAGTTTGGCAGAGGATCGAGAGGCTGGGGAGAAAACTAAACTTTTCTTTGCTTTTGAAAGGGTCTCCGCCGTAGGTTAAAATCCTTTTTTTCTTTTTTTTTTTTAGGGTTATAGAAAGCCCTATTTAAGAACAAATTTTGAGTAGTATATAAGGAAAAAACCATTTGATTTGTCAATCAATCCGAAATTAGACCAATCAATCAGATTACCCTGTCACCAATTAGCTTAAATTACTACCAAAAATTGTTCTTTCCAAAATTAATTTCTCTTATTCAAATTTGAATTTTAAAAAAAAAAATATATATATATATATATATATATATATATTTAAACCAAAATTATACTAAATGACTTTTATAATTTTAAAAATCCACCAATTTTTAATATGAAAATTATTTATTTATTATTATTATTATTTTAAACATGAAAAATTTAATTTGGCATTAACTTTAAATTCAAAATTCAATTTACCATTTTAAATCGATTCTAAATTAAAAAATGAAATTTAAAATTCTTAATGAAATTAAGCCGGGCAAAAATACAGTATCTACACATCCCAAGTAAGTTTTGCACGTTCTCCCATATTTTTCATTCAGCTGATATTTCTTAATTTTTGAAATTATTTTCCCTCCTAATTTCGTAATTTTTGAAATTCAATTAGACAGTTGTTATACTGAGCAGTATATTGTGTACCTTTTATTGTACCATTCATACCTAATGTCAATATTATATATATTTTTCTCCTTATTGTAAGATTGTTTTGTTAGTATATATTTTATATTACATAATTTGATTTATTATTATTTTTCTTAAATATAAATCATGATGTCCAGATTTTATAGATGACATAGATGTAGTACGTGATCGTAGTGCAATAGAAGTAGTTTTCAATGGGGGCAAAGACAATCCTAACAGTCACTATATACAGAGTGTACACACTGTACAAAATGTTCCAAAAACACTACAAATGACAAGTCGTTCTCAGTTTACAAATATGTAACTTGAAGTCTCCATTGATCCTGACACTTGTATGAGATTCACTGAACAGGTAGTTTCATTTGATGAACAACCAGTACATATGATACGAACTATATCGGTTATACCAAAAATACCAGAAGAATCTGACAATTTTCAAGAAGATGATGTTAGGGGGGAAAGAGTGAGAGTCTTTTGATGTGAGTGTTATGCACTGCTGGTCTTGAATTGCTTCCTTTTTCTTGCCTTTAGAAACCACATGTTTACCAGCCCTCTTTTCTGGGTTTACTGGCGCACCTGCATCGGTGTCTGAAAAACATGTAATAATTAAGGACACTATAATGAATACGGATAGTACTAAGTGTACTAGTAGTACTAACTGTACACGTATCTACATTACTACCATTGCCATGATCTGAAACAATTTTTCCTCTTGACTCTTTGAATCTGGGCATCTGTTACAACAAAAATAAATACCAATAAAGAACAATAACTGAGTATAGCAAGAAAACAAGAAACAAACAACAAATAACCAACAAAATATGAGTAAATTAACAAGAAAACAAGGAAAACATAAAAAATCTTGATAAGTTTTACAAAGCCAATATACAAAAATTGTAATCTTAATGTAAATAGCCACATGCAAGAACATAAATTTAGATGATGAATATCCACATACCAATAAATAGCCATATGCAAGCCCAAAAATACCATAACAATAAAAAACACTTAAATTTTTTTTAAAAAAACGCAGCCAAATCAGAAAAGAATGAAGAGTGAAAAGAAAAACTCAAAGTAGTTTTAGGAAAAGATGAAAAAGTTGACTTTTCTTTTAAGAAATAAGAAAGACTAATTGTTACTAGGGTTAACCATGGCGATAGCCACTTTAGAGAGAAGAATTTTGAAAATGTGAAGGAAGAGAGAAGAATCTAGAGAGAAAAGTATATAGAATAGGAAATGAGAGGGAAAGTTATCATAAATTTTCATTGTCAAAAATTAATGCCATCTTTTTCTATTTTCCAACAATTGAAATGATGGGTCTGACCCGTCTGCCATGATCTGACTATTACTTTTCAAAAACTTAAGGGCATAAATGATATTTTACCTCTCTTTCTCTCTCCTGACACAATTAATGTGGCTACTATCTTATTTTTTAATCTCATGGACATTTTTTATTATTTTACCTCTAAAGTGGCTATTGCCATAGTTAACCCTAAAAATTATTATATTTGCTCATCTTTCGAAGATTCTTGCTCATCTTTCGAAGATTCTTACTCTGGCTGAGAACAATAAAAAAATTTCTTTTAACCATATTAGTAGGAATTGTAATATTTTTGTTCATCTTTTAACTGAGAAGACTCAAATTCGGGTATTTTTTTCATTATTGGGGAGTTTCTTTCCCACACTGGTTTATTGATATCTCCTCTTAATTTTTGCTTTCCCATTTTCTGTTGTTAAAAAAAAAAAAAAAAAAACCACATATTTATTAAATATGATTTCTCAGACCAAATATCACCTAAGATCAATCAATATCAGACCGAGGTTAGTTTTGAAATTACTTATAATTTCACTGCCATCTCGTGAGATTTTCCATATTATTGTTATTATTTAATAAATAATCTTTATTTTCTTCCCAGAAAAGTGATAGAATTGAGAGAGAAATGGACAAGAATCACCAGAGAATCACAGATTCCTCAAACTTTGAATTAGGAGATAATGAAATCAGAATAGTGATGCCTGACAAAGAAAATACAAGAAGGCTGTATGAGGCATCAAAGATTGGGTCCATAGAAACCTTGAATACCTTAATTCAAGATGACCCAAAAATTCTTCATCAAGTTTTAGTCTCCCCTTCCTCTATTGAGACTCCATTACATATTTCTGTTTCTTGTGGCCATCTTGAATTCACTCGATTTCTTTTAGATCGAAAGCCCGAACTTGCTGTCGAGGTCAATAGCCTACAACAAACACCTCTCCACTTAGCTTCTGCTAACGGAGAAATCGAGATTGTTCGAGAATTGTTGGAAAAGAATACAAGCGTTTGCTTGGTTCGTGATTCGAACGGGTTGATTCCTCTTCACTATGCGGTAATTAAAGGCCAAATCGAGATCATGGAAGAGTTGATCAATGCAAGACCGCAATCGGTTTGGACAAAGCTTGGGAATAATGGTCAAACTGTTTTACATTTGTGTGTGAAAAATAATCAATTCGAAGCTCTCAAGTTGTTGATTGAACTATTATTATTGATTGATAGCCAAGAATTTGTCAACACAACTGATGATTGTGGAAATACCATTTTGGATTTGTCTCTTATGCTAAGGCAATTTGAGGTACATGATTTATTCTCATTAAGTTGATAGGATGAATCTTCCAAAATTTCAATAATTTCAAATATAACAAATGTTTTGAAATATTTCAAAAATAACATTTCTCATATCGAGATTCTACCAATCTGGACCGGTTAAAATAGTTAGTTTGTTACCGTATTTGTTATAAATTAGTTAATCATCAAGTTGTTAATTATTGTTAAATTGCATTCTTTTGTGATACTCTTCTTGTAATAAGAGATATTATAATTGAAACACAATATCACTTCAAACTTCTAATTTTTTGAAGGTAGAGAAAAATGTCATTTTAAAAAATTTCAAAACTTTTTTTTTTTTTTGAAAATATCATTTCTTAAAATGTCATTTTTGAAAAACCCCTATATATTTGATTCTAGCCTACACTCACATACATTTGATTTTTGTTCCAAAACCTCATATCGATCGAGATATTATCGTTACTTATAATTCATCTCCATATGAGATTTTGTTCTCAAACTTATGCAGATGGTGAGATATTTACTTTCAATTCCGAGAATAAAAACCGGAACAAACTACACAGTGGCAGATCAATTTTCTACTTCAGATGATGCCATAAAAAGATCATCATATAAAAAGTTATCACAATCATCACCAGCCAAAACCAAAAAGAAAGGTATTTGGCAAGGTTTGAAGAAGTTAACAAAATGTAATGAGGATTGGTTACAACAAGTGCAAGGAACAATGATGTTGGTTGCTACGGTGATAGCAACCGTAACTCTTCAAGGTACGATCAACCCTCCCGGAGGCGTTTGGCAGCAAGACACTCCATACTCTTCAATTAACAGTAATGCTCAAAAGTTTTACAAGGGTGACAATCACACAATCTTTCAAGCCGGAACATCGATAATGGCCTCCAAACGATACTCTGTGTATCGGTTTTATATACGGTCGAATATAATCTCATTTCTTGCATCAGCGAGTGTGATTTTACTAATAGTTAGTAGATTTCCTCTGAGGAATAGGATTTGTGGCGGTGTTTTGATGCTAACCATGAGTGTGGCTGTTGGTTGTTTAGCAATTGGTTTCTTAACAGGACATTGGATGGTTAATCTTCATACAGATTCCGATGATTATGATAAATTTACTGCATTTTGGATGGCAGTTTATATGTGGTTTGGGATGCTTGGAGTAGTTGTTTTGTGTTATGTGATTCGTTTTCTCATTATGGGGTTGAAGAGAATCAAGAGGTTATTCTTTGAACAATGATCAAATAGACAATATACATATTCCACTTGCATATTATTATTATTAAATTTTTAAGTTTTTCATTTTATTGTAGACCCAAAGAGACTTGATCTTGGGATGAACAATGTAATGTGGTTTTGAATACAAATTAAGGGAAAATAAACTTTTTAATTAATAAATTTTTACTTTGAGATATTTATTATTTGTGGCGTATATATTATTAAATCACCAATAGACTCAAAAGCTTAATGGGTTGAGACATAAATTTAATCATTTATATAAATGTAAATTAAGTGGATAGCAACTTTTTTCTAACTGTGTAAAAAAAATAAGGGCCAGTTACTGAAAAACATGTTAATTATTGAAATGCCAGAACTTTTAAAAAATTACCTATATAGCATAATTATAGTTAAATATTATATTAAACTAACAAAGAAAAAAAAAACAACAAGTACATTGAAAATAATAACGAAAAATAAAAAGTTCATTGAACTATAGTTCAATATTATATTGAACTAAAAAAAAGGGCAAAAATTAATCAATAAATTCATTTTCATAGTAACGTGGAGACCAAAAATGAAAAAAGAGAAAGTTGATGTACTTGGAAAAAAAACAGAGGAGAAAAAATACAGAGAAACTGGAGAAAGCTTGGAATTTGTGGTTGAAGTGAAAAATGATGATGGAAGAAAGGAGTCAGTCATTGATGGGAATTCAACAATTTCTTGTAAGTTATTTTGGAGTGTTCTTTTGAAATTGAAGCGAGATGGATGTCATGGTGATTTGGGTATGAGAACAAAGAAAATGATACTATGGTTATGAGTTTAATGGAAACTTATGAATGTGTAATTATGGAATTATTGTTAATTTTGATTAATATTTGGACCAATTTCAAGTTATATAAAAGGACGAGGGAGAGTTTTATGAGAAAGGTTAGTTTAAATAATGAATTTAAGGTTGTGTTAAGTAAAAGTAAGTATTAGAAAAATATCATTTATGCGTGATCGGAAATATATAAATTTACAATACCCCAATGATCAATTTTAGTCCCACTCTACCATAATCATAGATTTTGGGTCGTGTGTTAGTGTGATTAGTCCTTTTGGGAGCAGTTTTGCGAGTATCCGACCAGGTTGTTTAAGAATCAAATAGATCCTTTTGATTTTACACTTCTCTTTAGCTCTTTCTTTACTTTTTTTCATCTATCTTTTAGTTTTTTCTATTAAATTTTTGGCTATTCTTTAATGGGTTCTGCCAAATTTTTGTGTATGCGATTGTAGTTCACACAGGGTCGAATCGTACTGAGTCGAATTGCCACAAGACTACAAACAATCGTTGCGGGACAAATATCGTCTTCAAGACAACGACTTGTTCATGTTTTAACATTCATACATTGTTCATCATTTTATGGATACGTTTTTGTTTCTTATAATTTCAATGTGGTTAAATTCTTGTTATTATAGTGATATATCAATATACATTTCTATGTTTATTCAATTATTGTTATTGAGATTTGGGTCCAACAAAAACTTAATAAAATAAATTCTTTTAAAAAAAAGTATTCTAACAAATTCAATTGGATAAACATTAAACGAAATCTTCCAACAATATATATAATTTCTCCCAATATATTGAGTCCAAATAAGATCTATAACATGACCAACAAAATAGAAAACTAATTACATAGACTAACAATTATAATTACATAAATTATACATGGTAGTAAATTTGATCTCCCACTTTGAACTTTAAGCTGTGGTTGAAGAAGCTGCATGAGTTTGAGAGGTGAATGAGTGCCATATCTTCTTGAACACCCAAAGGAAAAACTTGACCACCCAAATAAGAAATCGAATTATGACGCCTAGAATAACTAATAAAACTATTGAAATAATAACCATGAAACCTACCCTCGATACAATAAAATAATCTAAATTGATAGGATCAAAGTTAACCACTACCATTCCTACGAGGAAACTAAGAGCTAAGAATACAACGGCAATACACATGACTAACTTCAAGACCCAAGAACAAATCCTATTCTTTAGGGGAAACCCACTAATAATCAATAGAATCACATTCATTGATGCCAAGAATGAGATTGTATTCACTACTAAGAAAATAATGTAAACAGCTAATGTAATTCTGTGTGGAGAAGCCAGTATTGCCATACTGAGATCACGATCGATCAAAGTATCGAGTTGCCAAACGCCGCCGGGCGGGTTGATTGAGCTTTGAAAAGTCATCGTGGCGATCATCGTCGCCACCAACATCAATGTGCCTTGCACCTCTTGCAACCAATCACCCTTGTATCTAAGATGCTTCTTCAAAAGCTTCCAACATGAACTTTTCTTCTTTGTTGGCAACAGCGACGGTTGCCTTCTTCCTCTTTCGTCGTTTTCAGTTATAGTAGTATTTATTTCCATGGTGCTTGTTTCATCTGCAGGTTTTATTCCAGGAACGGAGAGAAGATATCTTATGAACTGCACAAGTGGGAGAAAAATGTAAACATTTATTAGGAAAAGTATTTGCATTCTTACTGGTGAGACGAGTTAATACTCACCGACATACATGTCATATTTTTTATTAAATCAAATATGAAAATGTATAATAAATATATGAGTTCCATGAATAAAAGTGTAGGTCCTATTCAAATGTTTTGTACAATAAAAATATGACACATACGCCGATGAGTATGAGCTCGTACTGATCACCTATGACCATGGATTATACATAAGATTTAAGAACCAGTTTGCAAAATATTAAGCTACTATATTATAAAACAAGGTTATTTTTTCAATAACATAAAACTAAAAACAAAATCAAAACCGGAAATCATCAATTAAAGCTAGGCACTTAAATTAGAATGAGAAGAATATACCTCAATTTGTCTTAGCATTAGAGACAAATCCAAGACAGTATTTCCATTGTTGTCAACTGTATTCAAGAATTCTTCATCATCAAATACCAATCCAATGAAAAATTTAAGAACCTCCAATTGGTTATTCATAATACATAAATGTAATACCGTCTGACCATTGCTTAGTTTTGTCCTCAAAGATTGAGGTCTTGCATTAATTAACAGCTTAATAATCTCAATTTGCCCTCTAATCATAGCATAGTGAAGAGGAATTAGCCCATTTATATCACGAACCAAACAAGGACCGGTATTCTTTTCAAGCAACAAACGAACAATCTCAATGTCTCCATTGACAGAAGCTAAGTGAAGAGGTGTGCGTTGGAGGGTGTCGTCGATTTCACCGATGAGTTCGGGTTTTTGATTGAGAAGAAACCGAGTGAATTCAAGATGACCATGAGAAACTGATATGTGCAAGGGAGTTTGATCAGTACTCCATGAAGAGACCAAAACTTTTTGAAGAATATATGGATCCTCTTGAATCAGTGCCTTCAAGTTTTGTATGCTACCAATTTCTGATGCCTCATAGAGTCTTCTAATGTTTTCTTCATCAGAATCAGGCATATCATGATAGTGTCCTCTATCTCCAAGAATATTGAAAGATTGGGCAAGATGTTGATCATGATGATTCACCTCCATTCTATATCTCTACTTTTAGGATTTTTTTTTTCTTTGGGGTAATGTCCATGTATGTTTTAAATTTATCATCGTCAAACAATATTTATAAAAGTTAAAGATACCCACATTATTGTTAAATCATACACTTTAATTTTTAGAAACAATGGTAAATCATACAATTCATTCCGTAATTAGTTTTAATGAAAGTGAGACATATAAATACTCTACGCACGCCACGTATTCGAATTTCGTGAAAAGTAATAAAAAGAAATTTGACAGATGAGTAGAAATTTAGAAATAAACCGTAATATTATTAAGATGTAATAATTTTCCGTTATTTTTAATTGCGTTGGAACATGTGACGTGCGTAAAATATGTGTGTCCAAATTTCGTTAAATCCTAACGGATAGAATAGGTATGACTTATAATTTTACTAAAGTACATGCAAGGTGTTTAAAAAGAAATGTAAAGTGTAGGGGTGTGATTTAGTAATAATTTAAAGTAAATATAGGTGTATTTTTAAATTTCACTCTATTTATAAATATGATTTTTTTAATAAATATATCACTGATTGAATGTAATAATAAAACAATCAATGCATGCAATAACTATTAACTAACGTGTTTAGTAAAAACACATATTTATAGATATTTTAGATAAAAGGCGACCTTTTAGAATTTGTAATCTTATTCTTTTTATCATGTATCAATTATTTGATTCCTCAAAGTTCATATATCAGATTGAACAAATATTCGGCTAAGTATGTTTAAAAAAAAAAATAGAAATTTGGATTTTGATACAATATTTATAAATCTATTATTATTTAAAACAATTTGTACATTTAATAATTTTTACCACGTGTATTAGTGAATAGAATTTATTAATGTGCGAATGAGTGATTAACTTATTGTAAAAATATATAATTCAATGTTAATCATTGAGTAACGGTTCTAAATTGTTATATTTATCAATATTTTTAAGAGTCAATATTTTCATAAATATTACCTAAAAATTACTAGATTTGCAAGCAATTTATTTTTATGTATTTTTTTTATAGGGCGTAAGCATGTAAGTATTGTTCGATGAAATTTCCACCCTTCATTTCTTCGTTACACTTACTAACATTTATTTTATTTTTAATTCAAATTTACAAATTTAGTTCTATTTAATAAATTTTAAAACTATTTAATTAATTCTATTTGATGAGTGTTTATAGATTTTACATCTTATTATCAATTTAATTTACAAATTATATTTATATATCAAATTTCTTTTATTATAAAACCATTTTGAAAATATAGGGGTATGATTTAGCAATAATTTTAAACTGTAACAGTGACATTTTTCTATATTAATATATTTTTTAAAAAATTATCCAAGATTATTCCTTGGAAATTAAGTACTATTTTCATTTTTTTTTTGTGGTCTAGGTATGTGTTGGATAATTTGACGATTTAGATTTTTTTTAAAAATAAAAATACATATTATTTTGACTATTCAAAGTCTATGGTTGATTTGCTGCATTTATATCAAAGATGGATTTTAATGCTTTCTTATCATAGATTTTTTTAGGGATTTTTAAAAACAACATTTCTCATACAAAAATTCACTAATCTCAATACATTTTTTAAATAATATTAGTCTAATCTCATATCGAGATTGGTGAAATTTTAGTCTTAGAAATATTTTTTTTTTTAAAAATAGGGTAAAATACCATTTTGGTTCATGAAATTTCACTTCAATTTTATTTTCGTCCTTAAACTTTCGAAAGTTGTATTTTTCGTCCCTGAACTTTACAATTTATTTCATTTTGGTTCTTCCATCTTTATTTTTCCATCTAGGATACTAATGAAGGGGTTATGTGCCATGTAATGATGATGTGACGTTATAGAAATACACTGTGAGGTTTAATATCATAAAAAATGATTATATAGTGAAGTTAATCTCATATTTTTCCCTTTAATTTTAGTCTTAAATCTTACTGTATATTCAATTTTTTACGTCATTTAACCTCGTTGTATATTTATATAATGTCACATTATCAATTACATATTACATAAGCCCTTTGGTAGTGTCCTAGACGAAAAAACACAGATGGAGGGACCAAAAACGAAACGAATCGTAAAGTTCAGTAACGAAAATATAAGTTTTGAAAGTTTAGAGACGAAAATGAAATCTGAGTAAAAGTTCAGCAACTAAAATGATATTTTACCCTTAAAAATATTTCAATACATTCACTATTTTTAAAATTACTAATAAAAAAATATATCATCTAATAGAATTTTCCCTAGATATTTTGGTCATTTCTGAAGTATGATTATAACGAAAATGTAAAAATAAAGTGTTTGTGAGCTGTTAGTGAGCTGTCACATTGTAAGCATAATATAAATACTCTTTCTCTCTCTCTTGTAAATGTATTCTGAGATATTTTTAATAATATTCACTCTCTCTCTATCTCTGTCTTCATTCATAACACATAAATGTAATACCGTCTGACCATTGCTTAGTTTTGTCCTCAAAGATTGAGGTCTTGCATTAATTAACAGCTTAATAATCTCAATTTGCCCTCTAATCATAGCATAGTGAAGAGGAATAAACCCATTTATATCACGAACCAAACATGGACTGAAGACATGGATTCTTTCCGAGCAACAAACGAACAATCTCAATGTCTCCATTAACAGAAGCTAAGTGTTTCACCGATGAGTTCGGGTTTCTGATCGAGAAGAAACCGAGTGAACTGAAGATGACCATGAGAAACTGATATGTGCAAGGGAGTTTGATCAGTACTCCATGAAGAGACCAAAACTTTTTGAAGAATATATGGATCCTCTTGAATCAGTGCCTTCAAGTTTTGTATGCTACCAATTTCTGAATATGTTGATCATGATGATTCACCTCCATTCTATATCTCTACTTTTAGGATTTTTTTTTGGGGGGGATTATGTTCATGTATGTTTTAAATTTATCATCTGCAAACATTGTTAAAGTGTACTACCCTTGCACTTTAGCAAAATTTTTGAATCATTCATTTTTATTAGTAATTTGTTTTAAGACATATAAATATTCTACGCATGCTACATATTCCATTTTCGGGCAAAATAATTTGACATATATGAGTAGATATTTCAGAATAACCGCAATGTTATTAAGACGTAATAATTTTTTGTTATTTTTAACGGTATTGGAATATGTGACGTATGTAGAATTAAAATTAATTGATAGAATAATGTAATTTACAATTTTACTCAAATTCAAGGGTGTTTTAAAACGAATTTAAAGTGCAGAGTATGATTTAGCAATAATGTAAATTATAGGGAGCGTATTTTAAATTTAACTGTATTTATGAATAAGATTTTGAAAAAATAAGTATATCACTGCTTGATACAATATAAAACAATCCATTTACGCGATAACTATTAATTAATGTGTTTATTAAAAATACATATTTATAATTAATGCTATCTTTCAGAGTTGTAATCTCCTTTTTTTTAATCATATATCAATTCTTTGATTCCTCAAAAATTCATTAAATTGAACAATATTCGGCCAAGTATGTTTACAAAGGAAAAAGTTTAAGAGAAGAAAAGTGTAGTTAGGGATTTTTTTTCAATGTTGTATTTTTTAGGGGTAATTATTGAAATATCATTTTTTTCATACTAATTACTGAAATGTTAGAACTTTTCAAAAATTATTAAAATAGTATAATTATAATCATTAATTTATTGAATTATAATTATATTATTTGAATAATTTTTAAAAAGTTTTGACATTTTAATAATTAGTAGGCAGATTTATATTATTTGAGATAAATTCTAATTTTTTTATTGAGTGCATATAAGTATTTTTTTCATGAAATTTCGGCAGTGCATATCTACTCTACTTACTATACACTAATATTTAATTTATTTTTAATTCAATTTTTAGTTCTATTTAATAAACTTTAAAACTATTTAATCAATTTCATTAATGTGTTTATAGATTTTACCTCTTATTTGTCAATAAATTGTACTTCTCTGTAAAAATTTCTATTTTTAAACCAATTTTAAAATATAGTGATATGATTTAATAATAATCTAAAGTGTAAGAATGTATTTTACATGCTAACACGAACATAACTCCAGTGGTTAGACACCTGCTTCCTTCTTAAGAGATCGAAGGTTCGAGTTTCCTTTCTCCAAATTTAATGTAATATCTTAAAAAAAAGTGTATTTTTCATTTCTCTTTTCTATATGAATATATTTTTTTATAATTTTTCCGATATTATTTAATTGTGGTCTAGGTAGGTGTAGATATTTTTTTAAATAAATATTATTTTGACTATTCAAGTTTATGGTTGATTTGCTGCATTAATTATATCAAGATGATGCATTCTTATCAATTCTACAAGGACATTTTTGGCTTCGTTTGGACCCATAATTTCCATTCGATTGTTAATTTTATTTTGGATCATTTTGACTTGGACAAATATTGTTTTGGTTTTTTTATCATGAAGATGAAGTTTCTTGGCAATTATCATCTTTCTCGGTCCTGTGTCTGTCGACATAAAGAAAATGATCTCTGTTATAAAATAATTCGACAACCGTAGACTTGAAAGAAGACCTAGCTATATTTTCATTAATATATATAATCAAAACGAGGAAGCTAATTTATATATTGTCATCTAACGGAATTTCCTCCTGTATATTTTTGTCATTTCTTAAATATGAGTTTATATATTATAACGAAAATGTAAGAATAAATTGTTTTGTTTTACTGTATAACGTGGGAATGTAATAAAATTACCAATGATTACAATAATATCATTGTTATAAGTTTCTTTATTAATAAATTTTACATATTAATTATTATTTATATTCAAATATCAAATTTATATATTTATATGATACGAAATGAAACTTATTTAAGTATCAAGTTTAAACGAAATTATTTATCTATATTTTTATATCTTTTTAATAATATTTTTAAGAGATTGTTATGCTTATTTACAATTCATAAAAGGAAAAAAGTAAAATAAATATAATTATTCGAATTGAAGATAATGGTGTTTTAATGTTATTGGTAGGAAAAAAAGAGTAAAGAATGGGTTATAGCTGTAATGTAATCCCTAAAATCTATGGGTGGAGGATGGAATAAAAAAAGGTATCCTACCCATGTAATTTTTTATACCATGCAATTTAAGATACTGTATATTTATTTGCTTCAAAATTAATAATAGTAATCCGGATACCCACCCCGAAATCAGAAACTACCCCTGTTCCTAACTTTCTTTATTCTATTTCATGATCAAATAAATTTAATATTTCAACTAGATAAATTACAAAGTATTGAATGAATTATTAAATTTTTACTCAAATAAACAATTCAAAGGCAAAGGCAAATATTTCTCAATATCAAATTTCAAAATCAAAATAAAAAATAAAGAGCTATTTTCATTAATAATCAAAAGGAGGCTAATTAAAAAAAAATAAAATTAATTGGTTGCGTCACTTTTATTATAGATATGACCAGAAAATTGTGCACAATTTAATATAAATTAAATATTAAAAAAAATAAAATAAAAGGGAAATCTAGTATCTATCTAACTAATAACTAAAATAAATCTTCTTTAAAATCCTCTCATCTTCAATCTTCCTCTAAGTGCCATAATCCGTCATTGATGCTTCTTCAAACTACAAAATTTAAACAATGAAAAAATAATCGTTAGTTAATTTTTTTTTCAAAACCAATATAATCTAGAATATGAACAAGAACCACAATGACAAATTTTATATTACGAAAACAGCTTATATACACATGAGTATAACAAAATTTATTTTTGTTAAACAAATAACATATATAAAATTACAACAAACTAATTAAGTACAACAAGTTTATATTATGAAAATAGTATTAGAGTGAGAAAGTAGAGAGAGAAGTAAATAAAGTGACTTATGTAATAAATGAAAAGTGAATACAAGTATTTATAATAGCTAGAACATACTAACTAACTAACTACTTTATTACTCCCCCTCAAGATGGAGTGTAAATATTGAGAACACCCATCTTGCCAAGAAGAGAAAAGAAAAGGGAAGAAGAAAGAGCTTTAGTAAATATGTCTGCAAGCTGCAAAGACGAGCAAATGAGAAGAAGCTTAATAAGGCCATCTGTAATTTTGTCGCGGATAAAATGGCAATCGAGCTCAATGTGCTTCGTACGCTCATGAAACGCTGGATTATTGGCAATCTGAATCGCTGCTAAGTTGTCACAAAATACAGCAGATGGAGATTGGAATGGTATATGTAAATCATGTAAGAGATGGGATAACCAAACAATCTCACTAGTGACAAGAGCAAGGGCTCTATACTCTGCCTCAGCCGAAGATCGGGATATTGTCAGTTGCTTCTTGGCTTTCCATGAAACCAGTGATTCTCCAAGAAAAATAAAAACCCATCACAGAATGACACGTGTGTCCAAGCATGACCCCCAATCAGCATCAATAAAAGCACGAATTTGTATTGGGGAAGAAGGAGAAGAAGAAGTGTTAAACAAAATACCCTGTCCAGGACAACCTTTAAGATAGTGTAGCAAGTAATGAGCAGCAAGAAGATGTTGTGAGGTGGGAGCAGAGATGAATTGACTCAATTTATGGACACTAAAAGTGATATTTGAGCACGAGATAGTCAAGTATAACAAGCGACCAATAAGACGTCGATAAGAAGTAGCCTCAGTGGAAGAAAGCAAATCACCAATTTTAGACGCAAGCTTCTGCTTAGAATCCATAGGAAGCAAATTCGGTTTACTCTCAAGAAAACCAATATCTTTAAGAAAGTGCTGACAGTATTTACATTGAGAAAGAAAAATACCATTCTTTGATCGTGAAATTTCGAGGCCCAAAAAATACCTAAGATCACCAAGATCCTTGAGAAGAAATTGAGTATGAAGAAAGGTTTTGACCTCCTGAATAGCTGCCATGGAAGGACATGTGATGACAGTGTCATCCACTTAAACCAATAAAGCAATGAATGAACAGCCCTGACCTCGTGTAAATAGAGAACAATTAGATTGAGATTGCTTAAAACCAGAGGAAAGAAGAGACCGAGAGAATTTTGTAAACCATTATCTCGAAGCTTGTTTTAATCCATATAAGGATTTATGTAATTTACAAACCAATCTCTCCCCCTGAAGTGAAACAGTATCAGCAGGCTTATAACCTAAATGAAGCTCCATATAAACTTTCTTCAAAAAGGTCACCATTCAAAAAGGCGTTATTAACATCCAATTGAGCAATTGGCCAAGAATATGCAGCAGCAAGCGAAAGAAGAACCTTGACAGTCACAATTTTAGCAACTGGTGAAAAAGTTTCTAAATAATCAAGACCTTCAAACTGATTGTACCCTTTAGCCACTAACTGTGCCTTATAACGATCAATACTACCATCTTGCTTGTATTTGATCCGGAAAACCCATTTACTGCCAATGGCATGATGATGAAGAGCTAAGGGTACAATAATGGACCATGTTTTAGTTCTTTCCATAGCCTGAATTTCCTCAGTCATAGCTTTTCTCCAATGTTCATGTTGGACTGCCTGATGATATATTTGGGCAGAAGATAGTCGATGATAAGATAAGACTGAGTGTAATGGATATTGAGCAGCTAGAGTGAAAGAAGAGATATTATGTAAAAGATGGCAATAGAAATCTTTCAAATAATTTGGTGGATGAGAAGATCGAGTAGACCTTTGAGGAACAGGGGATGGAATAGTAAATGGAATGACAGAAGGTATAACAGGCTCAATGACAATGGGAGATGAAGAAATATCAGAATAGACTAGAGTAGAAGGATCAATGGATAACTGAGAAGGTGTTGGAACAACAACATAATCAGTATTGAGAGAAGATGGGAAAACAATATCTGAGAAAATGTCAATTATATCTGGGGCAGGAGTTATATCCTTAAAAAGAAAAAATAGACTCATGAAAGATGACATTTCGGGAAAAAGAGAATTGTCTGGTAAACATATCATAAACTTTGTATCCTTTGATGCCTGGTTGATAGACCATGAAAATGCAAGGTTTAGCTCTGGGGAAAACCATGAAGTCGATAGCATTTGTCTATGGTATGGCCTGAGATTCTACAGTGAGTACATAATGGACGATTCTTGCTACGAAATTTATTGGAATGAAACTGTGATTTGTTATCCTGAATAGCAGCAAAAGCCAATGGTTCAGGCATAGATGCAGAAGAGTCAATGTGCTTAATGCTTCATTTTCGTTCTTCTTGAAGAACAAGAGATAGAGTCTTGTTGATTGGAGGTGAAGGATCCATAAGAAGAATCTGAGAGACAAGTTGTTCATAAGAAGGATTAAGCCCCATAAGAAAACTAAGAAAATAATCTCGCTGGAAGAAAGCATTCAACTTCTTAATTTCTCCACTAGTACATGAAATATTAGGGCTATACTCCATCATTTCTTGCCATATGATCTTCAGTGTTGTAAAGTAAGCATTGACAGAGAGATCTCCCTGAGTCAAATTCATCAATTCATGATGAAGTTGAAAAATACGAGGGTCATTTTCTTCCTAAAAACGATCCTTGAGATCATGCCAAATCTCAAAAGCAGAATCAATGTAAAGAAGACTAGCATAAATGTCTTTAGCGACTAAATTTAATAACCAGGAGACAACAACATCATTGATTCTCATCCAAACCTGAATCAAAGGACCATAAGTAGGGCAAGTCCATGAACCATCAATAAAATCAATTTTTTTCTTGACAGAAAGCGCCAAGCGCATAGATCGACTCCAAGAGTGATAATTATCACCATTCAATAGAGGAGAAACAAGAGCAGAAGAAGAATGATCAGAATGATGTCAGAAATAAGGATCATTCTGATTATGATCTGCCGAATTCGAAGTGTGAGAGGAGAAGCTTGCGAAGTAGCTGCATGTGTATCAGACGCCATGAGTGAAGAAATTCACAAGAAAAAGAATGAAATATGAAGTTTCTGTGAAGAATCGAGGAAAGAAAAGAGAAAATTCACTGAAATTAGGGATTAGACAAAAAGAATCTCACAGAAATTGAAGGATTAGACATCTGATACCATATTAGAGTGAGAAAGTAGAGCGAGAGAGTAAATAAAGTGACTTATGTAATAAATGAAAAGTGAATACAAGTATTTATAATAGCTAGACCGTACTAACTAACAAACTACTTTATTAAATAGATTCATACATATGAGTATAACAAAGTTTATTTTTGTTAAACGAATAACAAATATAAAATTACAATAAACTCGTTAAGTACAAGAAGTTTATATTACGAAAACAGATTCATACATATAAGTATAACAAGTTTATTTTTGTTAAACAAATAACAAATAAAAAACTACAACAATGTTATATTACGTTTAAATTTGTTTAACCAAGAAATCAGAGATAGATTGTTGAGACTCCCACATCAGAAAGATGAAGGGAACTCATAAGGTTTATAAGATACATGGGCTACTCCTCTCATTGCCAATTGGTTTTGAGATGGAACACCATGATATCAAAGATGTTATCAAAGCCCAACTAGCTCAAACGAACATTCGATCTAAAAATTGGATTCGGCCCAAGATTGGTGAGCCCAAAAGAGCCACCAACTTGAGGGAGCATGTTAAGAATCCCACATCGAAAAGATGAAGGGAACTCAAAGAGTTTATAAGATACACGGGCTACTCCTCTCATTGTCAATTGGTTTTGAGATGGAACCTCATGATATCAAAGATGAGTGCACTTGATGTTGAAATTGGTACTGCTGACAAAGAGGAAGAAAGGTTTTCAGTTGATGGGTGAAGCTTATGACAGCACTTCTGTTACAACAAGCTGAGAAGTTCAAGCTGCCTAACCGTTTTCTGTTTTCATTGATGCTGATGTCTTTAAATAGCTCAATGATTAATTGTAATGTGTACTGTATTCTTCCTAAACAAAAGATCTAGTGAATTAGCTCTTGAGAGCAAAGTGGATGTAGGCATTCTTGGCTGAACCACTATAATTTCGTGTGTTCTTCTCTTTCCCTCATCTTCTTCTACTATTTTCTTTTCTTTGGGCTCCATAGCAGTTGCAGGTTTAGTTTTGTGTGTAAAGAGAAGAGAGGATTTCTGGTTTGTCTTCAACACTTGAGATCAATTTTTACTACAGATCTAAAAAAGTAATGAAGTTAGTTTGGAAAATGATAGATGCAAGAAGATGAAGGCGCCGGTTTCTGGGAAAAGGAAAATTGTATGATTGAATTTAGGTGATTTATAGGAAACATAAAAGATAACGGAGAGATTTATGGAAAGATTTGGACGATGCGGGCGGTAGTACGGGTGATGGTTAGTGGTTTTGTCTGATTTAAGATCTGGAAGGCTTGACAGATGAACAATGCCGCTAATTTCATTTCCCTTTCGACTCTGTTTCGGAAATAGAAAAACAGAGATTTACATGAATATTCAAATCGGAATCACTATTTACAATAATATCAGCATGTCAAAATTTATTACAAAATTAGACTTTCATGGCCGTAGCTGGTGGTTTCGATTTTTTTTTGTTTCCATTTTGCCCTTTAGTCAATTAATTACGTAATTTTCCTTTTTGGATAATAAATTTTTTAAATGTTCTAATTCATATCTTAATTAATTCGGTTCTAAATGCCACAAAATCAGCCTATATCCCACGATTTAGCAGTTGCCTTTTCTATTTGTTTTTTTTTTTAATTTCAAATTTTCAAAATCTTCATGATTCATTCCCCATATTTTTCCCTTATCATTTGTGTTTTCAAATTTTCTGTATCTCTTCCTTTTTCTCATTTCGTTTTCTGCATCTCCATATTTTGTTCTTTTAAAAAAAATTGAATGGTCGTTCGATCGAATTCAAGTTATTGCAAGATGGACATTTTGACGAAAATTCTTACTATGTTGAATATTAGTCCTCATATTTGCATATTTTTATGTAGACTTGTCACCATTCACCCATTTCACAGTTACCATTTCCATCAGACATTTTTTTTCACCATTTTCGTCCTTCAACTTTCATTTCTTTCTAGTCTTCTTCATATTTTTTTCTTACGTTTTTTAATACGTATTGTAATGGGTCGTTCTATTGAATGCAAGCTTTTACATGGTGGTAGATTTTATGAAAATTCTATCTATGTCTTCAACTTTTTGATGTGCCAAAAAAATATAAACCTTGAAAAATTTAAAAAAAAAAAAAAAACCGGTGAGGGATTTTGGTTTCTACATCAATACTCATACAATTTAATATTTTAAGATTTTCGAATGATTATGAGTGGATGTTTACTTTTTGGCTTTGAATTAATAATTGTATGTTTATTAATCTTCTATATAATTAAATATTTAATTTTTTATAATCTTACATTTTTTTTCAATTGTTTGTTGTATGTTGTAAATGTTTATAAATTTAAACGTCATTAAATGTTAGTTTCATTTTTGGATTTCTAAGTTAACATATAAATCAGAATTTCTATAATTTTGTCTCAATTAAAATGACGTCAGCTTTTGTACAAATTAAACGAATGTTTTGTTGGAAATACCGTTTTGTATTTGAACTATAATTATATTTAAATTCAATATTTAACAAAAATAAACGTTACTAAATGCATATCAATTCTCCATTTAATTATCTCAAATATTGAATTAACATAACGTTTAGTCAACAACTGACAAAATTTAATATTTATAAGAATCAGACTTTTACATACACATCGAAGTTAATACTGACTATTAACAAATTGTGGCTTCTATCACTTCAAAATTCATAATAATCGATAACAATTAGTTCTGAACCAAAGTAAATATAAGTTCTTTTGTAAATGTTTCATGAAACTTGTATTCTTCTTGGCTTCAATACACCTAGTTGGCTAAACAAGTTGAAATGTGGTTACGAGTGTTGTGGTTACGAGTATATGCCAAACTAGTTGAGCTATGCTCATGTTGGCACCAATATCTCGAATTAAACATTGTAAAATTCGATAAATTTATGTTTTAACACTAATGTTTGAAATGAGTAAGTTGCCTTAAAAAAGAATTGAGTTATCATACTCTTACGGTTTATATTGGATAAATATAAAATTTATAAAAACTAAACGTTATTAAACTTTTTAGATATCCATTTCATACATATGTAGTTGATTACTTTTAGTAAAATGAGATTAACGTGCATTAATTTATGTTCTAACACTGCTGTTTTAAAGGAGTAATGTTGTTATACATGTATAAAGTTGCCTAGAAAAAAAATAATTGCTTGTAATGTTTTTATTTATAAATTAAAAACATTTATGAAACATAAACGTTATAAAACTTTAATTAGATATCGTGTTTCCAGACATGAATAAAACAGTAATAACATTTTTCCAAAATGAGTCTACTACATATGTTTCGTCATTCCAAACATTCAATACTAACGTAATAACATGCGGACCAAAAAATATTCAAAAATAACAAACATTCTTAATAAAGAAAACATTGTCTATTATGACTCCAGAGGCCTTCATCTTTTCAATACCCCAGGCTGACTTAAACTAAATTTGAAACGAGATTGCGAGTGATCCGGTTGTGAGCTCACACCATGAACTTCTTGTAGTAAACAGTCTCCATCTCATCCTTCAAAATTTTCAAGCTTTTGACAACCATCTATTTGAAACAGATTACAGGTTCAGTTTAATCAATAAACAAAAATAAATATTTTACTGTATAATCAGTTACCAAATATAAGCATAATTCTCATTTACGCACCAGATTTGTAAAAACGTTTGATTCGTAGTCATTGCAGGTGCCCTGTTGGAATAACTTTAGAGGAAAGTTCATAATCTGCGTATCGATAATGTTTTTGAAAAATCCTTCCCTTACTATTTTCCTTCCTTCCTTAGTCAACTTCTTCAACAACTTTCGAATTACGCTTTGTTTCAAGTAAAGTTGTGTTTTCTTATCACGATACCAGTTTTCCAATTGCACAATATATGGTGGTCCCTAAAAATGTTAAAAATATTAAAAATACTTTCAATGATTCATAAATATACAATATTTCAATTCGAATTACCTTATATGCTATCTTTTTCCTCATAGTATTCGTCCCTTTATCCTTTTCCTTTTTAACCTTTTTTTCCCAAATTTTTTTCATCAGACTAACTGATTTGTCTTCATCACAATCCTGCTATAATACATATAAATCAATGGAATAACAAAAAAAGGAATTATCTAGTTTATCAATGATATATGAAATTAAATGTTTAATAAGTTAAACAGGAAAGTAACATTAGACTAATTTATATACTGTTAACTTATATAAACATTTATATAAATTATATATTTATATGTAATCTATTTTGTTCATCACATTCACAATCCTGTTTTAACCACAATAAAACGTAAATATAAACTAATAAGAAGTTTGACAGTGTTTATCTTATATAAACATTTATAAACAGTATATAAATATTTCAATACCACCATTAAATCATCATCTTCTTCATCGTCTTTCTGTTTTTCAGTAAACGTCTCATCCTCACTGTCAAAATCCTCTTCTTCAAATTTTTCTTCTTCAGTTCTAGATTTTCTAGCTTTCTTGAACGATCCGTGATTCATTCTCTATGTTTTTCGTATTTTCACAACTAAGATTCTGAAAAATATAGATTTAATAAAACAAACTATTTTGCTTATCAAAATCATGGAAATAACAGATAAATGAACATTTAAGAAAGCATTAATGGTGAAAATAAAATACCTCTTTCGTTTTCTCTAAAGGAACTTCTGATTCAACGCTGACATTTTGTTCCTTCGATGAAATCTTCTCTTTGTTTATGGCTTCTAAGTACTGCTTCTGCCGCTACTCTAAGATCTTCTTCTTCGTAAACATTATTACTACTTCTCCTTCGATTTCTTCGTAATCGTATTTAGGGTTTTCTGAGTTTGGTTTCGTTTTTGTGTAAATTTCCGACTCAAAAGGAGGGTTATTTTGATTTTGAAATTTCAGAAAAGATGGGATTAACCGCTTAAATGTTTTAATTCGTATTTTCGAAACCCACTTTTCACGCCTCATGTCTTGTCATAACTGCCATATGTGACGTTGAAATTTAATTTCCAGACGGCGCCTTTCTTTTCTGTCAGACGAGGTTAAAATTGTCATAATTCAAATTCCCACGGTGGAGGTTGGCTAATTATGTAATTAAATAGTACACTCCCACCTTTTTGTAATTAGTATAGTGATTATGAATATAGATGAAATTAACCCATAGAAAAAAGAAATTAGATTTCGAAGAAGAATGGACCAATCTAGATTTCATCGACGAGTCCAAATCAGTGACCAATTTGTGGGTCCTGTATATGACACCATTGAATCCTGAAAAGAAGAAGAACATGATGATTTTGGGGGATTGAAATAGAGACCTCCGATGGAAATGTCATTAAAGATCAACAACAATTTATGAAAACTAAGAAATTTAAATTTTAAAATTTTAAAATAATATGAGAACAAAATCAAAATTAAGAGATAATCGAATCAGAAATTAAAGGGAAAAACGTTTTAATTCAAATATTAATTAAAACAATAAAATTTGTAATTAAAAATCAAATCAAAAAATTTAAAATGGTTAAGTATATTCCCTTGAGGGTAAATCTGTCTAAAAAAGAAAGAAGAAACCACGACATACGACCTAAATAATCTAGATTTGTAATTTATCTCCACATTTAGATATTGTTGTAATTAGTTGCACCAATTTGATTTTATGTGTAAATATTTCAAAAATAAAAGTCTTATAAATAATTTGAAAAAAAAAATTCATTGGGATAAATGCAAATCATACCACATAGTTTATAAAATTATAAAATACACCTCTATGGTTGATTTGCTACATTAGTTATATCAAGATGGAATTGTTAGAATCGAAACTCAAATAACAACAATTGAGATAAACACATCAATATATATTAATATTGACACTGTTTACATAATCAATATATTAATATTGACACTATTTACATAATCAAAATAGATCAGTAATAACAAGAATTTAATTAAAATAAAATAATGAAAGACAACTTTACAAAGCATAAATCTTCAAAGCACGGTCAAAGTCGATATTGCCTCACTCGAATTGTTTGCTGTTTGATGGTAACTCGGCTCGGTAAGATTCGATGAAGCATTTCATTAGTTCAACAATCACAATCTAACGAACCTGGTAGAACCCCTCTAAAAAAGCTCTTCAAAACTTTATACAGATAAACAAAAAAACGTGAAGAACACAAAGAACTAAACGGACAAATCAGATATAATAATTCACTACAAGAAATATAGGCATTGCCGGCAGCCTTTACCGACAAAAATATTTCACCGGGGCTTTTCGTTGAAAAAGTCCCGTCGAAATAGCCTATACAGGCGAAAAATGTACTTCGCCGACATAGGCTAGCCAATGAATGGCCAAATTTCACCGGCATAGCCATGATCGGGCTGCCCCCTTTTATGTGGCTATGCCGGTGAAATTGTTTTCGTCGGCATAGCTAATGCCGACGAAATTCGCCGACATAAATAAAAATATAAAAAAAAAAATTAAAAATAGCTAATACCGATGAATTTCACTGGCATAGCCCACTTTTGCCGACGAATTTTGTCGGCAATACCCCCATATTATTATTTTTTGAAATATTTAAATAATTTACTTTGTACTAATAGATTCGGGTGGACTCGAACCACCAACCTCTCAAAACTCAATTGAATTTTGAGCGCTCTACCATTTTATGAGCTTATGAATCTTCATTTGTAAAAAATAAAAGTCTAAGGTGCTCTAAACATGATAACTTTTTTTTGCAAAAGTAAACATGATAACTTAGATTATATCTAACCCAAGTTTAAGGAGCATGAAAATATCCTTAAAATGTGTGTATGAAAAGTACAAAGACACCGATAAAGTAACGCTTTACACATATACATGAAAACATAATGCAAACATAATTTTAATGAGAAACCAAGAATATCAAAGTAATGCTTAAACCCATAACATCTTTCAATCATAAATGATACACATTCACAAGAAGAGGTAATATAAGAAAAAAAAGACGAAACTCACCGTAAATGGCCAAAAACGCCGGAGAATTCGAACATCGCCTACTAAAATAAACATATGTAGTTAGTTAGAACCAAACAATCATAAAAATTTTACTTTATTAAGGAGAAGAAGGTACATAATTACATTCTATCCCAAATTTAATCATCAATTGCAAATCAAAAATTCAGAAAAATAAATGTTACATGAATATAGAATTCTAATCGCCGGAGGAGAGTATGAAAACTAGAACATAAAACAAAATATCTAAACTTTCTAACTAAAAAAACATCAATGAATATAGAATTAGAATAAAAAAATAAATACATATAGAATTATTACATAAACAAAAATGCCCAATTTAAAAAACAAAATACCATAACATGCAGAAATTGTAAATTTAGGGCAATCTAAAAAAAAACAAAAGAATGAAATCTAACCTTTAATAGCTTTCAAGTGTGATAGTTCCTTCGAAAATATAAACAAAAATCATTACATTTAAAATTAGTTCTACCACAATCAAACTCAAGGAAAAAAAATCATGAGTTAAAATAACCCAATGTATCAAATCTCATCAAACAACCATATTTCATAACTAAAAAAAACATCATTTGAACATTCAATTGGAACATAAAACACAAAGCCCCAAAAAATTTCAAAAAAACCCTAACACTTCCCAAATCTAAATTAGGGCAAAAAAACTCAAATCATATTCAAATACTTATTTCCTACCTAACATCATCCTTTGATAAACGAATTATAAACATAAACCAAAAGCCCCAATTTTTTTTTCAAACCCTAATATATAGAAACTGTAGATTTAGGCTAAAAAAAACCTAAAATCATGCACCCTAAACACAAAAATAGTAATAGTACATGAGTTAGAGGCATGAATGTTAGGAATGGTGTCCTAGAACTTGTAATTATTTAATTATAATAATTTATTTCGAATAAATTAAATAAATAAACATAAGTTCTTTATATTATCTAGATTGATTCAATTGACGATATTAGCAATATATGGAAATATATAAATATCAAACATTCAAATAGTAAACCCTAAGTTACTCTTATGAAATCACGACTTAGTATGTGAGTCATACAAGAGGATTAAAGTCGAGATGAGTAACTTAAAAGTGTCTACAGTAAATGGATAACGTTTGGGAACCTTATCCTGGTAACACTGTTGATAGCTTCGCATTTTGTTTATAGACAAATGATCTAATCCTGATCATTCATGTGGGAGACATGAAATGGAAGTATCATATGCAATGTTGATTGTATAAGACAGGACCACGATGTTCGATCAAATTTCTCATTAGTACCGTTTTACAGAAATGATCGAATATCAAACTAAGTTTATCAACCGTGATAGATCTCAATCTTGAGTGAAATGCGGACTCCTATTTGTGGAGTTATGTTCTTTGATTCACATGGTTGAGAGCGATCCGTAAGAACGCTCAATACACTCTGTTTTGGGAACATGACTAGATAAGTAGCTGGGAACTCATTTTCACGAGATGGAATTCATAACTTTCCTATAAATTAACCGGTATCGGTACGATACCTAAATATTTTAGGAACTTTAGGAAACTCCTTGATGTACCGATTCGAGACATGAACGAGTGGCGCCACGACTTCTATTGATCACGAAGTATATTATCTCTAGTTCGACTAAAGATAATGTTCATTGGAGAATCAGCGGGAACACAAGGATAAAGCGGTAATTACAGGGGCAAAACGGTAAATTTATCCGCTTGTAATTATGAGGGTTCCACGTGAAGGATTATATCACGAGATATAAATAAAGATAAACTAAATGGACATAACTCATCTATAGTGAGGGGAGTTCAGCTATGAATCTATAGTGGAATTATTCATAGTTAGATAATAAGTAATTAACGATTATGAGTTAATCAATTAATTGACTAATTATTAAGCCCATGATCTATAGGTCCATCGGGTCCCTATGCTAGCCCAAATATCGTAGTCGCGAAATCAAGTAGAAGAAATGGAAATTCTAAGTAAAGTGAATTACTTAAAATAGGCAATATTAATTGTTTAAATATTGAGTATATTTAAACCAGGTAATTAATATAAACATTATTAATTGTTTAAATAATGAGTTTATTTAAACAGGAAATTAATAATGAAATATTATTAATTAGATATTATTAATTATTTGAATATTGAGTATATTTAAATGGTAATTAATAATTTGAAATTAATTAAAAATTATTAATTGTTTAAATAATTAATTTTATTTGAACGGAAATTAATAATTAAAATTAATTAATTAATAATAAAATATTGTCAATAAAATTATTAATTAAATAATGAGTTTATTTAATGGAAATTAATAATTATAATATTTATTATTAGTTATTTAAATAATGAAAATTATTTAAATGGAAATTAATAATTAAATATAAATTTGATAATATTTAGTCGGGAGAAAATATTAATATTATTAATTGTTTAAATAAAATATTTTATTTAAATGGTAATTAATAAATAAATTAATTAAGTTGGACTTATTAATTTAAGAGAGAGTTTCAAGCCCAATTGGATTAATGAACCCAATTGAAATTGGCCCAAAATAATTAATTAAATAAATTTGATTTATTAATTATTTATTATTAATTTTGGCCTTCATAGATAATTTGTAGGAGATAATTATTTGAATTATATCCTATAATAATTATATAGATTTATTTACCCAAGATAAATAAAATAAAGAAAAGAAAATAATCTCCTATTTATCTATGGCATTTTCGAAATTGCAAGATAAAGGAAAGAGATAATCTATTTTCTTTTTGTATTTATCTCTATAGATTAATCCTAATGGGATTAGGATTCCTATTTTTCTATAAATAGGAGGGATGGGTCATTCATAAATCATACAATCTAATTCCATAGAAAGTTGGAACTCTCTCTTCTTCCTCTCCCTCCCTCTTAGCCGATTTTCCCTAGTCCATTGGGAAGAAAATATTTTTTCTTCTTCCCAATTTCTTCTAAAGTTCGATCCCACAATCGGGTTTCGTTTGATCGATCGGGATATAGCGTAGAAGATCCGGTGTTGCTGAGGATTTGATGCTGTAAAGAAACCTCCAACAGATTCTCCATTTATTACTCAATGTAAGTTTTGATTTTAATTTTCGAAATTTAAAGCATGAATCTACATGTTTTTTTCACAAATTGCATGATATTAATAGATCCGTTATTAAATGTTAATAAGTTTACTAAATAAATTTCCGCTAGTTTAGTAAATCATCCCTTCAATGAAATGGCAAAAAAAAAAAAAAAAGAAAACTCACCTTCAATCGCCCTTGTTGCCGGGGGAAGGGAGAACAAGGAAGAAAAAAAAAGAAGAAGGAGAAATGAGGGGTTGTCTACGGGTTGAGGATTTTATCCCCAGGGGCTATGCCGACGAAATTCAATTCGCCGGCATAGCCCTTAGGAGGGACGCGCGAGTCCCTCTTACTTTAAGTCGCAAGACAGGCTAAATTTATAATTTCGCCGGCATTGCTTTATTTATAAAATAATTTTTAAAAAAAAACTTCCTCCTTAGGCAAAGCCGGCGAAAACAACAATGTTGCCAACATTGCTTTACTCTTTCCTTCTCTTTTTACCTATGCCGGCGAAATATCCAATCTCGCCAGCTTTTCTTCATCTATGTCGGCGATTTTCATTTCGCCGACATTAGTTCGCCGGTAAAGACTAAGTTTTTTTGTAGTGATTTGATTTTTAGATCTACATAAAATGAAAAGAGAGCCTCCTATTCATTAGGAGGTCAAAACTTGAAACTCCCAAACCAATTTATAATTGATAATAAAGTCCCAAAATTAATACATATGAAATAGCCAAAATAACGGACATAAAACGGTAGAAATAAAGGCCAAAAAATGGACGCCACTAAGGGCTCGTTTGGTAACCTTCTCAATTTCTGTTTCTTGTTTCTATTTCTCATTTTTTTAAGAAATGGAATTGTTTGGTAACTCTTCTTGTTTCTTATTTCTCATGTTTTTAGAAACACTTCCCAAAATTGTGAAGAAATTTTAGAAACAACAAATTCTTGTTTCTTGTTTCTTATTTATCTTTCTTGTTTCCAAAGTTTTCAACACATTAATAAATCATTACGGTGTCCCGTTTTGACTTATAAAATATATTATAAATATCCAATAATTATATTAATATAATATTTTTAAATATATCATTTAAAATTGTAAATTTTTTAAATTGTTTTTTTTTAAAATGAGAAACAGAAACAAGAAATAGTTACCAAACACATTTCTGTTTCTTTTTTCTTCCAAAAACAAGAAATAAGAAATAGTTACCAAACATGTTTTTGTTTCTCTTTTTAAAAAATAGGAACAAGAAACAAGAAATAGAAATAAGAAACCAGAAATGGAAACGAGGAAGGTTACTAAACATGCCCTAAATTTACAAATTTCATCTGTATTTCTCAAATTCAATTTGCAATTAAATGACCACTCAGCCACTGACTTCATATTTGACTTTGAGTCAAATACGCATATGAAGTTTCGTTGAAATTTGTAATATATAAATACATATATAATATTAAATCTAATTTCAATAAATCATAAAGGACATAGCTTTTTATACATATTACTTTCAAACATTATTTTATATATATATATATATATATATTATATTATATATAAAATTTCCAACAGGATTTTAATGCTGTTTTATCAATTCTCCAACGATATTTTTGGCTTCATTTGGACCCATAATTTCCATTCGATTGTTAATTTTATTTTGGACCCATATTGGACAAATATTGTTTTGGTCTCTTATTATGAAGATGAAGTTTCTGGGAAAATTTCCTACACTACCGTAGTACTCAATTCTCCATCCATCCTCCATTTATTAATTGCCATCTGGCAGTTGGACCGGGAGAGTTTTGGACAATTTATTTTTTCGTTTCTCTAATTCATGGGGCCCACAATTTTTAATTGAATCTATCATATAACTTTATTGCCCTGATTTTCCATTTTAAACCCTTTCATTTTAGGGTGAATTTCACTAATAACCAAAAAAATAATGGATATATCGAATATACCGGATGTTTTTATTAAATATCAAAAGTACCCAAAACCGCCACCGGCCAAATTAAATTACATTGTGAAAGGACAAACATGCCCCTGATTTAATTTCTCCTTAATTTGTGTAAAATTTAGGGTAAAATGCAAATAAGACCCCTGTGGTCTTTTCAAAATGCATGAGCACCCTCTGTACTTTGAAAATGGCAAATCGCACCCCTGTGCTTCCAATTTTTTTCAATCAGACCTCTCCCCTTCAATGTCAATAATTTTCTTTTAGCCATAACTTCTTCGTTTGAACTCCGATTTTGATGATTCAAGATGTTTTGGAATCTTCACTTCCGGCTTTACATAATTGTCGCTTCAAAACTTTGAAATCATCAATAACCAAAAGAGTTAACGATGTCAACCATTCTTAGTGTTTCGATGTTAATAAAATCTTTTATTTATTAATGATTTCAAAGTTTCGAAGTGACATTTATGTAGAGCCTAAAATGAGGATTCCAAAACATCTTGAATCGTCCAAATCGGAGTTCAAACGAAGAAGTTGTGGCCAAAAGAAAATTATTGACATTGAAGGGGAGGGGTCTGATTGAAAAAAATTGGAACCACAGGGGTGCGATTTGCCATTTTCAAAGTACAGGGGGTGTTCATGCATTTTGAAAAGACCACAAGGGTCTTATTTGCATTTTACCCTAAAATTTAAGGAAAGTTATAAAATTCCTTAAATTTTACAAAATTAATGGAAAAATCAAATCTAAATAAAAATAAAAACTATAACAAAAATAAAATAAAAAATCTTCAAACTTCAAACTTGTTCTTCAACCTTCTGACTTCTTCTTCATGGAAAAATCGAACGTCTTTCTTGTTCGTCATCCTAAAAAAACAAAGATAAAAAGTAAACAGTTTATTAATGTGCACTTAAAATTGATTTCGGACACAAAAATTGATGAAACAGTTTTGAAAACATATGTAAAAAAGGCTTTCAAAATAAACATTGAATAAAAATAAACATTTCACTAAAAGTAACTTATCTACAAAATACATAGAAAGCAAGTTCTGAGAATTGAAAATGTAATTTTTTTTATAAACGTTTACTTTTAGTAAACATTTATTTTGGAAAAATCAAATGTCCTTCCTGAGATAGCGAATGCACAAAATTGGAGATGAAAAAGAATTGGAAGGTACAAATTTTTATAAAAGCGTTTCTTGTTAGTAAACATTTATTGATGTACCTTAGTTCTGCTTTCTTCCTCAATTGAATAGAAACACGAGCCACAACAATGATCACCTTCGTCTATTTTTTGGATCTCGCAATGAATTTGAATCATGACCGGAAAACCAAACCAAGTAAAGAATCATAAGTTTGGTGGCCAAGAAGACGGTCAAATTTTTATAAACAATTGAAAATGTAATTTTTTTTATAAACAGTTTACTGTTAGTAAACATTTATTTTGGAAAATTCAAATGTCCTTCCTGAGATAGCGAATGCACAAAATTGGAGATGAAAAAGAATTGGAAGGTACAAATTTTTATAAACAGTTTACTTTTGGTAAACATTTATTTATGAAAATTCGAATGTCCTTCCTGATCGTCCTCTTACAAAATACAGAGATAAAAAATTAAAACGAAAGAGAAAAACAATTCATCCAGAGATAGAGCGAAAGCACAAAATTGGAGATGAAAAAGAGATCAAAGTTTCTATAAATATGTAAATAGAAAAATAAAATAAATGTTGCACAAAAATAAACAGTTTAAAAATTCCTTCAGATCTGGAAAAAAAATTCAAAGAAATTATGCATATTTCTCCAATTTTCGAATTGTATCTATCCCTTTACGAACAAATAACCAATATAAACATTTACCTAAAAGTAACTTTGGGTGTTTTCGAAGTGGACAAACGGAAACATTCTTCGCCGGTGATTCGGCCGTGTATGAGACAGATTGTAAGGTATTTGGAAGGGGAATCAGAGCTGCAATCAATCGGGTTGTGGGTTTCGTCAAGTGGGTTAATGTATTCGAATCGGGGGAATGGAGATTTCGTGATTTCTTCTTATCATCGTGTTTCGTTGGAAAGGACGTCGTCGAGTTCTTCCATGGCTGAGTGTATTCTGTAGGAAGGTCGCAGATTTAGGAGTGAAAATTATATGTAAATATATGGGAAGAAGAAGAGGAAGAATATAAAAGGAAAAATATAATTTAGATTTGGTAACTGACAAATCAAAATCAAATTAATATGATAAAAAAGGAAAGATATCAGTCATTAACTAAATCCCAAGAATCATGGAATCATAGAAAATGATCACGGAAAATTGAAAAAAAAAAGAAAAAAAAAAGAAAAAACGAATAAAAAAGGGTAAAAATGTAAACTGTATAATTAATAGCTACGGTTGCGCCGCCCGGAATGGATGTTTTTTGGGTAAAAGTATAATAGAATCTTAACAACCGGTAATATTGAAATTGGGTGAATTAATCAAGATACTAGTGATATTAATCTCTTCATTTTATATCAGTCTTTAACTCCTTTTCAATTTCTAATACCAATCCGATAAGAGTTTTTATCCCTTACATTTTTTGTCCCCAGATGATTGCCAATCTTAACCGTTTTTCTACGATATTTATAAAAATATGTTTTTAAAATATTTATAAATATAATATATTTTAAGTATATATTTTTTTATAAATAATGATTAATTAACATGATAAAAATTATTATATTTACAAATAATTTTAAATAATGATATTTTTTTTAATGCTTTTCTTTCCATTTTAGTATTTAGCTTTGTTGTCTTTTTATTTATTTTTTCCTTTTCTTTTTTTCAAATAATAATAATAATATATATAACAGTTTTTTTTTATCATCGTATGTTATTTTCAAAGTCATCTTATTAATTTTCTAAAAAAAAGAGAAAAAAATCATCTTATTAAGCTTAGAGTTTAAAATCTCTATAATTTGAAAAGGGAAGTAAATTAATTAAAAAAAAAGGGGAAGAAAAACATTTTCAGGTTTAGAAGTGGAAATTGAAAATAGTGAAAAAAAAAACAATGATTTTTTTTTATATGGAAACAAAGCCAAGAAGTAAAATGGAAAAAGAAAAGCTTAAAAAAAGGGAAGTAAATTATTATTTAAAAAAAAAGGAGAGTAGAAGAAGAAAACAAATTGGATTGGAAATGGAAATTGAAAATTAGAGAAGATTGATATACGATGGAAAAGATTTACCTGATAAATCATTGGCGAGAGACTAAAGGTATAAACGATAAATTCAATTAAAAATTGTGGGCCCCACGGATTAGAGAAATGAGGAAATGAATTGTCTAAAACTCTCCCGGTCCCACTGTCAGATGGCAATTAATAAATGGAAGATGGATGGACAATTGAGTACTACGTTAGTGTAGGAAATTTTCCCGAAGTTTCTTGGCAATTATCATCTTTCGCGGTCCTTTCTTTGTCCACATAAATAAAATGATCTCTTTTATAATTCGACAACCGTAGACTTGAAAGAAGACCTCAACCTATACGTAATTGATATTTGACGGATTTTTAAAAAAATGACATGGTAAGATTTGATATTTTCAGAAATAGTAAAAGATTTGATTTTTTTTTTTAAAAAAAATAACATTTGTTAGCTTAAGATTCATCAATCTCATAATTAGATTCGATGGAATCTCAGTTTGAGAATTGATATGTTTAAAATATTTAAAAATATTTACTATTTTTAAAATTAACTAATAAAAAAAAAGTGTCATATGATGGAATTTCCCTAGATATTTTAGTAACTTATGAGGTATGTGTTTACATATTGTAACAAGAATGTAAGAATAAAGTCTTTCTTTCTGTATTTGACGGTGGGAATGTAACAAAAACTTAACAATTATTCTAATAATACCATTGTTATAAGTTTCTTGTTGTTAAATTCTACATATTAATTTGATTATTATTATTTATATATTTATATGATATGAAATGAAACTTATTTAAGTATCAAGTTTAAATGAAATTATTTATCTATTTTATAAAATCTTTTTAATAAAAAAAAAAACCTTATAGATTGTTATGCTTATTCACATTTAATAAAGGAAAAAAGTAAAATAAATAATTAAATTATTATTATTAAAATTGAAGATAATGGTGTTTTAATATTATTGTAGGGCAAAAGAGTAAAAGATGGATTACAGTCGTACTGTAATCTAAAAAATCTATGGGTGGAGGATGCAATAAAAAATGGTCAGTTACCATGCCCTTTAAGATACTTAGATATAGTTAATTGCTTCAAAATTAATATTGTAATCCGGATATCCACCCGGTAACTTTCTTTTATTTAGATTTCATGATCAAATAAGTTTAATATTACAACCAAATAAATTAAATTTAAAAGTCAAAATAAAAAATAAAGGTCTTATAGACAATTTGAAAAAAAAATGTTTTTAAAAATCATATTCACTGGGATATATGCAAATCACACTCGGTGGTATGGGAAACTGTAAATCACAATTAAAAATATCGGAAGATTATTATTTATTACGGATGTGAGATCTTGATAATCATGGACATCCATCTCAAAACCAATTGGTCATGAAAGGAGTAGTCCATGTATAATGTGTGATTCTCAATATGTCTGCTTATGATGGTGCCTGTTTTGAGCTCACCATTTTTGGATTGAATCTCTTCTTTGGATCGACTGCTCATTTGGGCTTTTTGGGTTATGATATCATTTTAATATCATGAGCATCCTCTTAAAACTATTTGTGATGAAGAGGGGTAGCCAATGTATCTTATAAACTTTGTGAGTTTCCTTCATCTTTCTGATGTGAGCTTTCAACATGCAAGAATTTTTTATTTTATACTTTGCCAAAAAATGTTATATTTTATAAATTCGAAAACATCAGTTGAAATTTACAAATTATTTTAATGGAACTTAAAACATGTAGCTAACGTAGAATAATGTGTCCGGAATTTGTTAAAAAATAATGAGTAAAAGGATATGATTTGCAATTATACTAACCAAATGGGTGTTTAAAAACATTTTTAAACTAGAAGTATGATGAATTTATCCCTAAATATTTACAAAATCTTTGGTATAATTCATGTGCCTAAGAAACTAGCTAGTGATAATAAATCGATAAATAAAGAAAGAAAATTTCATTCTTTCACACTCCAAGAGAAAAAGTGGTCCGAGATAGCAGCTGAGATATGGAATTGAATAATAGCCAATCTTCCAATCTTGAAAATGGAGGACACAATGAAATAAGATTAGTGATGCTAACTGAAGAAAACTCGAAAAGGCTTTACGAGGCATCAAAGTCTGGTTCTATACCAAATTTGAAGGTATTGATTCAAGAGGATCCAGATATTATTGAAAAAGTTCTAATCTTCTCTTCTAATTCTGAGACTCCCCTACACATATCCGTTTCGCACGGTCACCTTGAATTCACTCGGTTTCTTTCGGATCAAAACCCCGCGCTCGTCGTCGAAATAGACGACGTCCAACGCACACCTCTCCATTTAGCTTCCGCTGATGGAGACATCGAGATTGTTCGAGTGTTGTTGGAAAAGAACACGAGTCCTTGTTTGGTTCGTGATTTGAATGGCTTGATTCCTCTTCACCATGCCGTGATTGCGGAGAAAATCGAGATAATGAAAGAGTTGATCAATGCGAGACCACAATCAGTATGGACAACACTTAAGGATGGCCAAACAATTTTGCATTTGTGTGTTGAAAATAACTGTGTGGAGGCTATTGAGTATTTGATGGGGCTGGTGATTCAAGATCAAGTGTTTCTTAATACAATTGATGACAATGGAAACAGCATCTTAGATTTATCTTTAACGCTAAAACGAATTGAGGTACATTTCTTCTTGTTTTTCTAATTAATTATAATTTATTTAGCTGGAGATTTGTTTTGAAATGGTTTAAGAATAGTATTTTTTCAAATGAAACTTTTTTATTTTTATTTTGTAATATTTAAGTATGTATTCTAAAATATTTTACAGTGGTTTTTTGAGATTTTCATAAACAATTACTAATATATAGTCAAATATTTGAATTATAATTTGAAATCACTTTTAAGAAATTAAAAATGGGAAAAACTTAATTGACTGCGTTAATTAATTTTAATTTCAATAAATTGAACATTAAACTTAAATAAGTGGTCAAATCAATATCTCTATTAGTTTTTTTTTTTTTTTTTTTAATGCATTGGGCACTCTAGTTGGGATTGGAATACTATTTATTTTGCTGGGGAAATGACTTGTTTCATCCCCTCAAATGAGCCATGTGAAGCAAGCGAGTTTCCGACATGTGGCTTGGCAACTATGGCGAGGACTTGGCACGGCGAGAGCCTTGACGCAGGCAAAAGACGTGGTGGGGTGCCTTTGTGGCACTTGACAAGGCACAGGGACATCTATAGGTAGGGGCATGCCCAGCCAGACAGACGTAGGAGCGCTGATGGCAGACATCCGACGAGCTAACGTGGGCGAACAGACACTCACACAGGCGACAATGACTGTGGGCGGGTAGACACGCACATTGATATGGCATGTGGGCATACACGCATGGAGACATACGCCACGGCAAGCTCGGATGCACGTTGGGGTCAAGCCAGTGTACGTGCGTGGGTGAGCAAACACGCACATTGGCAACAACATGCATGGGCGAACAACCAAGCATATAAGTGGGCGCTGACAAGCATCAGCAACGGTGCTAGATAGGGAGCACGCCCACATGAGGCACACGGACACCAGCATATGGGCACGCCAGGCCAAATGACAAGGCGCCTATTTTTATGACTGGCGGTTACAAATGGGAAGGAGTGGCGCTAGTGGGTCTTAAAAATAAGGAAGTGATCCTAAGATGATGCATTGAGGCCAATAAAATAGGAAAAGAACTACCCATGACCTTAGTGGGGTGTGGGCTTCTAAAATTAAAGGAATTTGGCATACTCTCCTATAAAAGGGGGTGGTTACCTATTTTCATGGAATTATAAACTACCCACTAAGGTAGTGGGTTATTGGAGCCTTTCTAGGAGGCCACTTCTTCCATAGTTGGTGGCATGCAAGACACCTCACATTAGAGGTAGTTATTGGGATTACATGGAGGCATTTGAGGGCGACACATCATCCAAAATGCATGGAAGGACAAAAACGACATTCCCCATTGTGTATAATTTCCTGAGCCTCATTGCTTATAAATAGACTATTCTACGAGATGTGTAGACAAGTCCTTCCTCGATAGAAGGAAAGTCTCATATTCTTCCTTGTAAGAAGGAAGTTTTCATCATAGTCTTCCTCGTGATAAGGAAGGTTCTCAGAGTTCTTGTGAGTTGGTAGCAAGTTCTCTTAAGTATTGGTTAGAGTTATCTAATACATTCTAATCTTTGTATAGATTAGGAAGACCCAAGTGTATTGAGACACTTGTGGAGAGTTTTGACCTTTGTATAGTGTGAAACAATATTCCTTTTGTTAAGTAAGAAAAGGTTGGGAGATTTTCTCGTATACTTGTGTCTTTCTCTTCTTGATCTTATTGTGAGTGTTATCTACTTCAAGTGTGTGACTTGTGAGAACCCATTTGAGCGTGTCATCTAACTATCCATCAACTATAGTGCTTGTGACTCATCAAGTGTCTTCCTAAGGCTCGATTGAGTATGAGAAAGGCTGATTAGGAGAGCATCCTAGTGCCACACGGGGCAAAAATTTAGAATTCCGCATTTTGATTCCGTGACAGTTTGTATCGGAGCTCAGGTTAGCTAGTGACGGGCTGATATAATCGAAGTTGGTATCAGAGCTAGGTTAGCTTTTGAAGATTGATATCATAGAAAATTGGTATCACATCTCAATTACATTCAGGTGGGCGCCAGTTTGTTTCCAGGTTTCATCTTATTCTGACTCACTACTCTGATACCGTGACAATTGGTATCAGAGCAGGTTCATCACAATCACAAGGTTGTTTTGTTGATGAATATTGGGAAACTTAGGTGAGTTAACCCAGGATCTTTACAAGCAAGTTGGTGATCATAGCCACGGTGGGCTAAACAAATGGAAAGTGTTATTCCATCCTGTTATGATGATAGAGACACTCTGTAACGACCCGAAACCGTTAAATCCTTTAAATTCAAATGCACAGCGGAAGACTTGGTTTTTTTTTTTAAAAGGGCATGTGTTCATTTAAAAATCGGATTATCCAAAACCTGTTTACATTGGCCCAATACAGAGAAAACATTAAAAGTGGAATGCGCATTCCGAATTAAGATTTAAACTTCTAAAAGAGCTTCAAACCATAAGACTTTTACAAATATAAACAAATGCTCTCCCAAGCTCCAAAAATACAAAGTAAGAAAAGTACAACTATGAACAAAGCATTTCAAGGATGCTTTACAAAATATATTCCCGTTCTTGTCCATTCATCTTCTCGATAAGTCAAACGACGCCACCTCCCCTACCACGTCCCTTACGACGAGATTTACCTGAAAAATTATAAGTGTAGCAACATTAGCATAAAAATGCTAGTGAGAGTAAAATGAAAGCAAAATCTATGAACCAAATTCCATACCGGAAATTGTGTCCAAAAAATTAAATTACTCCTTACTACCCATTTCACACTTCCAATTTCCACACAATCATACAATTGTAATATAAGTTCGCATACATAGACTTTTAATCCCGCAAAGTAGTGGAATAGATACTTGAAGTAAAAGTACTAACTATTAATAAGTCTTTCTAACAATTTTAATTAGTATAAATAATTGTATCTCAAGCTTTCTTTGTTACCACACAAATTTCATCTTAACGTGTTACCGTATGGATCAACATCAACATACTACCACGTACGGTCTTACCATATCACTAGTTATCGTAACGTGTTACCGTATGGATCAACATCATCATACTACCACGTACGGTCTTACCATATCACAAGTCATCGTAGCGTGTTACCGTATGAATCGACATCAACATACTACCACGTACGGTCTTACCATATCACAAGTCATAAAGTTTCCTAGTAGGTTAGATAATTTAAATAAGATACTATTAAGCTACTAAAGAATATAAACCACTTAGAATTATACGAGGTAACTCTCAAGTGCAACTTCCAAGCCACTTTGACTCTCGAACCACTCAAAGGACCTTAAACTTCCACTTTCATCTCTAACCTCCAATTTCATCTAACTCTTCAATTTCATCTTACAAGACTTCCAAATCACACTCAATCTTGATTTTCCTCCTAAGATCACTAAAACTCCAAAGTCACTCCACTCACTTCCGAGTCTAAGTCACCAACCAAAGTATTAACTTCTAGAAGTTAGTTTTACCACTTAACCTCGATAAACAATAACGTAATGAAACTTAATTCATATGGTTACTAACTTCCATTTTAAACTCACTTTGGATTTGTAGTCAAGCTTCCCAAAGTATCAAGATCAAATCCACGCGATCAATCACAATCCTACAAATCAATTACACCTAACAATCATTAATTAATAGAAAATCGAGCAAACGACATCTAAACGCATTAAACGATGAAAAACCCAGAAATAGACCCTAGGCATGCTCTCGGCCATGCAAGGAAAGAGGGCTCGGTTTCAGTTTTCCGGCTTTTATGCATTTTAGAGGCATTTCAGGTTGGTTTTGGGTACTTTGGAGATTCGTAGTATCAATGGGTAACTGTAAATTGGGGTTTTGCACCATAATCGATTTCTGAAAAATTAAGTAAAATGCAAAATAATAACAAACTAAACACCCTAGCCATGGCCAAGTGAGAGGGGTTTTCAACTCAAACTCGGTTTTAGGGTTAGGAAAAGTTTCTAAAATCGCCTAAAACGTCTTCCTCGACTGAAATCTTCGAGTTTCTCGGTAAGAAATCGATGATTTCAATCTTGGACTCCATTAAAACACTATTCAAAGCTAAATTTAGAAACTTTGTCATACCTTGAGGCTTTTAGAAAACGGATGAAAACCTTGATTGGTAGGTTAGAAATGATCCTTGGATCGATGGCTTTTCAACGGAACTGAAATTACGTCGATCCACCAAGTAACGAAGAAAAGCCAAGAGAGAGGGAGAGAAGAGGAGGTTTCGGCCCTATGGATGAAGAAGAGAAAAAGATGAGTTAAAGATTTGACCAAAGTTGACTTAATTAAAGAAGAAAAAAGTGAATAGTGAATGGATAAGTTTTAAAGAAATCAGAAATTACAATCACGTCCTTTTTAAATAATTTAGCTTATAAAACGAAACCCGAAGATATTAAATTAATCAAAAGGTGATTAATAATTATTAATTGGCCCGTTAATAATTATTAATACAACTGAAACTAATTTAAAGTGATAAAAGGAATTAAAAAGGTTTTCGAATGAAATTAACTACTAAATTCGAAATTACTAAATTTAAACTAATCTTAAATACTTTAATTAAAATAAAATAAATAACAAATAATAATAAATAAAAAATTACATCAAAAGTAACAGGATGTTACACACTCTAAGATAGAGTGACTGGGCTAGAAGAGCATGTGGATGTTCTATCCAGAGGTAGTGCAGCCTCTCTTGCCAAGATGGTGACTTTTCACAAGGCCAAACTTCACGAGATGGAAGTTAGTCTTGGTGGATTGCTTCATGAGTTGAAGACTTCGGTGGATTCTCATGTTACTCAAGTAAACAATCATCTTAATGAGTGATGAATGATTCGACATTCTTGGTGGAGTCAAGGAATACCAATGTTGCAACATTGAAGGACTCATGCAAGGCGTTGGTGTGCAAGCATGAGCTATGTCAATTTGTTCGGTGGTAGATTGACAAAGACATATTAGTTGTTCTATGTTGTTGTGTTTTGAGATCTAGACTCAAAAGTTGCAAGTGCCTACATCATTCGTTGGCGCGAATGGAGGAAGGAGAAGCGGACTTCTTTTGTCAGGCCAAAGAGACTTCTTATGGCCATATGAGTCATTGATGAGATGACTTTTGCTTTGGAGGTATTACTTTAGATAAGGACATGTGGATGCATGTCCAAACACTCGTGGGTGCGGGTGGAAGGAGATTGAGGCGGACTTCTTTATGTAGGTTTCAGATTTGATCTTCTTGAAGCCAACTGAGTCATATGCGACTAAATCTTATTACTATAGTGGTGTTTCTTCGAAGAGGAGCATGGGCAGACATGTCCAATACTCATTAGTGCGAGTAGAGTGGCAGAAGAAATGAACTTCTTCAGTCAAGTATAGGAGACAGATTTCTTGTGCTAGAGAGTTGGAGGCATTCCTTTGAAGGACAAGCTTCAAAGGTAGATATAGACGCATGTAAAGTGAACCAGATTGCATGACGGTGCAAGGATCAAGACGTGTACTCTCATCATTTTGAGGGATTTTGCAGGAAAGTTGATCTTATAAGGAGATCTATGTCATCTGAGGGTGATTTTCAAAAGACAACTATTGACAACGGATGTGCACACTGTCAAATGAATAGCTCAAAATGGAAGCGAATTGCTATGTTACGATCGAGTTGTGATAATAAGTTCGTGATAAAGTAGAAGCAGCATGAAGATTATTTCTAAGGAGTCTCAGACTTGGTGCAAAGTTTAAGCATTTAAGCCAAAGGAGGAAGCAAGTTCCTCTCGATGTTGATGTCGACGCTTTTTAGTGGGAGTGGTTTGTAACAAGCGTGTTTCCGAGACATGTGACTTGGCAACCATGACTAGGACTTGGCACGGCAAAAGCCTTGACGCGGGCCAAGGGCATGATGTGGGTGCCTTGGTGGTACTTGACAAGGCACATAAACGTCCATGGGCAAGGGCGTGCCCAGTCAGACAGACGTATGAGTGTTGATGGTAGATATCCGACAAGCGAGCTTGGGTGAGCAGACACGCACACATGAGACAATGAACGTGGATAGGCAGACATGAACATTGACATGGCATGCAGACACACGAAGACAGACGCAATGGCAATCTTAGATGCACGTTGAAGTCAAGCCAGCGTGCGTGCGTTGGCAAGCAGACATGTACATGGGCAACAACATGCATAGGCGAGCAGCCATGCATATAAGTGGGCACTGACAAGCATAAAAAAGGGCGCTAGATAGGCAGCACGCCCACATCATGCACACAGACACTTGTAGATGGGCACACTAGGCATGCAGGAAGTGTCGAAGGGCGGCTAACACGCCCATACGACATGCAAATGACAAGGCGTCTATTTTATTGGCTGGCGGTTACAAATGGGAAGGAGTGGCGTTAGCAGGTCCAAGGGAGTGGTTCTAAGATGATGCATTGAGGCCAAAAAAATAGGAAAAGAACTACCCATGACCTTAGTGGGGCGTGGGCTCCTAAAATTAAGGGAAGTGGGCATGTTCTCCTATAAAAGGGGGTGGTTATCTATTTTCATGGAACTATAAACTACGCACAAAGGTAGTGGGTTAGTGGAGCCTATTTAGGAGGCCATTTCCTCCACAATTGGTGACATTTAAAACACCTCACATTGGAGGTGGTTATTGGGATTACGTGGAGGCGTTTGAGTGCGACACATAATCCTAATTCCATGGAAGGACAAAAGCGACATTCCCCATTGTGTATAATTTCATGATCCTCGTTGCGTATAAATAGACTATTCTACAAGATGTGTAGAGTACAAGTCCGTCCTCGGTAGAAGGAAGTTCTCATAGTCTTCCTCATCACAGTCTTCCCGTGAGAAGGTAGTTCTCAAAGTTCTTATGAGTTGGTAGCAAGTTCACTTTAGTATTGGCTAGACTTAGCTAATACATTCTAATCTTTGTATAGATTAGGAAGACCCAAGTGTATTGAGACACTTGTAGAGAGTTTGACCTTTGTATAGTGCGAAACTGTATTCCTTTTGTTGAGTAATAAAAGGTTGGGAGATTTTCCCCTATACTTGTGTCTTTCTCTCATTGATCTTATTGTGAGTGTTATCTACTTGAAGTGTATGACTTGTGAGAACCTATTTGAGCGTGTCATCTAACTACCCATCAACTAGAGTGCTTGTGACTCATCGAGTGTCTTCCTAAGGCTCGATTGAGTGTGAGAAAGGCTGACTAAGAGAGCATCCTAATGACGCCAAGACAAAAATTTAGTATAATCTTATTCCGCATTTTGACCCCGTGACACCATGCCTCCTTATTTGTGGCTAGATTTTGATCACACATAGACTAATTTTTTTTACACTTGTATGTGTAAGGGATGGAGGCTTGGCACCTTAAGGGGATTGAGCCGAGTCTTTCCTGTTTGAGAGCCAATTTTTATGTATTGGTTTGTTGAACATTTTTTGGTGTTGAATTAATTTAGTATTTTATGTTGGTTATTATGATCCGTTTGGTAACCTTTCCAAATTTTGTTTCATGTTTTTCCTTTTCATTTTTTAAGAAACAAAGTTGTTTGGTAATACTTTTTTTTTAATTACTCATTTTTTTGAAAACATTCTCAAAATTATGTAGAGATTTTATAAACAACTTGTTCTCATCCTTGTTTTTAAAATTTTCTAACACATTAATAAAGTCCCGTTTTGACTCATAAATATATTATAAATATCCAAAAATTGATATAATATTTTTAAATATTTCATTTTAAAGTTGTAATATTTTTTTAACAAATTTCTATTTTCTTAAAATGAGAAACAGAAACAATAAATAGTTACCCAACACATTTAGGTTTATTTTCTTCTTTCATAAAAAAAAAAAGAAAAAAAAGAAACGACACACACACAAGCAAACAAACAATTAACAACATATTTAAAAATCACACACACACAATCATCAGTTAATGTAATATCTTTAAAAATCACACACACACAATCATCAGTTAATGAACTATCTTTAAAAAAATTCAATATAATCATCAATTAACAACATATATATACTCAACATATATAATCATCAATTAACAACATATATAATCATCAATTAATGAAATATCTTTATAAATTCTCAACATATATAATCATCAATTAATGAATTTTTGTAAATCATAAGATATTTACTTCAAGTTCCTGGAATAAAAGTGGGGACAAATTACACTTTCAATTCAACCACCACAAATGTCCTGAGAAGGAGACATCCAAAATCAACACAAAACTTGAATATTCAACAAACTGAAATCGTCCTTGGACGACCACAACAACAACAATCTGATAATCAGTTATCACCATCACCAGCCATAAACCAAGGTTGTTCTTTTTGGAAAGTTTTAATGAAGCATCTAAAATACAAGGGAGATTGGTTAGGTGAAGTTCAAGGCACATTGATGTTGGTTGCTTCCGTAATCGCCACGATGAGTTTTCAAGGCATACTGACCCCTCCCGGCGGCGTTTGGCAAGGAACCTATCCTCCTCCGCGGATCAAGTTTAACATTACTGATATTCTTTATAACCACGGCGGAACAAACGCAACGTTGATTTACAAGGCTGGTACTGCGGTAATGGCTTCGAATAAACACAAAGGTTATGGTTGGTATCTGATTGTGAATAGTTTCTCATTCTGTGCATCAGTGAGTGTAATTCTATTGATAATAAGTGGATTTCCTTTAAGGGACAAGATTGGAGCTTGGCTCTTGAAGTTGGCAATGTGTGTTGCTGTTGCATTTTTATCACTAAGTTATCTACTGGGAATGTTGATGATTAACATACCAAAATCATTTGATAGAAGTGACATTTCAATATATTTCACAACAAGTATTCTTTGGTTTTGGGCACTTGGAATTGTTGGATTTTGCTACATATATTGGTTTCTCAAGTTGGTGGTGAAGATTCTCATTTGGTTGTGTAAGAAGATATTTGGGTTATTCAACTCCAAGGTTCCAATATCTTCTCCCACAACTTGATCATTGGACCTACACCAGACTTCAAGTGCGACGTTTTTCAAGTTAATATTTTAATATATTTGTCATGTAAGAATTTAATTATATGCCGGCCTTTAAAATTTGTAATATATAATCTAATTAGTGTGTTGGAAGTTTTTCTAATAATTATTATGACACTTTCCTATTTAATTTTTTCCAAAGTTTCTAACTCATGATAAAACATTGGTTAATTATCCTGATTAATATACTCACCTTCAAGAATGTAACTTTAGGAGTTGGTTTTTTTTTTTCAAAGTTAAAAAAAGGGTTAAATGCAAAAATACCCCTATATTTTGATGAGTTTTCAAATTACACCCCTACACTTTCAATTTGAAAAAAATCATTCCTACACTTTGAGAATCCATTTTCTGTTAAAAAAAAACATCCAAATCTGACGGTAGATAAATTTTTAACATTTTTTCTTTACTCCTGTTTAATTCATCTCTCCTCTCTCGTCTCTTTGCCTCCTTCCTCTTCCTTTCCTAATCTCATCTTTCCTCTCAGCCATAACACAAAACCAGAAGAGAATCAATCTTTTGACATTTTTTCTGCGGGATTTAGAAACATAATTTAAGAATTGAGCACAAATTTATGAATGATGTATTTCGAATTTTGGCCTGTATTACCCGGTGAGGATCTCGATTATGGGTACGATAAAAAAATACCAAGATCAAATTAAGATTTGGCTCTATCCCAAATCAGTTTTCCATACAAAGATAATAATTCCATCGTTCTTCCATAACATTCCTCTGCTCCACCTTCATATCTCACAAGTTCAAAGAAATATAAAGTTTCTAATTCACAATCTAGCCTACATCTTGTAGAATTTTCCATAGTTTCTTAGTTAAAGAGAATCGCTAAGACTTTATTTCAGCAACTCTCGATAATAAGCTTCGATTTTAATCTTTCTGAGTTCCCTTCTCAAGAAAAAATCAAATCCGTTCTTATCTTTCTGAATCGTATCTTCGTCTTCTTCCGATGCTATCGAATAGAAGAATCGAGATCCAGATCTAGTTGAAATCACACGTAGTGATCGAGAGAAGACAGCGGAAAACGAAGCTTGTTTTGGGGAGAAGGTTTGTAATTGAAGAAGGAAGAAGAAGTGGAATCTAAAAGCTGGAAAACAGTTTACAAATGAAGCTTTTTCTAGATTCTCCAATATTGTGGTTGAGAAGAGAGATGAGGCTGGGAGGGTTGAGTTGAGGAATTACTGAATAAGGAAAGAAGAGTGGAGTTAAGAAAAATTGTTAAATTTTTTTTATCTACCGTTAGTATGGGATGACTTTTTTTAACAGATAATGGATTTTCAAAGTGTAGGGGTGATTTTTTTCAAATTGAAAATGTAGGGTGTAATTTAAAAACTCATGAAACTGTAGGGGTCATTCTTTCATTTAACCCTTTAAAAAATAAGCAAACTACCTAAGTTTACAAACAAAATTATAAGTGAATTAGGGTAGTTTGCTGACATGGAAAATTTGTTGACTGGCCAACTTTAAAAACGTTATATCATTTAATGTTTTAAAGAAAAAACATCATACCATTTCACGTTTTTAAAGAAATCGTTACATGATATTATGTTTTTAATTTTTAATATGAAATAATTAGGACTGTTGGTGTATTATAAAATCAACTTTCTTATTTCCGGTGATCAATTGTGAGTTTGATTCCCATCACTTTCCTTTTACAAATTATTAAATATTTTAAGAAGGGAAAATTATTACATGAAAATTCGAATAAACCAATAAACTAGATTATTTCTTGCCTTCTAATGTTTTAGTGAAAACGTGCTATCCTACCATATAACATTTTTCTCAAAAGATGTGATATCATTTTACGTTTTCTAATCTGACGTGGCATGATAAAAATATTGAATCATTGAACGTTTTCAGTCAACGGTCAACCTATGTCCTATTTTATTTTAACGTTTTAAATGGTTTCTAATTTACTTATTTTTTTAAATCTTTCCATTTAGTCCTCCGGAAAACCCTTATATGTTGGGGAAAAAAACCTGCAAACATTATATAAATATTATGATAGTGAGGAAAACAAATCTTTTAAAAAAGGAATAATATATTATTATCAAAAGATAAAAAATAAAATAAAACGAAGGATCATCATATTTTTTTAGTCAAAGTCGTCTACTTCCATACATTAATATATAGAAAATATTATTAACAACATAAGGTTTTAGAAGTGGGGATCATCAAAGATATTGTCTATTTTAGTTGTTTTTTTTTTTTTTTTTAATAACTTGTCTATTTTAAACTTAGGTGTGCATAACTTGCCTCCCATTTTATACCATATGGGCTCATACTCATAAGAATATTGTCTTCTTGTTAAAATCTAATGTATCTCCATTTCTAACATATATGAGATTTGTTCATATTTATAATATATCTTGTGATTTAGTGAAGAAACTCGAGATCACTATAAAATTATGAGTTAATTGAGCTAATGGCCACCTTTTAGACACTAAGTTCGGTATATAGCCAGGGTACTTGGATTTAAAGCAGATGGCCCGTGTTTGGAGTTGTTGTCTAATTAGCTTCCCTTTTTGCCCTCCTTCGAACCGTACATGAGGCTGAAAGCAGACGCAGCAGACGCTGACGTGATGTTGCTACAGTGATGGAAGGTGAGGTTCACGGTTTTTAAGGACTGCTCAGTACGATTTGATCTTCCCAAATTTTTCCTCTTTTCCAAAATATTTTCAATCATGTTTCCCTCCACTTTTCCATATCCACGTTTTATATACATAAAATACATTTTTATAATCAGTACCATTTGCTCTTCCAAATTAGTACTGTTAGCCTCATGAAATCTCTCCCTATTGGTATGTATACATATCATTCATTGACCATTTTTTTCGAAATCAAGTTCCTTGCCTGAAGTTGAAGTTGTGTGTCTGAGGTGTATCCATGGGGGGTATCCCCATCAAGTATGCTGGTTTATGGAACACGGACGAAGAGTACGTTGATTTTTCTTTTTTGATAGTTGACATTAATGATTTTTTTGGCTACGAAAACTTTGTGGACTACATTGAAGATCGAGCGTCTATCCTTGAAGGGATAAACGTGTTCAGGATGTTTATTGGAAATAAATCGATTTTGATGTTGTAAAGTATTTGCCATTCGATGGTGACGATGTTTTTAAGTATCTACTAGGGTGCGTAAATTCAAAAGGCTTCTCATGTGCTATTATTGTTGAGCACCCGGCCTAGCGAGGCTATTGTGGATCAACCTCATGGTTCTAATCTTGATGTTGTGGGCGCATATGGTATGGAGATAGAAGGTATGGAGATAGAAGGTTGTGCCTCTGCATATGTTGAGTTTGAATCTCAAACCTTGGGTGATAGTGGCATGGAGATTGATCAAATCATTAACAAAGTACAACGTACTCCGACGTTACCAACCATACCCGAAGTATCAGAAACTATTTCTGGAAAATGCGACGATGTGTGTGGGTTTGAAGGATCCACTCTAAAGATTTGGGTGACAACGACATGGAGATTGTATGTCGTGTTCAAGACGTGGTTGTGGCCAGAAAAGGATACGTTTGTGCAAAATATACCTCAAGTACTATATATACCACCCGAACACACCGTATTGAGTACCTGACAATGCGTTCGAACCAGGCGTGTATTGATTCAGATGTGGATGTGGGTGGGTTTAATTCGAGGGCGTTGATGGGGATGACATGGAAGTTGACGTGGAAGGAGTGGAACATGACCGGTAGCTTTGATGTCGACCTTCCCGACGCCGAATACAAAAATGCTACCGATGTTGTACACATTCCCGATGGGTTTAGGTTCGTTGATTGTCTCGACTTACATGAGTATCGTTCAAAATTCAATGTATATGTGAACGATGTTTATGCAACCAAGAAGTTATTAAAGATGGCTGTAAAAGTATTCGCAGTGAAAAACAACTTTCAGTTTAATGTTGTCCGCTCGAATAGTTATAGAGTTTACCTTGCATGTTCTTACGAATCATGTGGTTGGTATTTACGTGCATCACGATTTCGGATGTCGAATGCCTTTCTTGTACACACCATAAATGAGTCTCACTCCTGTCCACCGATTTTGTTCGAAATGACCATAAACAAGCGACGTCGGACGTTGTTGCTGAATTTGTCAAACACTTTTATCCCCCAGTCCGTGGCGTTGTAATAAAACCTCAAGACATAATTGAGATGCTTCGATGTAACCATGGTATTTCAGTTAGCTATGCCAAAGCCCAGACGGCTAGGGAGATGATAATGAATGAGTTGCGTGGAAGTCCGGAATCTAGCTATCTTTATCTCACCAGGTTCTGCAATGAGGTGTGCGAGAAGAATCCTGGTACGTTATGTACCATTTTATATTTTGTACGTCTTAGACATTCCTTACATGATACTAATAAGTCGATTGGCATTCAACAGGAACATACATAGAGTACATGCATGATGAAGAGTATCGTTTTAAATACATGTTCATGGCGCTGGACGTATCTATCAAGGGATTTGAACATTGTAGGCCCGTGTTATCGGTTGATGGTACTTTCTTAAAGAACAAGTTTGGCGGAACTATGCTTGCCGCCGTTAGTATGGATGCTAACAACCAAATATTTCCAATTGCCATTGCTATTGTAGACTCCGAGAATGACTTGTCATGGGAGTTGGTTCTTCATCACCTTAAGAAGGCGTTAGGGGAGGTAGTCGGTCGGTTGTGCATCATTTCGATAGGCATGGGAGCATTCGGAAAGGTGGAGAAGGTGTTTCCTAAAGCGATCATGGGGTGTGTATGAATCATCTATCGACTAATATAAAGTCTCGTTTTAGGAAAAAGGGGTTATGCGATGTATTCAAACGTCTGCCCGTGCTTTCTCGCTGAAGAGTTTAATAAACATAGGGATGAAATGTTCATGATGGAGCCACGCTTGGAATCCTATCCTGGAGGGTGTTGGGTTGTCAAAGTGGGCCCGTGCCTATTTTGAAGGTTTTCGTTTTAATATAATGACAACCAACATCTCCGGAGAGCTTCAACAATGCTATGACACCGTATAGAGAATTCCCTATCCAATCATTTCTCGAGGAAGCACTTTTGAAGGCTGAGACATGGTTTAATGAACGTAGGGCTCTTTCTAACGAGGGTAAGGACACATTATCCAAATGGGCCGCTAGGGAACTTAGCAATCGTGTTAATTCGGGAGGCGTCCGAAGGTACACGTAAAGCCACCTTGTACCGTTTATATATTTTCTATAGATTACAATGTTTTGCTTTATGATTTAGCTCGTTTGTTTCTCATTAGGTTCATGTTTCCGATCTTGCAAAATACATGGTGAGTGATATGCACAAGGATTTTTTCGTAGACGCGGTGAAACGCGAATGCTCGTGTCGTCGGTGGCGATGGAGTTATTCCCTTGCGAGCATGCTCATACTGTTCTTAATAAGAATAATATTCCTACGGTTTCATATGTCGACTACCCGTACACGAGAGATGCATGGCGTAACGCGTACTCGGGTCCGTTTTTCTGTAGGTCCAAGAAGTAGTTGGAGTACAGAGAATATGGATTTGTACATTCATATGCTCCCACCGAATACATTGCGTCGGCTGGTAGGCCAAGGAAACGTCGGATTCGCTCACTGGTGAGGTCAGAAGGTGCTTAAGTGTGGTCGATGTAACCGTTTAGGACATAATCGGAAGACGTGTCGAACCCACTCGATTCGGTAACATGTTCTTTCGGAAATAAGAAGTAAGTGTGGGGACGCATATTTTTGAAGTTCAACCGGAACGTGCTTCTATTACGTTATGCGTTGTAGGTTGAACTTTGGTATCGAATTCTTGAATTTGGTGGTGAACCGTTTTGTTAAATTTTGTGTTGACATGATGTAGTTGTTTGTTTATATAGTAGAATTGATATTTCTTTTTGGTATGTAAATGCTAAGTTAAAGATTGATGTATGTACATTCACGATGGTATCTGAAGGATATTTTTGTTGTGCGAAGGAACGTCGAATGAAACCAGTAGTACTTGAATGAAACTCATAGTACTTGAACTTAGACTTATACGAATGACACAATACGTACCACATGAATCAACAGCAGCAATGAAGATAGTATATTGCGTACTTTTGTACTTTACAACAGCAGCAATGTTGATTGATGTGTGACACAATGCGAACCACATCAGCAGCAATGAAGATAGTATATTTCAAGTATGTAAAGTACTGCATATATAAAGTACTTGAATTATCTTTATACAGCGAGTACCGCGAAACGTTTTTTATTTCGATTGTCATGAGGTGTGCTACTAATTGCTGTGGTACTCATAGTACATGAACATACACTTATATAAAGTACAGGAAGGATCTTTATACAGCGAGTACCGTGAAACGTTTTTATTTCGATTGTCATGAGGTGTGTTACTGATTGTTGTGGTACTCATAGTACTTGAACATACACTTATATAAAGTACAGGAATGATCTTTATACAGCGAGTACCGCGAAACGTTTTTATTTAGATAGTCATGAGGTGTGTTACTGATTGTTGTGGTACTCATAGTACGTGAACTTACACTTATACGAATGACACAATGCGTACCACATCAATTAACAGGAGCAATGAAGATAGTATATTTCAAGTAGGAGGTCGAATTTCATAACGCGTATATAAAGTACACGAATTATCTTTATACAGCGAGTATCGCGAAACGTTTTTATTTAGATTGTCACGGGTGTGCTCTTGATTGATGTGGTACTCATAGTACTTGAACTTACACTTATCACGAATGACACAATGCGTACCACATAAATCAACAAAGCAGAATGAAGATAGTATATTGCGTACCTTTGTACAACGAGTACCTGCGTGAACAATGCGTACCACATAAATCATTCATAATTAAAAGCATCCATGGCAACAAAGCATACACTCGGTACATAATTCATCCATGGCAAACATAAACCATTCATAAGTAAAATCTAAACCAGGAATTAATGTTATTAAACCGGTAAGTTAAGTTTAACATCTGTGTCATTGTTCGTCAAGTAAAAGTTCAACCATAATTCCAACATGCATCACCGTTTTCGCTTTTTCCTTGTGGGACGCTCCTGCCCCCTTCCCCAGTTTCTTGCGGTGCTGGTATGTATTTGTGTACGGTTCTTTACCATAGACACCAGGTTTTATACTACGGGGTGGCCTCGTATTCAATTCCTGTTTACAATGTGATTTTTAAAAATGGCAAGATGTCAAACGATGTACACCAGTATACGAGCATTAATCTACATATAATTTTGTAAAGTATTACCTCGTGTGGCTCATGAGATACATCTTCTTCACGGGCAATGGTCTCTTGTCCTTCTGTTTGGGTTGTAGTGTGGATGGAAGGCTGAACATGAAATAAGAAATAGAAACATTAACATTGTACTTTTAATTTACACAATTATACTTTTTACATTGTTTATATGAAATACCTCCAGGTCTGGCGGTGAATATGATTCGGAAGGCTGATGTTCTGATTGGTTAGATAAATCTTTAGGACCACCCTCAGTTTGTTGCCCTTCCTTCTATTAATAGTACCGAAACTCACGTTACGAAGTTCTAGTGTGGGAGGTATACGAGTACTGTATGGGTTATTATCAAACGCAATAAAATATTTTAATATTTTTACCTCACTGTCAACATCATCATCAACGCCTTTCCCCTCGCTGACTACTCTGTCCCCCGATCTTTCTTGAACCCCCTCTGGTGCCTTTGGCTGCATAGAATATACACAGTACATATTTACAAATATACAGTCAGTACGAAATGTATAATATTTTGTGATATTATTTACAAGTTGAAACGTGTGTACCACCTGTTTATCAATGTCTGGACACCTCTCCAAATGTGTGTCTAGTTTTGCACTTATTTCTCTCATTTTCTCAGTCATTGATGCGAAACCTCCAACGAGGAGCGCCCGAATCTCACGCAGTGCAGCGGATTCCTTATCCACATGCGTCGAAGGAGCCGCTTCGTTTGTTGAACGACTGCTTCTAGACCTCCCCTCATTGTCTATGTTACGTTCGTCATCCTCCTCATGTCCATAAATGTCCTCATCCTGCACCTTACCCTTACCCGCCTCTTCATGCATCTCTTGTGTTGAGGCTATGTAAGCTATTTCATCTTCATTTGGTTCCATGGGCACAACCTCAATCTGTATAATGAGTACAAATTACAGTACATTACATACAGAATACTCACCACAACAGATTTCGGTTTAGAAAATCTACCTTGTCATTGAATATATCCCGTTCTAGCTTCCTCCCGTCTGTGATACTATATATATCCCAATTCATAATCCTCGGTATGCCATTCCCTATCCTCTTTCCGTATCGTTCATTTTCTGATAACCTCGGGATTATTTCATAAGCCCAATAAATCAAAGCATAGGCAAACCCAGTCACTGTCATTGAAGTGGACATTTGGCTGTTAACAGAGTTTTCGATACCCTGCACCAAATGGTTGAATGCCACTCGCCCCCAAGGATATGACTCAAACATAGACGAGTCCTCTACCAAACGTAAATGAAGTGTGTCCATCTTATTACCCAGGAGTCGTGCCACGATAATGCTTTCAAGAATAGACGACTTTGCTATTTTAAGGGATAGTGAGTCATCATCAAGTCATATTCTTCTATCTTATCCTTAAGGTTTGAAAATTTGGGTGACCAGGTAATTTTTTAAGAGTCCCGTTTCCAATGTACTCCTAGGAAGCTTATCTATGTTCACATACCTAACCTCACCACGGTTAAGACACGTTAACAATTCAAAGTCCTGAATTGTAAACTCGACCACTCTCCCCTCAAGGTTGAATTTAAGCACTCTTTTGTTGTTGCTCTCGACCGTCGTCGTCGAGCAAATCAAGTAGTAATTGGGTGGGGAAATTCTTGGTCGGTAGGTTAATAAAATTGTTCACGAATGAATCCTCTAGTATCTCCTTCTGCGTTTCTGTCATTTTCTGCATAAGGGTTTCTAATATTTTTGTTTTACAGTGGATGTTTACTCTCTGATCACGTAACCAATCATCCTTTGGGAGGATTAGAGCAGGCCCCTATAAGGAATAGTACACAAGAATGTAAACAGTCTAATTAGTATACATAAATATACCATCAGTACGAATTATATAATTTCAGCAACCAGGTGGATAGATAAGAACTGTATACTAAGTTGTATACAAAATTATACCTAAAGTACGACAGATGTAATTTATACAAAACCGTAGAGGGTAGATCAATCTAATATACATTAGTGTACACATTAGAGGTCAATTATTTACCGAACTCGATGCCCCCTGTTCCAATAGGGTTTGGAGTCTTGGTAGGCTTTCCTCTCCCTTTCCCCTTTAATGAGATGCTTAACACGACGTTCTCGGGGAGTCGTGCATCCTGCTGGGTCCTTTTCAGAGACAACGAAATCATTTGTACTTTGTTGATTTCTAAGCAAGAAAGTGTTAGATGAAAAATAAAATAAAAGGGAAGGTCAACCGTACCTGATCGCATCTTCATCTTCAATCGGTGTTTGGTTTGATTTATCCCCTGAGTTGGCCATTGTTAATCTTTGCTGATCCAATACGAATGAAGGAATGATTAAAATAACGAAGTAAGGAACAACTAATAAACTCATTAAAACAACACATGCACGTACCAACCTGTCTTTTGGAAGAAGAACGTGAGACGGAGAAGAACGGTTTGACGAACAGGGTTTTGAAAGAAGAAGAAATTTCAAGTTTCACAATTTCAAATTTTGGATAAGAATGGATGGCCAAACACGATTTTGGAAAAGAACCCAATTTCAAATTTCACTCATGAAGAAGAGGGGGGAAACCGAAATGAAGGGGTGTTGCTGTCATTGATGGGACGTGATTACGACGGTTTCTTTCCCCAAAAACTGAAATGATAGCCTGCAAATATTGATAGTCCATACGCACGTGGCACAACCGCTTACATGGGCATTTGCGTAATTTCGTGTTAAATGGCTATTGAAGTTGGGCTATGCACTCTAATTTTCAATGGGCTGGCTATGTAGTCTTATTTCATATCTGAAGGGGCTATATGGCTTGTTAACCCTAAAATTATCATATTTAATCATATTGTTTTTTGGGAACATAATTAGGAGTAGTTGTAAATCTAATAATTTCTTTTTGAAAATATTTATAAAAGATAGAGTGTCAACTGGTGGGGTGCAATCTAATTAAGGTATTTTTTCTCATCCTGCCTCTGATCCGCGGGGCGGAGGTGAAACAAGGTGACTTCTAAATCATCACTAATCAAAAGCGTTAATGGTTTAAATCATGCATAATATTTTGATTATAATAAACTCTTTCATTTATTAACGATTTTGAAGTGACCATGACGTAGAGCTCGAAACGAGGATTCAAAAATTTCTTAAATCATCCAAATCAAAGTTCAAACGTATAAACTATGACTAAAAAAACTAATGGCCTTGAAGATGAATAATTTAGAACTACACAGGTATTCATGCATTTGGAAAAACTACTTAGGGGGCGTTTGGTTGAGGGAATTGGCCAGGGGAATGGGTTTTTAATACCCATTCCATTGTTTGGTTTAACCTTAATTATCATTGGCATTGGCATTCAATTCCCATCTAAATCCCTCTTATATTTAGCTTTGACATTAGTTTTGACATCGGCATTGACATTTAATTAAATTCTCTCCAATTTTGTGCTCTTTGTTATTTCTAATAGAGTAAAATAAATATTTTAAGCATTTTAGTAGGTTACAGTGAACAAGATAAAAAAAAATTAATTAAAAAAATATACATTTTTTTTAAATTAATTTTTTTTAAGAAACTCAATATATTATACATAATTAAATTAAAAATATGTTAAAAATAATACACTCAATAATTTAGATAAATTTTACTCTATAGTACTTTTTTCAAACTTAATTTCAAATACAACAATATTTTTTTAAATAACAATTTTTATTTTTTAAAATTAATAAGTTTGTTTTATTTCATTTAATGAAATATTATTTAAAAGGAAATTAAAAAATCTAAACTTATAAATAGAATATAGTTGATAATTTTAATTTAATATCATTTATTAATTTTTTCAAAATTTTAATTAAATTTTAGATAATTAAATAAAAAAATCAAATCATATTTCTTCTTACAAAACAATAATCATATTCCCACAAATCCAATTCCAACCCACTCCAAACACAGACATTATAATCTCATGCATTTAAATACTATTCCAACACACTCCATACACAGACATCAAATTCTCATCTATTTTATTCCATATCACTTATTCTCAGACATTAAATTCTCAGGCATTCAATTCCGATTCCCGCATACTAAACGCCTCTTTAATGTGTTTATGCATTTGGCAAAAACTAGAGAGTCTTATTTACTTTTGATCCTAAAATAAATCAGATGAGGAAATTAAATTAAATTAAATTAAAGAAACACATATTCTCGCCCTAGTCATGCAATTACGTGATACTTATCTTTATCTATAAGAATTGTGAATAGTCAACGTCGTAGACTAGTCAAAATGAAACCTCAACCATATATTACGCTAACAATATCCTTTAGAAAAAGAGAGATATCCAATTTCCTATTTAAAAAAAATTGTAAAATCATTCTCTTTTTATACTTCCTGACAAGAAAAAAAGAATTCGTGATTAAAATAGAAAGAGAAATGGAGGAAATCAAAGATCACGAAATTGAAATAGTGGTCCCAGTCGAAGAAAACATAAGAAGAATGGGAATTTGGCTTCATTGACCTTTACAATTATCAATTAAGATTTATTGACCTCCATTCTTATTTTAAACTTTTTTGACCTTATGATGATGTCATTTTAGTGTGAAATATCTAAAAAAACTCTTTTATTCTCTTCTTTCATGAAACCTTTTTCTTGGGAAAATTGCATATTTGACCTCGAAAATTGAGTTTTAATGAACCAAATCCTAACTTTCTATTTCTTATATTTAAGACCTTATGCTGATGTCACTAAAGTGTGAAAAGACCAAAAACTCATTTTTTTTGTATTGATTGAACTCTCATTAACCTTACTCTATTTTTGTTCTCTCCCTAAACTCTAAATTCTTACCCAAAAACTCACGAAGAAATTAGATTAATGGATAGATCTCGAAAAAACGTATGAAATCGACATATTATTTGTAGATGAACCGAGTCCGAATGAATAAATTAACGTCAAAATACTAAATTTTCGGAGAAAGTATTTTTTTTTTTTAGTTGCCTATGATCTGACAGATCATAAGCAATGATCTTTCAGATCATAAACAATGATCTAACCGATCATAGGCAATTATCGGTCAGATCATCGAGCAACAAAAGATCCGAAAATAGTATTTTACTCGTAACTTTTTCTACAAAATTTAGATTGTCATGAATTTGGATTCAATGGATAGATATCGAAAAACGTATGAAATCGACATCTTATTTGCGTAAAACGGAGTCCGGATGAAGAAGTTATCATCAAAATACTAAATTTCTTAAGAATGAAAAATCTGAAAAAAAAAAAAAAAAAAAAAAAAAAAAAACTGATCGGTCCGATCGGACCGACATGGCCTGGGATCGGTCCGATCAGACCGATCATGGCCTGGGATCGGACCGATCATGTTCAGATCCCAGATTTTGATTTTGATTTTTTTTTTTTTTTTTTTAAATTTTCCAGATCTTTCATTCTCCAAAAATTTAGTATTTTAACGTTAATTTCTTCATCCGAAATTCGTTTCGAGCAAATAAGATGTCGATTTCATACGTTTTTTCGAGATCTATCCATTGAACCTAACTTTATGACAATCTAAGTTTTGTAGAAAAAGTTACGATTTCATAAGTTTTTTCCGTTTCGTGCGAATCTTTTGTTAATCAATGATCGACCGATCATTGCCTATGATCGGTCAGATCATTGCCTATGATCCGACAGATCGGTGGCTATGATCGGTCGGGATCATAGGCGACAAAAAAAATTCCAGATTTTTATTTTTTTCAAAATTTTCCAGATCTTTCATTCTCCAAAAATTTAGTATTTTAACGTTAATTTCTTCATCCGAACTCCGTTTCGCGCAAATAAGATGTCGATTTCATACGTTTTTTTGAGATCTATCCATTGAACCTAACTTTATGACAATCTAAGTTTTGTAGAAAAAGTTACGATTTCGTAAGTTTTCTCCGTTTCGTGCGAATCCTTTGTTAATCAATGATCTGACCGATCATTGCCTATGATCGGTCAGATCATTGCCTATGATCTGACAGATCGTGGCTTATGATCGGTCAGATCATAGGCGACAAAAAAAATTCCAGATTTTTATTTTTTTCAAAATTTAGTATTTTGGTGTTAACTTTTTCATTCGATCGAACTTCATTTCGCGAAAAATAAGGTATTGATTTCATTTAATTTTTCGTCATCTATTCATTGAATCTAAATTCGTTTCAAGTAAAAGAGTTTTTAGAGAGATGTTTTTGAGTTTTTTGGTAAAAATTTAGAGTTGAGAGAGAAAAAATATAGAAAGAGAGATAGAGAGACTTTAGAGTGAAGTAGAGAGACTTTAAATGGTTTTTGGTCTTTTCACACTCAGATGACATCAGCATAAGGTCTTAAATATAAGAAATAGAAAGTTAGGATTTAGTTCATTAAAACTCAATTTTCGAGGTCAAATATGCAATTTTCCCCTTTTTCTTCTCTTCTTCCATGAAATTTTTTTTTGGTAATTTGATTTCATTGACTTCAAAATTGTCAACTAAGGTTTATTGACCTCCATTCTTATTTTAAACTTTTTTGACCTTATGATGATGTCATTTTAGTGTGAAATGTCTAAAAAAACCCTTTTATTCTCTTCTTCCATGAAACCATTTTCTTATTTTCTCAATACTATCTCTCTTACACATGGCGACGACGGAGAGCGGCGGTTGGTGGTGAAAAACGTTTGAAAAACCTCTCTTCTCTCGATTTGTGTATGCATGACTTTGGGTTTTGAGATTTTTCATTTATATTTTACATCAATCTCAAAACCTCAACACCCTCTCCATTCTCTACCTCAACACTCTCTCACATTACCAAGTAATCTTCAAGCTTTCAATTCTTATTATAAAAAATAAAAAAAAAAGGAAATCCGGGTTGCCCCGAATTTTGCACCGAATTATGAGTTTCTTCATCGAATTTTGAGTTTTGCCCCGAATTTTATCCCTGAATTCTACACCGAATTATGAGTTTCTTCCCCAAATTTTGAGTTTTTCCCCGAATTGTACCCCGAATTTTGAGTTGTACCCCAAATTTTGGACCAAATGATATTTTTTCTTAATTTAATCTATATAAAATAAAAGAGAGAAAAGTGATATTAAAAAAAAAAAAACTTTTATCCCCGAATTTTGGACCAAATGATATTTTTTCTTAATTTAATCTATATAAAATATATAAAAGAGTTTTTTTATTAATTTAATCTTTTATAAAAGAGAAAAAAGAAGAAAGAAACAAAGAAACAAAGAAAAAAAAAACTTACTGTCTCATAATTCGGTGGATCGAAATCAGAATTCGGTCCATCGAATTCTGATACAGTGATAGGATTTTAGATTTTTTTTTTAATTATAAATATATATATATATAGGATTAAATTAATAAAAAAAAACTCTTTTTTATGTTTCAAGGAAGGATTTCGGTCCACCGATTTCATTCATTGAGGTGCAAAATTCGGGGATAAAAGTTTTTTTTTTTAATATCACTTTTCTCTCTTTTCTTTTATATATTTGATTTATTTTATATAGATTAAATTAAGAAAAAATATCCTTGGGTCCAAAATTTGGGGGGAAACTCAAAATTTAGAGAAGAAGCTCATAATTCGGTGCAAAATTCGGGGTAAAACTCAAAATTCGGGGGCATAATTCGGGGCAAAACTCAAAATTCGGGGATAAAATTTGGGGCAAAAAACTCAAAATACAGGGAAGAAACTCATGATTCGGTGCAAAATTCGGGGCAACCCGGATTTTTTTATTTTTTAATAATAAGAATTGAAAGCTTGAAGATTACTTGGTAATGTGAAGAGAGTGTTGAGGCAGAGAATGGAGATGGTGTTGAGGTTTTGAGATTGATAAAAAAATACAAATGAAAAATCTCAAAACCCAAAGTCATGCATACACAAATCGAGAGAAGGGAGGTTTTTCAAACATTTTTCACCACCAACCGCCGCTCTCCGTCGTCGCCGTGAGTGAGAGAGATAGAAGAGATCATATTGAGAAGATAAGAAAATGGTTTCATGGAAGAAGAGAAGAAAAAATTTTCATGGAAGAAAAGAATAAAATGGTTTGTTTAGACATTTCACACTAAAATGACATCATCATAAGGTCAAAAAAGTTTAAAATAAGAATAGAGGTCAATAAACTTTAATTGACAATTTTAGAGGTCAATGAAGCCAAATTCCCAAGAAGAATTTACGAGGCATCAAAAATTGGATACGTTGAAAACTTGAAGCAATTAATTGAAGAAGATTCTGACATTCTTCATAAAGTTTTAGTCTCATCATCTTCCCATAATGAAAGTTCATTGCATATTTCCGTCTCACACGGCCATCTCGAATTCACTCTTGCACGTTGATAAATTCTTGAAAATGGCGCCACATTTAAACGTTTTGTTTTATCTTTTATCGGGTATTTAATAAATGGCTTCCACATTTATTGATTTTACTCTGATTTATTTACAAATCGAGATCAGTTCCTTTAATATCATTTATTTATTTTATATTGAGTCGGGTCTTCACACTAAGGAGAAAGGTAAAATGAATTTTTGAACTAATCGAATTTGTAATCCTACCTCTTTGAAGAAACATGATCATATTGCAAATATAAAAAATCCAGAATTGAGACAAAAGACAAACTCATTTTTTAAATCACATAAATTCATTCCTATTTGTCATTTTTGTGGATGTCATGGTCACATTAGGCCAAATTGTTTTAAATTGAGAAATATATTGAGCAAAAATTGAGCTAAATACTTTTCAAATTTTGAACATTATGTGTCTAAACAAATTTGGGTAAGAAAAGATGAATTGAAAATTTTCACTACCCATAATCATGTAAAAGATTGTCTTTCTTAATACTTGATATTTTATCTATTATTTTTTTATTAGTTCTGTTTTGTTTAACTTAAAATTTGTTTTCCATATTTCATTAAGAAACCTCATTTTATTTTATTTATAGGATATCAAAAGGAATTTCATATTAAAAAAAAGAAGAAGCTTATAATGGTGTCCAGGAACTTCATTCTCTTCACAAAATTTGCAACTTCTTATAAATCATGGGTTAAACTTTTTTCTTATGTATTTTTTTAAAGTTTCCCTCTGTGTCTTTTACATTACATATCATGTATTGTTTTCATATGCTATTTTGTTTGGAAATTTCATGTGTTGCACGTGTTTGTTTTTGGACCATTCTTGAATTATTATTTAATTGGTATGTTTTATATTGCTTCTGCTATCTCTGATTATTGCCTTGATTTGTTGAATATATTTGTCTTTGGTTTGTCCAAAACATAGGGGGAAATTTTATTGTCATTTGAAAAGTTTGGTTTTGTTATCTTCCATTTAGGGGGAGATTTCTTCCTATGGTTTTCAAATGTTTTATTAAAATAAGTTTTATACCAAATCAAAGCCAAAGGGGGAGTTTGTTGAAATATTTTTTATTTAATATTATTTTAACAAAAAAACTTATTAATAATTCCTTAATTTGTGCATCCATATTTTCATTAAAGGAATAGTTGTTTTCGTTTCATCCTTGATTAGTTGACATTATTTTAAATGAGAAGTTTGAGTAAATTGTGGATCTTAATTGCGAAATTGAATTATGCATTTGGAAGCTTTTTAAATGGATAATTTGACAATTTTTCCAATCACTCTTTTATTGTTAAATATCAACCATTTCAATTTAGATTATTTGATTTTTATAATTTCAAGTATTGTATAAGGAAAAAATAATTGAAATTTCAAATTGATGATTTATTCAAGGAAAGTTCTTTATTACCTTGCTGTCATCCAAAAGACAGGCTGTCGCAACAGCTCGAGCTTGCAGAATGTATTTTGACAGATTTTTCATTTGTGGAGTCTTCATTATTTTGCCTATAAGATGAACGCTTTTCTTTTAGCTTGAGTCACCCAAGCTTTTCATATTTGCTCTCACTTTTATTAGTCTATTGTGCTTATTATAATATTTATGTGAGAGTGCATTTTATAAGGTTTATCATTCAAATATTTTATATTGTAATTGCTTGGAGAGTGATTTGATTCTTCGGGAGTAAGAAGTCGTCTTACTCACACATCAAGAAAGTGAGTTCCTTGATCTAAATCCGCAAAGGGAGCTTGTGGTATGATCGAAACAAGAACGGGAGGTTCTTGAATCAAATCATCACAAGGGGGCTTGTGATTGAATCCATTGTAGACGTCGTCGTTGCAAGGAGAGATCAAAGACAAAAACAAAGAAGGGAGTTCTTTTTGTTTTGTGCTTTTTTATTTATATTTGTATTGAATGACTAACAATTCTAGTGGACTTTTTCTGGGCGAGGCTCTGTGAGTTTTTACCAGTTGGAGGTTTCTCACTAATTAACTATTTAAAAATATAATAATTTTTACTGTGTTAATCAACGATTAACAATTATTAATGTGTGAATCAATGATTCATAGTAAAAAATGTAGTTCAATATCACTCACTTATTAACTATTTAAACATTCCATTTAAAATTTTAATCAATATTTTAAATATATTTATATATATTTTTAAACTAGAAACAAGAAATAGTTACCAAACACAATTATATCTTTTTTATTTTTCATGAAATAAAAAGTGGTTATCAAACATGTTTCTATTTCGGAAATTTGGGTAAATTGACCTCCAAAGTCCACAATAAATGCTTTTTGACCCCCATTCTCATATTAACCTTTTTTGACCTTATGATGATGTCATAATGTTGTGAAAGTTCTAATATACTCTTAATCTCTTCTCCACTCTCCTTTCCTCTCTCATTCCAAAAAGAAGAAAAAAAAAATCTAATCTCAACTTCTCTAAACAAAACTCTCAACTTCCATTGATCTTCATTTCCATTGATCTTAATCTCCATTGATCCTTCATTTCACTTCTCATCCTTCAATCTCTAACAACGGAAAGAAAACTACACGGTGAAAGAAAAGATACAACTTAGAATTCGAAAATCCCAAAATCCGGAATCCAAAAAAAAAAAAACAAAACAAAATTTATGGGGGGGCCAGCCCCCCCTCCCTGGTTACAAATCCGGAGGGCCGGATTTGTAACCAGGGAGGGGGGCTCGCCCCCCAATAATTTTTTTTTCCGATTTCAAGAGGTTACCTCCGGATTCCGGAGGTGGCCCCCCAATTTTATTTTATTTTTTTCTCAAAAAAATTGATTGAAAGTAAGAGACAACTTTATCAAATTCTGGAGAAAATTTTAAAAACCGATCCAGATTCCGTAGAAATTCAAATTCCAAGGCGAATTCCGGAGGAAAATGCAAAAGCCGGTCCGGATTTCGGTGAAAATTGTCAAATTCTGGAGCAACCTGGAATTTTTTTTTCCAAAAAATTGTTTGAAAGTAATGATCAAATACTTGAATGATGGAGAGATTAAAAAGAGAGTTGATGGTTGAACACTTATCAAATGCTTAATGGAGAGATTGAGAAGATGAATGATTGAGAGAGTTGAGAATTTTAGAGTGAGAAAATAAAATTCCAAAGTGAGAGGGTTGAATATTAGATATATATGTTTAAGGTCGTCATGAGTCTTTGCCATATTCCGTTGTTAATGCCGCCGTTAGAGATTGAAGGAATAGAGGTGAGATGAGAGGATTTAATTAGTTTCAATGGAGAAGAGAGAAGTTGAATGATATTTTTTATATTTCACCCCAAAGTGACATCATCAAAGGGTCAAAAAAAGGTTAATATGAGAATGGAAGTCTTAAACCATTAGTTATGAATTTTGGAGGTCAATTTACCCAAATTTCCTTCTATTTCGCATTAAAAAAACAGGAATATAAAACAAGAAACAAACAATAGAAACAGAGCAGGTTGCCAAACCAACTCATAATGATATCTATTTTGAATACAAATCTAGTTCCACATTTGAACTAAAAAACGAAGAGAGAATAAAAATAGTAAAAAACAACCAGCCACGAACAACACACACACGAATACATATACACAAAAACATAAACTTTTATAGAATATTGTTGAGAAGCGAGATGTTAATTTGTGGAAAACCCTTTTCCACATCCAAATGAGACAGCTTATTACGTACCACAGGCCGAGCAATGCAATCATCCCAAACAAAGATAACATTGTTATAATATTTGCATTGTGTAAACCACGACTTCTGAGAGAGCTAACCATGCTCGTTCCTAGTAAGTAAGCCATCATTAAGAATACAACAGCAACACACATAGCTATTCTCAATATCCAACCACCAATCCTGTTTCTTAAAGGAAATCGACTGATGATTAATAGAATCACACTTACTGATGCCACGAATGAGATCGTATTCGCCAGTGAATAAGACCAATAAGCGTTTGTTTGTAGGTAAGCCATTACTGCAGTTCCAGCTAAAAAGATTGTGTAATTGAGAGCTCCGTTATACCTCCAAGCCAAACTAGTGTCGTTAAATAGAGTATCTTGTTGCCAAACACCGCCAGGAGGGTTGATTGAACCTTGAAACGTCACAGTTGCGATTACGGTGGCGACTAACATCATTGTGCCTTGCACTTCTTCTACCCAATCCCCTTTGTATTTCGTTTTCTGCTTCCAAACCTCCCACCAACCTCTCGTTTTTGTTTCGGCTGGCGTTGACGACTGTATCGATTGCAGTGTTTCTCTAATATTTTGGACGTTTTCGATTTGTTGAACATCAGCAGGGTTTGATGATGTAGCAAAATCTGCCACAATGGACGTTGTTCCAGTTTTTATATCTGGGATTGAAAGTAAATATCTTACCATCTGCATAAGTTATATGGGAAAACATATCAATATCTTTGACTATTAATAATCTTCTCTTTACTTTATAACTAATAAAACATCAAATACTCATTGAAAGAGGTCTTTTGGATAGCATCAAAAAGTAAATTCATGCAAACTCAAATTCAAAATAGAGAATATTCAAATTAATGTGGAGAATTTAAAAGATTTGATTGTACTAAAAAATTTAGGCGGTTGGGTTAACGAAAATTTATTAATTTATAAATTCTTAACCCTCCCTTGCATAGAATGGACAAGAATTGTCAGTATAAGGGTTTAAATTCGGGAGATGCTGCTGTGATACCATATTAAATGAACGATAGACCCAAAACTTAAATTATTAGGCGAAGATAAACTTAATCATTTATAAAAATCTCAACTGATTAGATTAGAAATAACGCTCGTACCTCGACTTGTCTTAGCATAAGAGACAAGTCCAAAATTGTATTTCCACTATCATCAGTTGTATTTAGAAATTCTTTATCATGAATCAACGATATTTTAGTCAGCAACTTGAGAGCCTCCAAATGATTACCTTTCACACATAAATGTAAAACGGTTTGATCATTAGCAAGTTTTGTCCAAACAGATTGTGGTCTAGCCTTGATTAACTCTTTGATGATCTCGACTTTCCCTCTAATCACTGCATAGTGAAGAGGAATCATCCCATTCAAATCACGAAACAAGCAAACATTGATATTCTTTTCCAACAACTCTCGAACAATCTCGATTTCTCCATTAGCGGAAGCTAAATGGAGAGGTGTGCGTTGATGGCTATCAACCTCGCCAGCAAGTTCAGGCTTTTGGTCTAAAAGAAATTGAGTGAATTCAAGATGGCCACATGAAACAGATATGTGTAATGGATTCTCAGTATTAATGGAAGAGGAAAGTAAAACTTGATGAAGAATATTAGGATCATCTTGAATTAAGTTCTTCAAGTTTTCTATGGACCCAATCTTGGATGCCTCATAGAGCCTTCTCATTTTTTCTTCATCAGGTATCACTATTCTGATTTCATTCTCTCCTTCAGAATTAGAGAACTCCATGAATTGATCTCTATCTAATCTCACTCTCTAACTTTGTTTGTAGAAAAAAAATAGAGATAAAATAATAGTTTTGGAAGATCCATTGATCTGTAATTAATAATTCATTCTTCCCATACTTTTCATATGACTTTTAGAATACTTTTAAGGTAAAATATCATTTTGGTCACAAACTTTCACTCGAGTTTCATTTTTATCCCTAAAGTTTCAAAAGTGACAATTTTGGTCCCTCAAGTTTCGAAAACCTACCTCTTTAGTCCTTCTTAACTTTTCTATTGAATGACGGTTAGTAGGTTTGTGATGTGATTTTTCTTAATAATATGGCAGCTTATGTGGCCTGTTTTATCACTCATTTTATATTATTTTAACATATTATATTTTTTCTGCATATGTGGAATTTTTTAAATATATCTCCTCTTTTTCTTGAGATAACTAAGCAAATAGCTGCCTTTTGAACTTAACAATAAAAAAAATAGCCACATCTCATCCCATTATATCTTACTCTAAAAGCATAATGGTACAACAACTGTCATTCTACTCTACACCCGTCATTGTAGCTGATTTGACAAAATCAATTTTTGCTATTTCAATGTAGTGGATTTTTTGGTATAGTTGACTATACACATTATACAGATAATGTTTATTATACATTTTTTTTATTCACGGTTGTTAATGCTATTTTTAAAATTTTCCCTCTAATTTTATCTCCTATTAGATTATGTGTTACTATACATATTATACAAGTAATGTAGTTATACAATATACAAATCATGGAGTGTATAAAATACTATACATACTTTATGTATATAATTAGTATATTATTTTATCTACTTCTAAGCTTCGGTATATATACTATACATACCGTACATATTGTACATACTTTAATCCATTTTACTTTAAATCTTCAAGATCTATGGTTAGATCTAAATTTTGTTTGTTTGTTTTTTTTTTTTTTCAGAAAAAAAATAGAGATGGAATAATGGTTTTGGAACACCCGTTTTTTCTGAAAATGAGAGAGGATGAGATTTTATTGGTGGTGACAAAGAGAGGAGAAAATGAAACATTAAAAGGAGAGAAAAGAGAAACTCTCCATGAAAAAAGTGGAAAATGAATTTGAGAGAAGAGAAAGTTAGATTTTTAGAGAGAGAAAAAGTTTAATTTTAAAAAGATAAAAAAATGAAGAGAGAGTAAAGGGAGACTTACGTGTGGAAAAAATGAGAGAGAAAAAAAGAGAAAAAAGAGAGAAAATAGATGATGTGATAACATTATTAGGGAGTTTATTCATGGTTGTCATTAATATGGAAGTTTTTATTCAAATAAAATATTTTCACATAAAAATATTAAAACTTTTTATAAATTATTTAAATAGCGCTTCAATATATTATTAGACTATAGATTTGTTAAAAATAAATAAATATATTTCATAGTTCATTATTGACGAGTTACGACTTTTTAAATAAATAAAAATGAATCATCCCAATTCGAATGATTAAACACATGCATGTGTCCTTTCCTGCTAGGCTTCTGTCTCTATCACTTTAAAATCAGAAAATGAATGGCTATGTACGTCTTTGCATTGCCCTAGATATTAACATTTTGTTTGTTAAAACATTCAAAGTAAAATAAATATTTGGTAATATTGACTTGCTGCCCTACAAGAAGACTACCGACAACATTTAAAGTGAGAAAAGAGAGACTTAGTGGTGAGTTGATTTTGATTTGATATGTGTATTAATTAGTGTTAATATTTTTAAAATTATAAAAAAAATATGAGTGTTAATAGATTCAAGTATCTAAAATATTGTTCAATATTTAATTTTATAAATGTAGGCAAAAATAGCGCTCAAATCAGACTTAAAACGTATAAATTATGTACGTTTTAGTTTTCTTGATGATTCGCGATCGCAATTGCACTATCCATTGTCTTGGCTTACAGAAAATACGGTTCTTGAGTCAAAAATTTGAGAGTGACTGCGATGGCGAGTAGAGCAATAGAGAAACACCTTCAAATCGTTGTCGCGGCGAGGTGACATCATCAAAGAGAAGAAACAAATGTGCGTTGACGTCAAGGGCACACGTGCGATAAATAAATGGGGCTCTTGCAAAAATAGCAAAGTTAGGTTCAATATTGGGCTCTTGTGAAAATAGCAAAAATATGTCCAATATTTATAAAAATAGCAGTAAAAACACATATTTGCAAAAATAGCAGAAAAATTAATTCGCACCTAAAATATTACAAAATTGCCACTGGTAATCAGTGATATCTTCACAAGTAATCACTGATTTACTGATATCCTGTGCAGGAATCACTGATGACCTGATAGTAATCATTGATTATTTTATAAGTTATCAATGATATCTCTGATCACATGAATGGGGGTTTTAAAAATCTGCTATATTTGCAAATACTTTTTAAAAATGTTATATTTATAAATATTGTTAAAAATTCTACTACTTAATGAAATTTCCCTTCAATATTTGTAAAAATAGCACTAAAAAAACTTATTTGTAAAAATAGCAAAAAAACACGAATTCACGCCTAAAATATTTCAAAATTGCCACTAGTAATCAGTGATATCCTCACAAGTAATCACTGATTTTCACATTAATTAATCACTGATTTTATTGATATCCTGATATTTTGTGCTTGTATCATTGTGATTATCTTGTAAATTATCACTTATTTATCTTATACACAAGAATAGGGTTTTTAAAAAACGGTTATATTTGCAAATACTTTTTAAAAATGCTATTTTTATAAATATTGCAAAAAAATCTGCTACCCAATGAAATTTTCCAGCAATGTGTCGTTGCAGCTGGACCGAGGGAAGGAGCAAGCTAGCGCATGGCTCGGCTAGCGAGAACGATAGCAAACACAGATTCTGGCACACGAAGGCGGGTTGGCTCAGCTGGCGGCTTGACAGATTATGTAGTAGATTTTACACGTTTTTAGCCAAATTTTACCTATTAAATCCCTAATTGATCTGTAATTAATAATTCATTGTTCCCATACTTTTCTTATGAACTTTAGAATACTTTTAAGGCAAAATATCATTTTGGTCCACAAACTTTCACTCGGGTTTTATTTTCATCCCTAAACATTCAAAAGTGACAATTTTGGTCCCTCAAGTTTCGAAAACCCTACCTCTTTAGTCCTTCTGTTAACTTTTCTATTAAATGACCGTTAGTAGGTTTGTGATGTGATCTTTCTTAATAACGTGGCAGCTTATGTGGCCTGTTTTATCACTCATTTTATATTATTTTAACATATTATATTTTTTCTGCATATGTGGAATTTTTTAAATATATCTCCTCTTTTTCTTGAGATAACTAAGCAAATAGCTGCCTTTTGACCTTAACAATAAAAAAAGTAGCCACATCTCATCCCATTATATTTTACCCTAAAAGCATAATGGTACAACAACTGTCACTGTACACCCGTCATTGTAGCTGATTTGACAAAATCACTTTTTGCTATTTCAATGCAGTAGATTTTTTGGCATGGTTGACTATACACATTATACAAATAATGTTTACTATACATTTTTTTATTCACGGTTGTCAATGATATTTTTAAATTTTTCCCTCTAATTTTATCTCCTATTAGATTATGTATTATTACTATACATATTATACAAGTAATGTAGTTATACAATATAGAAATCATGGAGTGTGTAAAATACTATACATACTTTATGTATATAATTAGTATATTATTTTATATTCTTCTAAGATTCGGTATATATACTATACATACCGTACATATTGTACGTACTACTTTAATCAATTTAAGGCATTTTTTGCTTTAAATCTTCAAGATCTATGGTTAGATCTAAGTTGTTTTGTTTTGTTTTTTTGTTTTTTCAGAAAAAAATAGAGATAAAATAATGGTTTTGGAAGACCCATTTTTTCTGAAAATGAGAGAGAGGATGAGATTTTATTGGTGGTGACAAAGAGAGGAGAAAATGAAACAATAAAGGGAGAGAAAAGAGAAACTATCCCTGAAAATAGTGGAAAATGAGTTTGAAAGAAGAGAACGTTAGATTTTTAGAGAGAGAAAAAGTTTAATTTTAAAAAGATAAAAAAATGGAGAGAGTGTGAGGGGAGACTTACGTGTGGTAAAAATGAGAGAGAGAAAAAAGAGAAAAGAAGAAAAAGAGAGAGAAAAGAGATGATGTGATAACATTAGAAATTGTGTGAGATATTTTAATATTTTTGTTGCTGGCCATTTACACTAATTTAGAATGAGGTGACTAAAAAATATTACATGTTGTCCTTACATAATTATTTTCATAGATAACCACTTTTTCTCCCATTCTCCCTCTCTCACCTTCAAGCTTTTTCTTTCATTTTCCTCTTTTTCTCAATTAAGTAAGAACTAAGTCTTTCCTTTCATTTTCTCAAATTTTCTAACATGTTAGAAGTTGAAAAATTCAAACTTAATAAAGCTTTTGATAGGCTTCATACAATATATGGTCGAGGTTTCATTATAGGCAAGTGTATGTTGACTCGTATGGACCATATTCTCATTTTTTTTACATGTTAAAGTTTGAAAATTTCAAACTTAATTAATATTTTGATAGGCCCTCGTAACTATTTATTTGGGGGAAATTTCATTGGATAGCAAAATTTTCTGTAATATTTATAAATATGGCATTTTTAAAAAGTATTTGTAAATATATCAGTTTTTAAAAACCCTCATTCATGTGAATAAGAGAAATCAATGATAACTTATAAGATAATTAGTGATAACTATTTGATAATCGGTAATTCATGAATAAAATATCAGGATATCAGTAAAATTAGTCATTACTTGTGAGGAAATTAGTGATTACTTATGAGGATATCATTGATTACTCATGTAAAACTAGTGGTAATTTTGTAATATATTAGGTGCGAATTTGAGTTTTTTTTGCTATTTTTGCAAATAAGTTCTTTTAGTGCTATTTTTAGAAATATTGGACCTAATTTTACTATTTTTACAAGAGTCCCTTTATTTGGGGTAGTGGCAAATCTAGCAAATTTTTTTAATAATATTTATAAAAATAGCAACTTTACAAAAAAATTTGGTGACTTTTTCTTACTTCTTCTTTTTTCTTTTCATTTTTTAAAAACATTCCCAAAATTAGGTTGAAACTTTAGAAACAACAAATACTAGTTTCTTATTTCTAAAATTTTCAGCAAATTAATAAATTTTTATTTTGTCCCGTTTTAACTTATAAATATATTTATAAATACAAAAAAAATTAAATTGGTATAATAATTTTAAACATTTCATTTTAAATTTTAATATTTTAAACTATTTTAAAATGAGAAACAATAAATAGTTATCAAACACCATTCTGTCTTTTTTACAAATATAGTTGATAATTAAAATTAAAAACAAGAAACAAACAATAGAAACAAAGTATGTTATTAAACGAACCTCATAATTATCTCTATTTTGAATACAAATCTATCACTAATGTTGAAAAGCGATATATAAACGTTTATACACTAATGTTGAAAAGCGATATGTGAATTTGCGGAAAACCCTTTTCCGACCGATTCAATAATCCCAAACAAAGAGAATGTTATTATTAAATATGCATGATGATTGTATCGATGGCTAACCATCCTCATTCCTAGTAAGTAAGCCATCATTAAGAATAAAACAGCAACACACATAGCTATTCTCAATATCCAACCACCAATCCTGTTTCTTAGAGGAAGTCGACTGATGATTAATAGAATCACACTTACTGATGCTGCGAATGAGACCGTATTCACTAGTGAAGAAAACCAATAAGCGTTTGGTCGTTGGTAAGCCATTACTGCAATTCCAGCTAAAAAGATTGTGTTTTTTTTCTGATTCATAAATCTCCCAAGCTAAACTAGTTTCGTTATATAGAGTATCTTGTTGCCAAACACCACCGGGAGGGTTGATTGAACCTTGAAACGTCACGGTTGCTCATGTATCTGCTAATGACACTCAGTGCATGAGCTAAATCAGGCCTCGTACTAACCATTCCATACATAAGGCTTCCCACTGCATCGGCATAAGGCACAGACTGCATTTCTGTAATTTCAGCAGCAGTGGTAGGTGACTGTTTTGAAGAGAGTTTGAAGTGAGCTGCCAAAGGTGTCTTTACTGTCTTGGCCAACTCCATGCTGAATCTTTTCACAACTCTTTCTAGATAGTCTTTCTGCATAATGACTAGTGTCCCCTTCAACTTATCTCTGTGTATTTTTATGCCTAAGATCTTGCTAGCAAGGTCAAGATCTTTCATTTCAAATTTTGCACTTAAAAGCTTCTTCACACTCTTGATCTCATTTATGTCTATAGATGCAATAAGCATATCATCAACATAGAGTAGTAGAAACACAGTGGAGTTTGGTGCAGACCTTTTGATATACACACAGTGATCAAACTTGCTTCTTTGGAACTGGTTTGATGTGACAAAAGTATCAAATCTTTGTTCTATTGTCTTTGAGACTTCTTCAATCCGTAGATGGACTTGTTCAATTTACACACTAGGTGCTCTTCTCCTTTCTTAATGAACTCAGAAGGTTGTCTCATATAGATTTCTTCTTTCAGACTTCCATGTAAGAAGGCAGTAGTGACATCCATCTGCTCTAGGTGTAAATTCAGCTGCACCACAATTGCAAGGAGAACTCGGATTGATGTGTGTCTAACAACAGGTGAGAACACCTCATTGTAGTCAATTCCATATTTCTGAGAGAATCCTTTGGCTACCAATCTAGCCTTATATCTTGGCTTTTCTACTCCTTCAATTCCTGGCTTTAATTTGTAAATTCATCTGCAGTCTAAAATACTTTTCTTTTGAGGAGGTTCTGTCAAGAACCATGTGTCATTCTTGTCTAATGACATTAACTCTTGTTCCATTGCTTTGAGCCATAACTGTCTGTCTCTTGTCTTCATAGCATCATTATAAGAGAGTGGCTCTATTCCAGTGTCTATATCAGCGCAGGTTAGAGCATAGGCAACATAGTCTACTTGATCAAATCTGGAGGGAGCTCTAATCACTCTTCTTCCGCTATCTCTAGAAAGCTGATAGTCTTTTAACTCTACATGCTCAGTGTCAGCACCTTCAGTAGCACTGCTTGAGGTTCCCTGATCTAGACTCTCTATTGGCTGCAAGTTTGTAACTACCTCAGCTTTTGATTGAGAATTTTGAGTATTGGAGCTGTCCAGTATGTCTTCTAGTTCAATACTGTAAGATTTACAATTATCAGAATGTTCTTCCTGACCTTGCTTTGAATCACTCCATGACATTACTTCTTCATTAAAACTGACATCCCTGCTAATTATACATCTCCTCTGCCCAAACTCCAAAGACTAAAGCTTATATCTTTTCACTTCTGGTGGATAGCCCAAGAAGATACATTTGATAGCCCTTGGTCCCAGTTAATCATCTTTCATGTGTGCATAAGCAACACATCCAAATACCTTCAAGTTTGACAGATTAGGCAGCTCCCCAGTCCACACTTCTTGAGGTGTCTATGAGTCAATTGCAGCTGATGGACTTCTATTTATGACATATGCAACTGTAGAGGTCGCTACTCCTCAAAAGAACTTTTTGTAGTTTTGCATAAGCTAGCATACATCTCACCCTCTCAAGGATGGTTCTGTTATATCTCTCAGCAAACCCATTCTGTTGGGGTGTATATGGAACTGTCAGATGTCTTTTGATGCCACTGATCTTGCATAAATCATTTAGATTCTTATTCAGGTATTCAAGACCATTATCAGTCCTTAATACCTTAATCTTTTTCCCAGTTTGATTCTCAGATAACACCTAATTCCACTCTTGGAAGTATTTGAACACTTCATCTGTTAGAGTGCGAACAAATTCCCACATCGGTTAGGGAAGAAGATGATCATGGGAATATAAGGGGAAGGACACATCTCCATTGGTATGAGGCATTTTGGGTGAAACCAAAAGCAAAGCCATGCAGACCTAGGCCCAAAGTGGACAATATCATACCAATGTGGAGTTGTGGAGGCCCGATGTCCCCTAACAAGTGGTATCAAAGCCATGCCCCTACCCTAACGATGTGGGTGGAATCCTTCAGGTGCCGAACAAGATGAGGAGTCTCGGAAACCCGATCCGTGGTGGGCTCTATTGGATAGGCGGTGAGCTCCAGAGAGAGGAGGTTGGTCTGGATAGAGTGGACGGATGGAGGGGAGCCTCGGTGGATTTGTTCGAGGGGAGGATTGTTGGGATACGAACAAAATCCCACATCGGTTAGGGAAGGGAATAATCATGGGTATATAAGGGGAAGAGCACATCTCCATTGGTATGAGGCCTTTTGGGTGAAACCAAAAGCAAAGCCATGCGGGCCTAGGCCCGAAGTGGACAATATCATACCAATATGGAGATGTGGAGGCCTGGTGTCCCCTAACAAGTGGTATCAGAGCCATGCCCTTACCCTAACGATGTGGGTGGAATCCTTCAGGTGCCGAACAAGATGAGGACTATCGGAAACCCGATCCGTGGTGGGCTCTATTGGACAGGCAGTGAGCTCCGGAGAGAGAGTTGGCCTGGATAGAGTGGACGGATGGAGGGGAGGCTCGGTAGATTTGTTCGAGGGGAGGATTGTTAGGTGCGAACAAATTCCCACATCGGTTAGGGAAGGGGATGATCATGGGAATATAAGGGGAAGGGCACATCTCCATTGGTTTGAGGCCTTTTGCACTACAAAAAAACTGCCAATTTGCGACCAGGAAATTGCGACCAAATGGTCGTTTTTCACCTAAAATGCGACCAACTGAGTGGTTGCTAAAAAGCTGGTCGGTTTTGAATTTGTGCGACTGCATGGTCACAAAAATTCGACCATCCTGGTCGCAAAAATTTTGGTCGAAAAAAGTCAAACTTTTTAAAATGCGACCATATGGTCGCATTAAAAGGGACCATATGGTCGCATTTTATCTTCAATAAGTGACCATTTGGTCACATAAAAAGTGACCAAATGGTCGTAATTTTTGTGACCAAATGGTCACTTATTGGCTCAATTAAAAATATGACCGGATGGTCGCTAAAAGCGACCATCCGGTCGTAATTTATGTGAAAGATAAGTGACCAATTGGTCACATAAAAAAGTGACCAAATGGTCGCATTTTATGCGACCAAATGGTCACTTTTAGTCTCAGTTAAAATGCGACCAGATGGTCGCTTAAAAGTGACCATCTGGTCGCATTTAAGAATTTTTTTTAAATTTAAATTTCAATAATTAGTTAATTAATTATTAATTATTAATTACTAATTATTTATTTAATTAATATTAAAATTTCATAAAAAAAAATTGGAATTCAAATAAAAAATATATATATCAAATATTAAAAAAACGTTTTATACAATCGAAAGAATCCTAGAACTACTCTGGAGGCGGGGTGGGGAGGAGGCGTCGATGTAGAAGGCGGCCGCCTAGAGATCCAAGCACGCAGCCAAAGCAGATGCGACCAGGGCGTCGACTCGTGCTTGTATGTCGGCGTCGACTCGTGCGTGTATGTCGGCCTCAATAGTAGCGCGACCGAGCAACGAAGTCCTCACGCATAGCCTCCATGTCCATGTCCGCGCATTCTTCGCTCACCCAGGAGAAAGGTAGGAGCTAGTGCTAGCTCCCTTCCCGAGGCCGGGCACATCTGCATAAAGGCGTCGCCCGTCTGAGCCGAGCCGGGCCAGGAACCGACCCATCAGGCCGAACCCCTCCAGTGACCTCCAAGAACACCTCTATACGGTCCTCCTGAGTCGGTTGCGAGTCCTGGTGTGGGCAACCGGCGAGTCAAGGACTCGTGAAACGTTCCTAAACATTTAAAATTCGGAAAATAAAATGGTTAATATATAATGTATGAAAAATTTTAAAGAAAAAATAATAATTGAAAAAAATATTAAATACCCTGAACTTCTTTTCGCCTTATCGTCGACGAACGTCCCGTCCTTCTTCGTGTGAAGAACTCGGTGCAGCTCATCGGGCAGGACGGGGCGCCCGTGCTTCGCTTCCTAAAAAATCAAAGAGTGAAGAATAAAACATAATAAATTAATAAGTAATTGAAAAAAAAACGAGAAAAAAGAAAACGAGAAACAGAACGAGGAAAAAAAAAACATACCAATCGACGATGGTGCTCGTCGTGGGTCCGCGCCCCCACTGTGTGTTTTACTGGATTCTTCGCGCGGTTGGCCTTATTCCTGCTTCACACTGCCTTGCCCTGAGGAGTGCTCAAGCTCGCGGACGCGCGCGTGGTCCTCCTGGGCTCATCCACACGGGGCGGTTTCTTGCTTGCCTTCGCGCGCCAGGAACATGAGGTCCCTGAATCGATCCCGGACGTGACCGTCTCTCATGGGGGGAACAATCCACCGTCGGTGATATCGGGATCGATAACAGGAAACTTGCCCTGAAAAAATTGAAATAAAAAATTGTTAAAGTAATAAATTTATTTCTATAAATTTCAAAATTAATTAATTATGAAAATAAATTATGTTTTTACCTTCCAATCGCCGTACATCCGACGTTTCTCCTGTCGTCGGAATCTTCGTCCGGCCAAGGTCATGGGTTGAGGCATGCTCTGGAGGACCTCGAAACCGTTTTGAAAGCGGTCGTATGCACGATACTCGCAAAATCACAAAAAATTATTGTGCTATATATTAGAAACTATTAGTTAAAAAGAATAAAAAACTTTTTGAAAAATAGTAAACAAAATTACTTACGTATCCCCTTCAATCGAAGGGTAGAGTCTGTGCCAGAGACAGGCTGCGTGCATGAAGTCGAGGGGCCACTGGATCCGACCTGATGCGGACCGGACGCATACCCTGATGCTAAGCCGAGGCGTGGCAAGGGAGTCTGCGGCGGCCGTGGTGTCGAAGACTCGGTCTCAGGGACTCCATCATCGAGCGTGGCGGCAAGTCGCGTCTCAGAATCAAGAGGATGTCCAACTCCTCCGTAGTCAGTCCGCATCGGGGGCAACGCCCGATGGCGTCTGCGGAGACCCCTCGTCACCCGCATCGTCGGGCTCGTCTTCGGGGAGGACGTCGTCTGCCGTCATAATCCTACAACCAAAATAAACTAATTTAATACTAATTACGTAAGTAAAATATTGATTAGTTTATTTAATTAATTAATTAATTAATGAAATAATGTAAATTAAACTAACATAAATTAAGTAAATAATTTAAAATAAACTAATCAAATTAATTTGAATAAAAGTAAATTAAAATTAGATTAATTGAACTAAAAGTAATTCAATTAAACTTAAGATTAATTAAGTAAAACTAAAATAAACCGATCATTTAATTTGAAATAAAGTAAAGTAAAATTAGATTAATTGAACTAAAATTAATTGAATTAAACTAAAATTCAATTAATTTTAGTTTCAATTAATCTAATTTTAATTTACTTTAATTCAAATTAATTGATTAGTTAATTTTAGTTTTAATTAATTAATCTTATGTTTAATTGAATTAATTTTAGTTCAATTAATCTAATTTATATTTACTTTAATTCAAATTAATTGATTAGTTATAACTAATCAATTCAATTAAACTTAATTAATTCAATTAAACTAAAATTAATTCAATTAAACTTAAGATTAATTAATTAAAACTAAAATTAATTGATTAGTTAATTTTAGTTTTAATTAATTAATCTTAAGTTTAATTGAATTAATTTTAGTTCAATTAACCTAATTGTACTTTAATTTAATCAAATGTAACTAAAATTAAGTAATTAAACAATTTTTATTTAATAATTAAACTAAAATTAATTAATTAAATTAGTGTAGCTCATTAATTTAAACTACTTAAGTATAATTGAAGTTAAACTATTTGAATTAATTACCCTACTTTAAATTAATTGATTTAATTAAAGTAATCTAAATTACATTAATTAAACTAAAATTAAGTAAAACTAAAATAAACTAATCATTTAGTTTGAAATAAAGTAAAGTAAAATTAGATTAATTGAACTAAAATTAATTGAATTAAACTAAAATTCAATTAATTTTAGTTTCAATTAATCTAATTTTTATTTACTTTAATTCAAAGTAATTGATTAGTTAATTTTAGTTTTAATTAATTAATCTTAAGTTTAATTGAATTAATTTTAGTTCAATGAAGCTAATTTATATTTACTTTAATTCCAAGTAATTGATTAGTTAATTTTAGTTTTAATTAATTAATCTTAAGTTTAATTGAATTAATTTTAGTTCAATGAAGCTAATTTATATTTACTTTAATTCCAAGTAATTGATTAGTTAATTTTAGTTTTAATTAATTAATCTTAAGTTTAATTGAATTAATTTTAGTTCAATTAACCTAATTTATATTTACTTTAATTCCAAGTAATTGATTAGTTAATTTTAGTTTTAATTAATTAATCTTAAGTTTAATTGAATTAATTTTAGTTCAATTAAGCTAATTTATATTTACTTTAATTCCAAGTAATTGATTAGTTAATTTTAGTTTTAATTAATTAATCTTAAGTTTAATTGAATTAATTTTAGTTCAATTAACCTAATTGTACTTTACTTTAATCAAATGTAACTAAAATTAAGTAATTAAACAATTTTTATTTAATAAGTAAACTAAAATTAATTAATTAAATTAGTGTAACTCATTAATTTAAACTACTTAAGTATAATTGAAGTTAAACTATTTGAATTAATTACCCTACTTTAAATTAATTGATTTAATTAAAGTAATCTAAATTACATCAATTAAACTAAAATTAAAAGTTAAACTAGTGTAATTATAAATTAATTTAGTTTAATTTTATTAAATTAAAGTAAACTATCTTAAATAAACTAAATAAGTAATTAAACTAAATTAGATTAAGTAATTAAATTAATTACTACTTAAATTGAATTAAAGTAAACTAAGTTAGATTAATTAAACTATAGATTAATTAAACTAAAATTACTTAAGTACTAAAATTAAAGTAAACTAATTAATTAGTTAATGTAAACTAAACTAATTAAATTAAACTAATTAAATTAAACTACTTAAACTAAAACTAAAACTAATTAAATTAACAAAACTAAATTAAACTAAAACTAATTAAATTAACAAAACTAAATTAAACTAAAACTAATTAAATTAACAAAACTAAAAACTAAAACTAAGTAAACTAAATTCTTAAACTAAACTTCAATTTGTTACGAAAACTAACCTCGTGTAATCGAAACCCGGGATGGGGGTTGAGGGTTTTCGGTTTAGAGTAAGAATGGGAACGGACCTGGAAGAAATAACAGGGAACGGGATAAGGGAAAGAGAGAAAAGAACAAAAAGAGAGGAAGAAAAAGAGAAGGGCAGCCAAGAAGAGAAAAGCAGAAAAGAAGAGAAAAGAAAAACGGAGAAAAGAAAAGAAACGGGGGAAAGGAAAGGGAAGGGAATTTAAATCATAATTTGCGACCAAATGGTCGCAAATATGTAATTATGACAGGAAATGAACAGTCACGCGTGCTGGGGAAAATGCGACCATATGGTCGCATTTTCAGATACATATGCGACCATATGGTCGCATTTATTGAAAAACCGACCAACTGGTCGCCCAATTACCATTACCAAGAACAGCTGTCATTTCACGAGTCCCATCAACTATTGTGACCATCTGGTCGCAATTATGAGATTCACCGCCAAATATTGCGACCATATGGTCGCATTACTTGAATTCACCGCCATAAATTTCATGAAAATTTAAAGTTACCGCCCATAATTGCGACCAAATGGTTGCAATTCTACTTGTATTTTTAAAAAAATATTATTATACTTTTGCAAAAATGCGACCATTTGGTTGCATTTCTCTCCAAAACCCTAAACCCTAAACCCTAAACCCTAAACCCTAAATCCTAAAATGCGACCATTTGGTCGCCTTTCCTTTCTAAATTACTACCATGTGGTCACATTTTTTGTGAAATTGCGACCACCTGGTCGCAAATATTAATATGTATATTATACTTTTTTTTTGTATATTGGGTTACTTTCGATATTTACATATGACCGGAAGCCGTTGTTTCCATGTTGTTATATTCATTGATATGTTTCTTCATGATTTTCGAGATAAATTTTTGTAATTCTTGATTTGGAACTATTTGATTCTATTTAAGAGTTTTTTTTAATAGATATAGATAATTTTATTCTTGTTTTTCAAGATAGAAAGTGCTAGAAGGGAACCAAATAGACTATTGAAGATGTACATATTTATATATAATTAATTTGCATCCACATATTCATTTGAAGCAATTCCAACTCGAGTCGATATAAACATGTCAAAGTTGAAATCAAGAGGAATCTTTCTTATAATAAAAAAAAAGTTAATTTCATTTTCATCGTATTTCATCATCTTTTGATTTTAAGTTTGGTCTATTGCTTTATTCATAATTGTAAATGCTTTTCTTGAACAAAAAAGAGTCAAACGACTAGATTCAACTAGAGGTTTAAGGAAAATATAATTCTTCTCTGTACAATATTATTGTTCTCTCTTTGTATGAAATTCAGGATATTTTCAAGACGAGGTTAAATATTATTATTTACTCTACACAAATTTTAGAAAAATCTAAAGGCGTTTAGATAGCAGCTTATTGATCTTGAAGAGTTTTTATATTAATTGAAAGTGAATAATTTTTATTTAATTGAAATTATTATTATTGTTAAGAAATGCAATTAATAAAATTAACCACATCTTGAAATTTTGGAATTATTGGTAATTTTTTCAATCATCTATTCTTATTTTTATTTTTTCTTTTTAAGCTTATAATGTAGTTTTATTTTATGAACAAATAAAATATTTAATATTTGTTGATTTTTTCATTTGTATTTATGGGGTAAAATAGATAAAGTAAAAGGAAATTACCCCATAAATACAAGTGGGAAAAAATCAAAAATATTAAATATTTTATTTGTTCATAAAATAAATATAATTTAAAAATTGATTAACAAACATTTTAACTAATACACATAAAACTCTTAAGTATACAATTATTGAATTGTAAAATAAGACAAAAAATTCCACGTGCATCGCACATGTTAAAAAATAGTTATTTATAAATTATTGGTCATATAAAATCACATAATTTGCGACCATCCGGTCACTTTCTAATGTGACCATATGGTAGCTTAATTCCTGCCAAAATTTTAAGCTACCACTGCCCAATAAAGGTCACAAAAATTGCGACCACTTGGTAGTTTTTTTCCCTCCAAAATTACGCGCCATTTTTTGCTACCAAGACATATTTTAGTCACAAAAATTGCGACCAGGTGGTCACTTTTAATTGTGACCACTTGGTAGCTATCTTCCCTCCAATTTTAAGCTACCACTCCCCAAAAAAGGTCACAAAAATTGCGACCAGGTGGTCACTTTTAATTGTGACCACTTGGTAGCTTTTTTCCCTCCAAAATTACGCGCCATTTTTTGCTACCAAGACATATTTTAGTCACAAAAATGCGACCAAATGGTCGTTTTTATAGGTGACCAAGTGGTCGCTTCTTTTGCGCCATAATTTCGCGCCATTTTTTATGACTACATCTACTTTTGGTCGCAATCTGGTCTCAAAAAAAGTGACCAGATGGTCACTTAAAGTCAACCTTCAAAGAAAGTGACCAAGTGGTCACTTTAAAACTACCACTTTTTTTTGGTCGCAAATTTTTGGTCGCATTTTGACAGTTTTTTTGTAGTGTTGGGTGAAACCAAAAGCAAAGCCATGCAGGCATAGACCCAAAGTGGACAATATCATACCAATGTGGAGTTGTTGAGGCTCGGTGTCCCCTAACATCATCCTTACTTTTCAGCACATATATCCATAATTTTATAGAGTAATCATCAATTATAGATAGAAAGTACCTTGCACCTCCATGTGTGGCTACTCTAGCTGGCCCCCACAGGTTTGAATGGATGTAATCCATGATGCCTTGCGTGCATTGCTTTCCTTTGCTGAATTTTACTTTGGTGGCCTTGCTGATTATACAGTATTCACAGAAAGGTAGCTCTTCTAGCTTTCCTTTTCCAAGTAAGCCTTGATAATGCAAGTGATTGAGTTCCTTTTGACTTATTTGAGCAAGCCTATGATGCCAAATCACACTTTCATTAACTTTGGATTCAATCACAACATTTACTTCACCTTGAATTGCTGACTCTTGAAGAACATACAAAAGTCTGTATTCCTTTCATCATAAGCATGGATCCCTTGAACACCTTCAGTGTTCCATTTCCACCTCTGAATTCATAGCCAACTTTATCAAGTGTACCAAGAGAAAACAGATTTCGTTTGACTTCAGACACATGACAGAGGATAAGACCTTCACTGTTCCATTTGCTATTTTGATTCTCACATTTTCAATCCCCTTCACAAGACAGAGTTGATTGTTCCCCATGACAACTTTACGTCCTTCAATTTCCTAAAATTCTTGAAAGTAGTCTTTCTGTGAGGTCATATGAAATGAACAGCCTGAATGCATTACCCATTCGATATAGTAAGAAAATTTTGGGTACAAACTCCTCACCTGAATTATGTCATCTCCCAGATACATCTGCAACATCCGAATTAGTGCAGATCCTTTCCTATAGCCTATGACATCAAATTTTATCTTCAATTGAACGAGCAGGGTGTATTTCCATCTGCATTGTCCATCATTTTACATTGTTTATAACTTTACTTCCCTCTTAAGTAAGTGAGAGATCAAAGCTCAACAAATAGCAGAGATTTGCTAACTATGTATGGATATAAATCTTGTACTTGCTTCAATTGGATGAGATTGTTTCAATGCGCATCGATACGTAGACCTTTGATCGTCTGTTGGAGAAATTGTGACCACATTTTCCATTCAGGAAACAATGTATCAATGGCCAAATAGCTTACCTAAGAATTATATCACATATGAGGAGGATAACATAAAAAATATTCCTTATACAATGTAAGTTTCTAAGAAAAGGGTGAGGCTCAAATTACCCATGTAGCAAAGCCTTCTTTTAGCCATAAATCACTCCACCAATCCATTGTCACTAGATTTCCAAACCAATGGTGTGCTACTTCATGCGCCACAACTATAGCGAGCTGATGGGAATAAGCAGATGATTTTACGTCAATGTTCAGTAGAACTTTTCTATTTAAGCGATTCTATGTGATTGATAGAGGTGAGGAGATGAAGTGTTTTACATATAAAAAAGTTTCATAAGAAATGAAGAATGCTGCTAAACTAAAGGTATATATATATAGACATAGATCTCCACAAACTTACTATCTGTTTCGTATCAGCTGAAGAATGCGAATCATCAAGAAGCAAAAGGTTTTCACGATATACAATCAAACCATTGTTCTCCATAGCCCCATCAGAGAATTCAGAAGCACCAACTATATCCAATTTAGGAAGTGGATAGCTCATTGAAAAATACCTAAATAGTTGTATAGTTTCAGTCAAAGATCACTCGATAAATATGTAAAACGGGGGTGTAAACTTTTTTTTTTACTTCTTCTTCTAAAGATGAGCAAAAGATATTGATTGATACCAAAAGATGCTTATACTCTGATAAGCATCTAGAATATAAAATACTGTGTCCAAATAGTTTGTTTGATGTTTGAACAGGCTCATTAAAACTTATTACCATTCAATTGGGAATAACATTGAAAATAGGCTGTGTTCGGTCATTCAGTCAATAATAGCAATGAGTAGAACGAAAATGGATAGACAGGGATCGAAAACGCAGTATGCAAGTAGAAATCCCTACTCGGTAAACCAAACAACAACCTCTTGTTTAACACTAAGATTTTATTTTTATACTCTCTAAGTTTTTAAATTATACAATTATACTCTTTTTACCCTCATAATAAACTTATAAAACCTTTCAAAAACTTGGTTTGTTTTTCACAACAACACAACAGCTTAAAGGTTTTCGGATTCCATGGTCTCACAACAACTCAATAGCTCCAAATCTAGTCGTATAAGTTTATTATGTGCTGCTTTTGCAAAAAAAAAAACGTTTAGAACGTGACGGTATTAGCAAACTCACCATTTATAAAACACCTTTAAATGACTATTAAGAGCAGCGGAAAACTCAATCTCCAGAATTCCTTCACCAAGGCCAAGCATATCATCAAACACCAAAACGAGTATCTCATCTTCCTCATCCAAAATAATATCTTTAGGCTTCCATTTCTTGAAATCAAAAACGAAAACGAAAACGAAAGAGAAATAAAAAACAAAAACAAAAACAAAACCTAGTTACTAGTTATAGTCAGAATCACAAAGAATCGAACGATGTCGATAACTAACCTAACCAATAGAGTTGGAATAGCAAACTCCATGAACATTAAGCTCAAGAGAATTCAAAACAATGAACTTTGTTTCACTGATAATACGCAGAGTAATTTGTACAATTCCTGAGAAATTGCAAGCAGAGAGATCAGTTTTGAGATGAAGATCGTATCGAATCGGAACGGCGAATTTCGGAAGCCGAGATTGGCCTTTGAATTGCTCTAATTCTTGCTCCATATTCCTCAAGCTAAGAGATTCAATTTCTTTTTCCTTTGGAAAGTTAAGGAAAGAGATGATTTTGAAGAATTCAGCACAACACAATGACAGATTTGCCTAAATTTTCAGTTAATGACAGTTACTTCTTTGTCGTTTTCTTTTCACAAAGGAGATAGACTAGATATAGATAGACAATAGACAAAAGAATCATGAAAAAAGAGAGATTGAATTACAAATTTAGTCCTACGATTTAACTTTTAATGATTTTTTTTTCTTTTGAAGTTCAAATTCAATAATTTATCAAACTATTTGATCATTTTTTATTATTATTTTCAATAAATTTATTAATTTTTTTTATTTTTTAGGTCAATAAATTTATTTAACTATAATTATGTTATTTGAATAATTTTTGTAAAGTTCTGATGTCAGTTATTAGTGTGTAAAAATATGCTATTTAAGTAATTGCTCTTATATTAAAAGACCTTTTAAAATTGAAAAATTCAATAGATTGCATATTTAAAAAATATTTATAAATAATAGATTTTAGTTTAAGATTAATTACACTATTACCCTATTTAAATCACCCTATTTCACTTATGCTTTACCCTTTATTATTATTTCAGTATTACCCGATTTGGTTGTTATCCTTTTAGTTGTTTTACTTTTTTATCCCTTTGATATTTCAATACCTTATCTCTCTCTTTTTGTTAGTGTATTTCTCCTATTTGTCAGTGCGCAATTTAAGGGATATTAGCGTTAATTACGTTTTGTTTTCCAAAATTGTTCGTTCTATCATCTTCATTCCACAATCGTTCTGATATCCACCACTTTTTTTTCTTCATTTTCTCTTTTAATCTGTTTCATCCATTCTTTTCATTTTTGTGAAAATCATGTCTCGTTCTACTTCTGTTGATCTGTTGTACGATGAAGTTTGGGATGAAGGTCATAATTACCAGAATTATGAGTTGAAAACGATGGTGATATTCAAGGGTGCCAAATTTTCGGATCTGGTTAACAAAGTTAAACGGAATTATCTAAGCATGGATCGGATTAGAAACACGGGGTTTATATGGCAACGCCGATGAAGACGAATAATAGACGCTGTTCGAGAAGCATGCTCTGAGGTCGCCATCGATTTTCTTTTCCGTCGACCATGGAATGGACTTCAAGGTTTTTAAGTCTTTGGTTTTACCACCTCGGCGTCGCTCCTTCGAGATTTCCAAACCGTAAGTTCTAATATCAATCACTCTATCTCTGAATGAATCATTTTTCTCTTTCAGTTTCTATTTGTTTTTCGATCTTGCTAGTGATTTTTCTTGCGGATGAGTCAGATCTAGGTGGTGATAGATCTATCGTTTTTTCGCTTATATATTTGATGATTTCTTTGATTTTTTTATCCATATTTATAGGATTTTATTAAAATGTTTATTTTTGTTCAACATTTATTTTAATTTTCTACATTTCATATCTTTAAAAACTATTACCTCTTTTTCATCTTCAATTTTGTGCCTTCGCTCTATCTCTTAATGAATCGTTTTTCTCTTTCATTTTTTCTTTCAGTTTCTATTTATTTTTCAATCTTGCAAGTGATTTTTCTTGCGGATGAGTCGAATCTAAGGTTCTAGTGATAGATATATCGTTTATTCTCTTATATATTTGATTATTTCTTTGATTTTTTTTAATCCAGATTTGAAGGATTTTATTAAAATATTTATTTTTGTTCAATATTTATTTTAATTTTCTATTTACATATCTTTAAAAACTGTTACCTCTTTTTCATCTTCAATTTTGTGCCTTCTATCAATTTTGAGTACACATCAATAAATATTTATTAAAAGTAAACAATTTATAAAAATTTGTACCCTTTAATTCTCCGGCGAACTCGCTTTCTCTGTATTTTGTAGAATAAGTTACTTTTAATTAAATGTTTATTTTTTATCTCTGTATTTTGTAGGATGACGAACAAGAAAGACGTTCAAATTTTCCTGGAAGAAGAAGTCAGAAGTTTGAAGATTTTTCTTTTATTTTTTGTTATAGTTTTATTTTTGTTTAGATTTGATTTTTCCATTAATTTTATAAAATTTAAGGGATTTTTATAAATTTCCTTAAATTTTGCACAAATTAAGAGGAAATTAAATCGGGAGTATGTTTTGTCTTTTGACAATGTAATTTAATTTGGCTGGTGACGGTTTTGGGTACTATTGATATATAATAAAAAAGTCCGGTATATTTGATATATCCATATTTTTTTTTATTATTAGTGAAATTAACTCTTTAATTTATTCAGAGTAATCAATCTTAATCACTTATTCACATTAAAAACACATTATATTTATATACTTTTTAAATTATGTTATACATGAAACTGTCTTTTTCAAACATAAATCATCTTAAAGTCAAATAATATATTTCTACATATTAATTATTAAAATGTTAAAACTTTTTATAAATTGTACTCAAATATATTATTAGACTATAAATTTTTTAAATAAATAAAAGAAAAAAAATCTATTTCATAGATCATAATTGACGAGTGACAACTTTTCAAATAAATAAAAGGGTTAAATGCACCGATGACCCCTGTACTTTCAGGCTTTTTCAATTTACACCCCTACAGTATCAATTTCATTTTTTTCACCCCTTACACTTCCAATCTTCCAATTTCCGTCAAAAAATAGAGTTAAACCTAACATCCAATTTATTTATTATGTTTTTTATTTTTAAAGAAATAGGAAAAGACCATTTAATCCTAATAATTAACCTTAGTCAAACAAGTTGTTGAACCTTCGCCTTAGGTCTTCTTTTTGCCTTTGACTCACAAAAATTCCATCCTTATCTCTACGTCTCTGCCATAGTCCAAGCGGTGGTCTTTTCATTATATTTGTCCAACTGAGAAGGTAAAAACTCATATTCGTCTTTGCAAGCAAAATCATTTCGTGTCTTTGTTTTCTTCCTTTGATCTCAACGTGCGAAGTTAGATATTGTAATTTTTCGTTTCAATTCGAGCTAGGTTTTTTATCGTTAAACTTTTTGTTTGTTTTATGAAATCAAGCTTACGTCTGTTATATATTCTTAAATTTATTTAATTTTTGAATCATTATTCTATACGTTTTGTTTTGTTTCGATCTAGAATTTTTTTGTTAGATTATGAATTCAAGCTAACTTTCTGAACAATGATCCTTACTTTTTTTATGTTCGTAAATTTATTGTTTGTTTGAATCCTTATCGTTTCCTCTGCAAGGTGTTTTCGTTTATTTGTTTAATTATGCAATGAACTTATCATTATTTTGCTTGTGGTTATATGTAGATTGCACTATCATGTGATTTCTTTGAATGACATGACCCTGCATTAAACCAATGGAGCAAAGATATCATGAACGAACTTTTGGACTCAAATAGGACGATAAAGCTCCAGTTGACGATGGAGAAGAAAAAGAATTGGAGATGAAAGATAGCTATGTTTTGTGCTTGTATTCTTATTGTAATTTTATTTTTTAGTTAAAACTATTTATGTAATGTGAGTTGTATATTTTGTAGTTAAACTCTATGTAACTTAGAGTTTTTAAAGTGAGTCGAATCTTTGTAAGTTAAACTATTTATGTAATGTGTTTAAACTACAATATTTTACTTTTGGTTGCAAAAATGATAAGTTCTCTGTTTTATTTTATTTCAATATGACTCTGTTGAGGCATCAGACAAATAGATTAAAATGTTCCAATCTGTTTCATTGAAGAAGTATTGGTAAATATAGAGACAGTTAATGACCAAGTTGGTGAATATAGATTTTTGTCTAGTCACTGTCTATATCCATAGTAGTATTGGAGCTCTAAAATGCCTAGCATATCTTACACATTTTCAAAGCAGTAGCTTAATTACAAATGTGTGCATATTATATATTAAACTTGTCCAAAACAGTAGCTTAATTACTAGTCTGTACCAAGCAGATCTTAAACATTTCTCAAACAGTTGCTTAATGAAACTAGCATTTATTAAACACGTTCAAAACGGTAGAAAAATTAGCACATAACAACACCAAATGTAAACTTCATTCACTAACAACACCAATGGCATAAACCACAAAATATAGATTAAGTTTCATAAATCATTCCAAATCAATAGCTTCAGTACATAACAAAACTAATGTAAATTCAGTATATAATAACACCAATGTAAACCATTCTAAAACCGTAGTACATAACAAAACTAATTAAAACTTTCGTCTCCATTGATCTTCTATCCTTTGAATTGGATTCCATGGTGTAAACACAAAAAAGTGGCTATGTTCCATCCTGAAATTTACATTAAGAAAATTATATGTTCAATCACCAAAATGTGCATTAAGAACGATTAAAATTGCTTAGGTTGTGGAAACAAACCTAAGCAATGTAGTGACTGCTCGATGCTCTTTGGCTATTAGGAATCGTTTTCTTCATGCGAATTTTTTGTAATGGGTTGATCGGTGCTTTGCATGACCTTACATTATGGCCATTTACACCACAGTTGGAAAAAATGATAAGTTTACCCTTTTGACTTAGCTTGTTGCCACTAGGGACCTCATCAGCTCCCTTTGTCCTTTTTTTCTTCGGTCTTCCAGGATTCTTTCGGTAAGGAGGTGGTTGGACAGGGATGTAGTCTGTAAGAGGCCAATGTTCACGACTGGGCGTGGGCTTGATGAGGGTATTATAGGCTTGTAGGAATGATCTCTTACTATAGATCGGGTCGATAAACTGGTCTATTGGCATACGTTGATCTATAATACCCAAGTACGCATGTACACATGGTATTCCAGAAATGTCCCATCTCCTACACCCACATGTTTTTTTTAACCAAATCCACGACAAAGCGTTGACCACTATAATGTTCTATCTTGTAGTCTCCATCCCCACCCCAATGCGGAATATAACTAGTCTTGTCCCTCTTATTTTTTTCAAACTTCTTCATTATCCTAGGACAAATTTGTTTCTCACTAAACCACATCCCATCTCTTTTTTTTGAAATCGTTTCATCAATAATCGTCTAATTGTATCAAGCATGTGAATGATTGGTTTATCTCTAGCCTTAATTATGAATTTGTTAAAAGATTTAGCTAGATTATTAGTAAGGATATCAGACTTTACCGCAGGACTAAATGCGTGTCTTGACCAAGAAAAAGGGTCAAGATTTTCAACCAATCATATGCATCGGGGTTTAGATCCTTCATCTTCTGCATGTTCATGTGAAATGACGACTCATATGAAGATCTGGTCGCGGCCCAAAGAGTATCCTTCAAAACCTTTCATTTAAACAGTTTGCTAAAATTGGCATAGATATGCCTAACACAGAATCTATGTCTTGCCGTGGGAGCCAATTCCTTGATAGTTTCTACCAAACCTGCAAGATATATGGATGAGTTGCATATTTAGAAAATGATATGACATGTAGTGGATAAAGTTTGTAAAAAAGTTAAATATAGCACCTTTTGTTGATAATATATGAATGTCCAAGAATTGGCACACACGGACCCTATGTCCTCTAGCAACAATGAAATGAACCAAGTCCATGAATCCTTTGTCTCTGCCTCGACTGCCGCATATGCTATCAGATACAGGTTGTTCTTAGCATCCTGACCAATAGCAGCTAACAATTGCCCCCCGAATGTGCCTTTTAAGTGGCACCCATCGAGACATATAATCTTATGACATGCTTTCCCCGTTTACATGCATATAAACAAACATACAACCTTTGGAAAACATCCCCATCTGTTTTCATTAAAACAGTCGAACCACGATTCCATTTTCTCAATCCTGCACAGTAAGACCACAGTTGTTCATACTGTTTTGACGCATCTCCGTTAATTATACTAATGGCCAAGCTCTTCGCCCTTCGCCCTATAGCATTTGCTCATTAAGACAATTACATTCAAGTCCCGCCTTATTTGTCCACATAATGCTTCAACGGGCCAGTTAGGGTCATCCCTAAAATTCTCAACATACCGATTAGCTAACCATATTGCAGTGACTTTTCCATTAACCATATGAATGCTACAGTCCATATGCTCATGTTGAAATGATTTGATATGAAATTCTGTTTTTAATTGGTAAAGATGCATGAACTCTCCGACCGCATTCCTTTTTACACAAAGCAGTTACTCTATTGAAATTATTTTTCTTCAAATAATAGTCAAACCCATTTTCAATAGCATACTTTCTAAGCGCCTTCTTGAATGCTACATGATCGGTAAACCTTTGACCTATAAACAGAACAATGGGTTTATCCATATCCGTCTCTTCATTGAACTCGGGATAACATGTTGATGTGTCACTATCACTATCACTACACAAACTGTTCAACTCATCAATATCATCATATTCAGATTCAACACAATCAAAACCACTATCATTATCCTCATGAACCATATCTCCGTCTTCCAGTTCGTTAAATTCCCATTCATGATCAAAATCCTCAATTGATACATATTCATCCATGCCTAAAAAAGTAAAGGAAATCAGTTATGGATACTTGGGCCACCCCACCACCATATATATTATTAAAATGTTAAAATTTTTTATAAATTATACTCCAATATATTATTAGACTATAGATTTGTTAAATAAATAAAAGAAAAAAAATCTATTTCATAGATCATTATTGACGAGTGACGACTTTTCAAATAAATAAAAATGAATGGCTACATCTTTGCGTTGCCCTAGATGTTAAGATTACATATCAGAGAGCGGACCCCACTAACATTAGGGTAATTTTTAAAATAATTGTAGTAATAGAAAAACATTGTATATTTGAAACATTTTAGGATAGCATGGTAGAGTGCTGATGTGGCGTTAATGTGGCCTCACCTGGTCTCTTTCTTCTTCGTCGTATCAGCACACTACCACAGTTTCCTAAAATGTTTCACATATACAATATTTTTCAAATTTGTTTTAAAAACTACAATTATTTTACAATCTAATTTAAAAGTTAATATTATTATTTTTTGATTAATATTATCCATGCAAAGAAAATAATTTTTTCCAAGTTAGCTATCAAATTCATCATTTTGTTGACATGGATACAGGTGAAAGACAATTTCATTCTCATAATAGGTGGCATGAAATCGAACTGATCTTAGGAAAAGAAATAAATTTCATTAGTTTAGTTCGCATGGAGACGGTTCGATACGATAATTTCACACATTTGTAATAATACTTTTGTATTTTATAATTATAAAAGTTCAAGAATAAAAATGTTCAATTTGATAATTCATATATTTAAGAATAAAAATATATATAAATCAGAAAATCAATAGATAAAGAATGAAAGATATAATAAAAAAAATCAATATGATGTTCATATTCATTTAATAGAACAAGATGATTCAATTTGACCAATTCGATTCGGTTTAACATAATATAAGAATTGTATTGATTATCACCCATATTCATGTCAACAAAATAACGAATTTGATGGAAAATTTATAATAATTCATTTTTAGTATGTATAATATAATATTAATAAAATCATAATTTTAATGTTTAGGTTAGATTTTTAAATAATAGTAGTTTTTAAAACAAATTAGAAAAACGTGGTATATTTGAAACGTTTTAGGAAACCGTTGTAGTAGGATGATGTGGTGATGAAATGGACCAGGTGAAAACCACGTGTTAACCACATCAGCACAGTACCACGATTTTCTAAAATGTTTCAAATGTACTACATTTTTCTAATTTGTTTTAAAAACTACAATTATTTTAAAAATAACCCCTAACATTATTAGTGGGACAACATTTTGTGTGTTGAAACATTCAAAGTAAAATAGACACTTGGTAATATTGACTTGTTGACCTACCAGAAATCTACTGACAACATTTAAAGTGAGAAAAAAGAAAAACTTGTTGATGAATTGATTTTGGTTTGATAACTCGTAATAACTGTATTAATTAGTGTTAATATTTTTAAAATTATTAAAATATGAGTATTAATTGATTCAAATATCTAAAATATTATTAAACATTTAATTTTATGAACGTAGGCAAAAACAATGCTCAAATCAGACTTAAAACGTAAATGTTATGCGCGTTTTGGTTTTCTTGACGGTTTGCGATCCATCAGCACGATACATCATTGTGGCTTACTAAAAACACGCTTTCCGAGTAAAAAATCTAAGAGTGGCCACGGTGGCGAGCAGAGCATAGAGAAACGCCTTCAAATCATTGCAGCGGCGAGGTGAAATCATCAAAGAGGAAACAAATGCGCTCCGGAGTCAAACGTGCACGTAAGCTAAATTAAAGTAATGAACGACGTTTCGCTCAGTTGTGGCAGCTGGATCGAGGGAAGGAGCAAGCTAGCGCGGATGGTTCGGCTCATGCGTGGCTCAGTTTGGCGAAAACGACAATAGATACAGATTCTGGCACACGAAAATGGCTCGGCTAGCGGCTTGACATATTATGTAGCAAATTTTTACACATTTTTAGCCTAATTTTGCCTATTAAATCCCTAATTAATAATTCATTATTCCCCTATTTTTCTTAGGACTTTTAGAACACTTTTAAGGTAAGATTCATTTTTGGTCCATAAACTTTCACTCGAGTTTCATTTTCATCCCTAAACTTTCAAAATTGACAATTTTGGTCCTTCAAGTTTCGAAAACCTACCTTTTTAGTCATTCTGATAATTTTTCTGTAAAATGACCGTTTGTGGGTTTGTGATGTGATTTTTCTTAATAAAGTGGCAGCTTATGTGGCCTATTTTATCAATTTTTTAATATTATTTTAACATATTATATTTTTTCTGCATATGTGGCATTTTTTTAAAAAAATATATCTCCTCTTTTTCTTGAGATAACTAAGCAAATAGCCACCTTTTGACCTTAACCATAAAAAAATAGCCACCTCTTATTCTATTACATTTTTAACCACTTTTTGATTTTTTAGACCAACTTTACCCTTAAAAGCAGAATGGTACAACAACTGTCACTGTACACCCGTCACTGTAGCTGATTTGAAAAAATTACTTTTTTCTTTTTCAATACAATAGATTTTTTTGCACGGTTTACTATACACATTGTACAGATAATGTTTACTATACATTTTTTGTGTGCACGATAATGATATTTTAAAAAATTTCTCTCTAATTTTATTTCCTATTAGATTATGTATATTACTATACAGATTGTACAATTAATGTAGTTATACAATATAAAAATCATGGGGTATATGAAATACTATTGTGTACGTATGATATAATTAGTATGTTATACGGTTTTTTAAATTTCTCTCCCATTTTATCTTCTTCTAAGATTTGGTATATATATACTATACATATCGTACATATTGTACATACTTTCTTCAATTTAAGACATTTTTTGCTTTAAATCTTCAAGATCTATGGTTAGATCTAAGTTTTCTTTTTTATAAAAAAAAAATAGAGATAAAATAATGGTTTTGGATGATCTATTTTTCTGAAAATGAGAGGGATGATGGAATTTTGGTGGTGGTGAAGAAGAGAGAAGAAAATGAAACAATAAAAAGAGAGAAAAGAGAAACTCTACATAAAAAATGGTGAAAAATTGGTTTGAAAGAAGAGAACGTTAGGTTTTTTTAGAGAGAGAAAAATTTTAATTTTAAAAAGATAAAAAAAATAGAGAAAGGGTGATGTGGGCCTTTTTCCTTTTTTAAATTTTAGTATTTACCTTGTATTTTAGGCCTATTTGTTTTGGGCTTTTATTTTATTGCTTTGTCTCTTAGGGTTGTTACCCTTAACTTATAGCCTTATATTTGTCTTTTAGGGTTTTTACCCTTAACTAATAGCCTTATATATTCACTGTTTAGGGCATTTCTCAAGGTATTTTTGAATCTGAATATTACTTGAATTTGAGATCCCTTTGTCAGCTACCCTATGGTTTTCATTCAACCTAATTTTTGCTTCTCTTTTACTTGACGAGCACGCCAATTATTATCAGAGCTCCAAGAACTTGAGAGTAAAAAGAATGGATGCTGGAGTTAAGCACGAAGACCCGTGAAGAGCTGGAGGAGAAAATGAACTCCCGACGCTATGGGTGGACTTTACTAACCTGGAACAGTGTATGCACCGGAGATATTCAAAGGAGTTTGGCAGAGATTAACAGTTTGCTCGCTAATCCAAAGGGTGACCCAGCTCCATTGTGAATTTGCACGAGCACTAGTTGCTAATGGAAGAGGAGGACGTCGTGTGGATCGATGCAACATGCGACATAACAAGGCGCATGAATGTAACAGTTCTTAAGCCAATAGGTAATGAGGAAGCTCCACTAGGGAGGAGTTGGCTAAAGACATTTTGCTTCGTAGAGCAAGACTATAGAGGGGAGACCCTAAAAGATTTCCTTATCAAGGAAGTGAACCTCCTAATTATAGAATAAAAGTTGACGTACATTATTTTGATGGAAACTTTGGAATCGAGGAGTTTCTTCAAAGGCTAAGGATGGTGGAACATTTTTTTTAATACATGAATGTTCTGAAGATACTAGAGTCACATTAGTGGCCTTCAAGTTGAAAGACGGTGCTACTGCTTGGTGGGACCAACTTGTGAATGCTCGACGTAGAGATGAAAAACCAAAAGTTTACTTTCTGTCCGAAGACTATGATCAGGTTTTGTATAACCAATATCACCAGTGTCAACAAAAGGATAAAACGGTGAAGGATTACATCAATGAGTTATATCGCCTCAATGCTTGGACAAATTTGAACGAGTATAAGAGAATACAAGTAGCTCTCTATGTGGGAGGACTCAGAACCACGATTCAGGCATACCTTGCCTTAAAATCTGTTAAAACCTTGTCAAAGGATGTCACTCTGGCCTAGAAGGTGGAGGATTTTCAACCTCGAGTCAACACCCGTTCTTACCAACCCAGAAAAACCGTCGTTGATTATTTCTTTGAAAGGAGGAAGAACCCACTCAGCCAAACTACCCGTAACCTAGGAGAGGTCTCAAAGGCCCAATTCAAACCTAGCCCACAGAAAAATACTAATCCTTATGCCAAACCTAACCTAGTTCGCTGTTATAGATGTAATAAACTTGGGCATAAATCCAATGAATGCCCCATTCGAAAGGCAATAGCTATCATTGAGAATATGAAAGCTGTCTCCGACCATGATTCTGGCATTAAAACACCAGATCCTGATGATGTAGAAAGGTCTGTGAAAATAAAGGAGAACGGCTTGCTTGTGTTGTTCAACGAGTTTTACTGACTCCCAGCATCACCCAACAGAGCCAAATTTTTCTAACGCGTTGTACTGTTGAGGTGAAAGTTTTTGATGTAACTATTGACAATGGGAGCACATAAAACATCATTGCTAAAATCTTAATTCGAAGTCTCAAGTTGCCAATTGAAAAGCACCATAGTCCATATCCTCTCAGATGGATAAAAAAAGGAGGAGAATACCGTGTAAGTGAGGTGTTCATTATTGAGCTTTTTATTAGAAAATTTTATAAAAATACTGTCAAATGTGATGTTTTGGATATGGATGCTTGTTACATTTTATCGGGTCGTCCATGGCAGTATGATAGATCAGTTCAATACAATGGAAGAAATAATAGCTACAAATTCCAGTGGGGTTCCAAGACCATCCTTCTGCATTCCACACCAGACCCATTTCCTTCATCTCTACATCCACAAACATCAAAACCTTTACTCGTATCCATCCATGGCTGCCCGACATCTTATCAACTAAACAACACTACCACACCCATCCTCATCCTTTTTTCTTCCCTGAATATTGGCCTAGCACCCAGACATTTTGAAGTTGAAACACCCCTTGCTGAATTCCAAGACATTGCCCCAACTGACTTACCCTCCAATATTCCCCCCACACATGATATCCAACACTATATTGACCTTATCTCTTGTGCTGGCCTCCCTAACCTTCCGCATTATCGTATGAGCCCAAAAGAGCATATGATATTCTTCGACAACATGTGGATGATCTACTTGAAAAATAGCTTATTCAGACTAGCTTGAGCTCTTGTGCTGTCCCAGCTCTCCTTGTTCCCAAAAAGGATGAGTCCTGACGAATATGTATGGATATCTGAGAAATTAACAAGATCACTGTTAAATACAGATTTCCCATCCTTTGTTTTAAAGATTTGCTTGATCAATTGGGAGGGTGGAAGTTTTTTCTCGCTTAGACTTGCGCAGCGGGTATTACCAAATTCGAATTCGTTCGGGTGATGAGTGGAATACAACCTTCAAGACTAAGGAAGGTTTATATGAATGGAAAGTTATGTTGTTCGGCCTACGTAATGCTCCTGGAACATTTATGAGGCTGATGCATCACGTTCTAAAAACAGCTAAAGGGAAAATTTGTGGTTTTCTATTTTGACGATATTCTGAACACAGCAAGACGTGGGAAGACCACATGACCCATATACGGGAGGTATTTACTACACTTCAGGCTCACAGGCTGTATTTGAATCGTGGGAAGTGTGATTTTTGCACTGATCATTTAGCTTTTCTGGGATTCATAATTGGGAATAATGACATTGAAGTAGATCCAACAAAAGTACAAGCTATTAATGATTGGCCAACTACCATCATCACAATGAAGGTACGTAGTTTTTACGGCCTGGCCTAATTTTACATGCGTTTTATCCGAAACTTCAATAGTATTGTAGCTTCATTAACAAATCATTTGAAGAAGGGTCCATTCATTTGGGGGCCTCAACAAGATGCCGACTTTACCCTTATTAAGGACAAACTCACTTTCGCGCCCTTACTCATATTACCAGATGTTGAGAAAGTCTTCGAGGTTGAAACAGACATATACATGATAGGCATAAATGCCGTTCTGATGCAAGATGGGTAAACTATTGAATTTTTTAGTGAAAAGTTAAATGAGGTGAAACAAAGGTGGACCAAATGTATGAACAAGAATTATTCGCAATCATTCGCATGCTTCCAACACTGGGAACATAACCTATTAAAAAAGAATTCATCTTACATTGCGATCTCCATTCCCTCAAATTCTTAAATTCTCAAAAGAGTTTGAAGCGTATGTATGCACAATGGGTTATGTACCTCCAAAAGTTTCAATTCATTTTCAAGCACAAAAATGGCAAACAAAATGTTGTTGCAGATGCCTTAAGTCGAAAGGTGTAACGTCCCGTATTTTTCGATAAGTTTTAAATTAAATAAGTTTTATTTCTTATTTTATACTTATTGGAAATATGGTTAAGAAAGTGGTGATTAATATTTAATTATCTTTTCAGGAATTAAATATAATTATCATTCTTTTTGGATAAAAAAAAAAGAAAAAAAAGGCTTTAGGCGTGAAAAAGAAAAGAAGAGAAAAGGGAAAAAGTGGAATTAGTCTTTTCTTCTCTTAACGTGAAAACTAAAGAGACATCAATGTAGGGCTTTCTTACTTTTCTCCTCCATCTTTCTTGCCACCAATCCAAGAGGCTTTCAGGTTGATTGATTCGCCTTTTCTTTGTTTTCTTAGGTGATTTATTGTAGGCTTTTCATTTGGTGAAGGTTTAGTGGTGATTGGAAGAGTTCTCATCAATATTCAAAATTAAGGTAATAAAACTCATTGCATTAAAATTCTGGAATTTTTGTTCTGAGTATATTTAAAAACCCATCAATTGTTAGAACATCCTCTCATTTTTCAAATTTTCTATTTCCTTTCAATTCCTTTCAAACCCTAGAAACCCTAAACTCATCTTTTATTTTGAAAAACTCTTTTACCTATTAAAGGTATTGATAAGTGTATCAAAATGCACTTAATTTGTGCTTAATTGTAAAATAAATTAATTTATAATTTAATATTTTCATGGATTTAATTGAATATTTTAAAATTTGAGAATATTAAGTTTTAATTTGATTTATTAATTTTTGTAGGTAAAATATTGTTTTTGGTGGAAGTTAGAATTTAATTGGTGAAGAAAATACAAAGGAAAAGCAAGGAAAAGACTTAAATTCAGAATTTCCAGCTATGTATACGTGTCGCGCGTCATTTGGCTATCAGAATCCTTCCCGTACATCTGCGCCGCACCGGATCGCTCCCATCTATCCATTCAGCGTGTGACACGTGGCGAAGAGGAAGAAAAAAAAAGAGAGAAAAACGCGTCAGTCGGTCAACAGCCCTACTTGCGTCAGCCGGCCCCAGCCCCTGCGCCAGCAATCAGCTCCTCCAACCAGCACTCCTCAGCTGTCCTTGCGTCAGCGCCTGCGTGCGTCAGCGTGTGCAGCTCCTCCAGCCAATCCCGTTGCGACACGTGTCGAGTCTGATCTCTATTTTCAAATTCGTGGGTCCCAGCTGGCATTTCCCATCAGATTTCAATCCCTATAATTCTCCATTCTCTCTCCCCAATTTACTCCTATTCAAGGAGTTAAAAGTCGTTGTCGATAGAAATATCGAGCTTCAAATTTACAGATATATCGATGGATATATCGATATCGACGGATATTAGGATAAAATGATGGAAACGATGGAAACTAACATGAATACTTAGAATTGATCAATGAAACTTGAACTACTCTTTAAATAAGTCATAATTAATCATATAAGTAAGTTTTTACACTTATAAATGATATATAACATTGAGAAAATATAAAAAATACAATAAATTAAAGAGAGACGGAAATAGAATAAATTTAAAAAATTAAAGAGATAATGAACCGAAAGTTAGTAATATATTAAATAGAGAGTGATTAAAATAAAAAGTTAAAAAAATAATAAAGAAGGGAGAGTGATCAACAATAGTTGTGTAGTAGTCCGATGGAAATGTCGATAATGTCGAAAATATTGTTTATCCCCGTTTAAAAAGTCGAAGCTCAATTTTAGAGACATATCGACGGATATATCAACAATGTCGAAGATATTTAAAACCCTGCTCCTATTTACATTTAATTCTAATTTATTTTCTTTTTAATTTTCAGATTTTGTATTTAATTTTTAGATGCAATTTTGGTCCCTCAACTTGTATAAATAGGGCCCTTTGCCACTCAGAAAATGACACCCTTCTTCCTCCTAATTTTCTTTGCAATTTTAGTTTTCCATTTCAATTTTCTCTTTAGTTTTTGCTAGCATTTTCATACTTTCTTTTTAGAATTTGTGAAAATGTTTTGCAACTTAGGCTAGTTTTATTTGGTAAAGTGTAGGAAGAATTTTATGTAATGCAATTTTATTTATAGTTTTGATTCAATTTTGTTCAAGTAATTCTTAATTTTAAGTAAATTTCAATTTCTCCATCTTTTTCTTAATTTCTTTGTTAATACTATTGTAGTGTTAAATTTCATATAAATCTAGTCATGCTCTTTTTATGTGCGATTTTAACAATATAATTTTATTGATAATTTCTTTATTTTATAAAAATCCTTTACTACATTATGACTTGTTATATTGTCGATTTTGGATTTTTATATAATAAATAACATGTTCTTAATTTGAGAAATTGATTTATTTAAATACATTTGAAAATATTTTTTGTTCATTATTTCTAAATTTTCCGATTGATTATTTGGGATGTGAAATTTTCAATTGAGTTATATGAATCAAAATTATATCTAATTTTGTAAAACATAAAAGGATTCCTACACTTAACCAATTCCATTATTAATTTCTTTTAAAATCAATTTTTATCATTTATTTACACAATTTCCAAACCAAAATTCTCAACCCATCTCTCTTTTTCTAAACTTCTTCTCCTTAAATTCTTATTTGATCATCATCTCTCCGTGGAATCGACCGCCCATCTAAACTACAATCGACCGCTTTGCATCGACATTTTTAGGCGTAATCAAATTTTGGCCCGTCAAACTACACATCGAAAAATACCACATTACCGCCGTGCCGCTGCCATAGCAACAGCCACAAAGGCTGCTGTAGGCCGCGACAAAGGGTAGTCCAATGGACTGCTCTTGCTTCGTTTTTTTCGGTTCATCACGTGTCATTCGTAGCGTAATTTCCCTTAATTTATTAGTGTTTTAGAATAGAATTTAAGTAGTTTAAGTGCCGTTTCATGTTCTTAAAGTACTCGGGTCGAAAAGTTGTAAAGTGTGGAAAAAGCTAATTGAAAGGTGAGTAGAAATTTGTTAAACCTTAAATAAGATCATGGTTCGTTTTATTTTCTTTCAAAGTTATAAATCCATGATTTTGAGCATTTTTTTAGATGTTTATTAGCATGTTATAAGGACTTTGATGCTGATTTCATGTATAAGAAATTTGATGAAAAACATGTAAAGGTTTTGGAGTTAGAAGATGCGAGTTTCGATATCGATATCGTTTGACTATGAAAACTGAATTTGTGGGCTTGTATTATTTTATTTGGAAGTCTAAGTATGTTTTTGAGTGTCTTAAAGTGATTAAAAGTTGCTAATTATGATTATCATGTTTGAAGGAATAGTGTCCACTAAGTCGTTAAATCTTAGTCTAGGTGGTTAGATATTCATTATTTGAACTCCAAATTGACTGTGGTGTGTTTTGAATTTTTAAGGGAATTTTTAGGAGTTCTATTCGAGCCGTTATGCCACTGAATTTTTGTTAAGAAAATATTAGACTTTATACGTTCGAAAAAGGGAACAAAACTACATTAGTTTAGGCTAGTTTCGTTTCTAGACTTATAATTTATTGGGGATTGTTGGAAGTGACCCAAAGTGGGATTTTGAGTCATTTATGATCATTCTAAGACGGTTTTAAGGTGATTTTTTTAAAATTTAAAATTAGAAAAATTTGGCTAATAAAGAGTGTTTTTGTGAAGAGTTAAGCTTAGGCTTATTGAACATCATGGGTAGTGATGTTTGTGTATCATATTACTTTAAAATACCTTGAGTAGTATGGTGGTAGGTTCGCATTAAGAAAGACATTGATTAATGAAGAATATGTCGTTAAGGAAGATTATTTAGTTGTGCATGACTTAAATAACACTTAACGGGGTAGGTTTATTCCATCCGTACAATGGAAAAGAATATTACTCGTTAGGATTTAAATTGTGAAAAAGAGTGTTTAAATGACTTATCGAGCACAGTCTCTCTTTGTTAATGAACAAAGAGGAGATTAGAGGTATTGATAGGAAGTTTTTATCGAAAGGTTTTAAATTGAGAAAAGAAGTGTTTAAAACTGTTTCGATTGAGTTATCTCTTAATTTGCTGATCAAGAGAAGTATTGGAATGTTGTGATAAGTTCCGTGTGATTTGGTGTAAGAGAATATTTGGAAGTCGGTGAGGTCGATTTTGGACTTAAAGACTTAAGAAACCTCTCATGGCATTATTTTTGTTTTAACATACTCATTGAGCGTAGCCTCATGATGCTACAATATATTTTCTTTCAGGTAAAGGAAAGAATAAGGTTGGCGGTTGATGACGTTCGAGGCGAGTAGATGGTTTGGCATGGATTTACACGTTGGCGACCGTTATTTCTTTTGTTTTTGGTTTATTTTGGGTTGAGATTTTTTCAACAATATTGATGTTTTATTTTAATTTATTTTATTGGAATTGACTAGTCTATTTATTTTGAACCAAGAAATAGTGATGATTTTAGTTTTGAAATAAGATCGCGATCAGTGTTTGAACATTTTTAATTGATTTGTTTAAATGCTTCCGCTGTTGTTATTGTACGTATTTCATATTTTGGGGAATTTTCGGGACGTTACAAAAGGCTTGTTTATTGATTACTCTTAAAACTGAGGTGGTGGAATTAGAATGCCTCAAAGATATTTACAGCACTGATCCGTATTTAAAGCTAATATGGGATAACTGTCTCAACAACGTTCGATCAGATGACTTTCATATACACCCTGGCTTTCTCTGTAAGGGTAATTGTCTTTGCATCCCAAACCCATCACTACGAGCCCAGCTAATCCATGAAGTTCATAGTGGTGGTCTTGCTGCCTATACCTGAAGGGAGAAGACACTTATCTTACTTACAAACCGTTTCTTATGGCCTCAACTTCGTCGCGATGTCGTAAAATATGTAAAATATTGTGCTATTTGTCAGAAAACAAATGGGGACAACTCAAAATACTGGCCTTTACTCCCCTTTACCGATTTCAGAAAATATTTGGGAAGACCTTTCTATGGATGGACTTTGTTCTGAGACTGCCAAAAAACCCAATGTGGAGTGGATTTTTTTTTTTTTTGTGTGATTGTTGATCGTTTTTTCAAGATGGTACGTTTTCTACCGTGTAAAAAGACTTTTGATTCTAGCGTCGTGGCACGAATTTTCTTCAAATAAATCGTTCGCCTCTATAGTATTCCAATATCAATTGTCTCAAATAGAGACATCAAGTTTATGAGCCATTTCTGGTGAGTTTTATGGGGACGATTCAATATTACTCTTAAATTCAGTATGGCATATCACCCCAAACTGATAGGCAAACCGAAGTTGTCAACTAGACCTTGGGCAACATGATCAGAAGCATTGCAGGTGACAAACCAATGCAATGGGACATCGCTCTCGCTTAGGTTGAATTCGCTTTCAATTATATGACTAACAGATCAATAGGGAAATGCCCCTTTGCAATTGTCTATACTAAGTTTCCAAATTAGTATGTTGATATGTTCAATATTAGTGAACCATTGAGCAAGAAGGACAAATCGATGGCAGAAACAATAGCTGACTTGCATGCAGAAATCAGGGACAAATTAGAGAAATCTAACATGATTACAAAAAAGCAACTGATGTACATCACTGATCCAAACAATTTGAGGTAGGTGACCTCGTTATGGCCCATTTGCGGCGCGAACACTTTGTACTCGAAGCTCAAGGCATGCAAGATTGGACCATTCCAAATTCTGCACAAGGCCGACCCTAATGCGTTCATCCTCGACCTTCCAGTGGAGTTCCAGATTTTTGTAACTTTTAATGTATCTGACCTCCATCAATATCACCCACTTGATGATGCCCCTGTTGTTTTGGAAGAACTCGAGGACGAGTTCTAACTGAGTGAGGATGAATTGATGTGGGCCTTTTTCCCTTTTTAAATTTTAGTATTTATCTTGTATTCTAGGCCTATATATTTTGGGCTTTTACTTTATTGCTTTGTCTTTTAGGGTTGTTACCCTTAACTAATAGCCCTATATATTCACTGTTTAGCTAGGGTATTTCTCAAGGCATTTTTTAATATGAATATTACATGAATTTGAGAGGCCTTTGCCGGCTACCCTTTGGTTTTCATTCAACCTGATTTTTGCTTCTCTTTAGCTTGACTAGCATGCCGGAGTGAGGGGAGACTCACGTGTGGAAAAAATGTGAGAGAGAAAATAGGAAAAGAGAAGAGAGAGAAGTGAGAGAAAAGAGAAGAGAAATGATGTGGTAGCATTAGAAATTATAGGGTTGAACAATGGATTGGTTTGGATTGGATTTTACTAAAATTTCAGAACCGATTGAATTTTCTTTTCATATTATACGAACCAAACCAAACCGTTCACTATTGTCAATTTGTAAGAAAAAGGGTAGAAAGAAGTGACAGAGAGTAAGGAAGGAGAAGAAGAGAATCGAGAGAAATTGCACAAAAATGGCTTGCTACATTCAGCTGCTAAAGGACATAATATAAAGAAAGAACAATGCCAGATGTCAGCATCCTATTTGGGACAAAATAACAAACTTCTAATAAGAGACAAAAAAGGAGAATAAAATCCAAATAAATCAAAAAGAGTCATAAGGAAAATATTAAAGGAAAAACGTAATTAATAAGAGATTATGCAAGCTTATTATCATCACTAATCTTTCCATTTTGTTCTTCTTCCTTGACAGTCCCCCGCAAGCGAACAGGGAAGGATTGTACTGTGAGCTTGTTTCTTAAATTGCAGAATCTGTGAGAGGATAGAGGCTTTGTCATTATGTCTGCAAGCTGATCCTCGGAGGGCACATAATGAACAAGTAATTGTTGATTGAGGACCTTCTCTCTTATGAAATACAAGTCAATTTCAAGGTGTTTGCTTCTATTATGCATCACAGGATTTCCAGCGAGGTAGATTGCACTTACATTGTCACAAAAAATTATTGGAGGTGTTGAATGTAAGAAACCAATTTCTTTGAGCAAGGCTTGTAACCATAGGATTTCAGCAGCTGCATTAGACAATCCCCTGTATTCAGAATCAACACTAGACCGACTAACTACCCTTTGCTTTGTAGAAGACAAAGATATGAGGTTATTTCCTAGAAAAGTACAATAACCACTAGTGCTTCTTCTATCATCGGGGCATGATGCCCAGTCTGCATCAGTATAGCAAGATAGAGATTGAGAGGGGGAAGGGGTGATGGAGAGGCCAAAATTAGATGTGTTCTTTAGGTATCTTAAGATCCTTTTAACAGCCAGCCAATGAGTGGTAGTTGGGGCATGTAAGAATTGGCAAACCTTATTTACTGCATAGGACATGTCAGGCCTGGTGATTGTACAATATTGTAAAGCTCCCACTATACTTCTGTATTCTATTGCATCTGACAGTAGGTCACTATCATGTATTGACAAACTGGTTCCTATTGCCATAGGGGAAGGGCTAGGTTTGCAATCAGACATGGATGCACGGTGGAGTAGGTCTGTGATGTATTTGGTTTATGAGAGGTGGAGGGAGTTTTGGTGATGAGTGACTTGTATGCCGAGGAAAAAATTTAAAATCCCTAGATCTTTTAGCTTGAACAGATTATTGAGGGAAGATATGAAATTGGATATGAGAGAGGTGTTGTTTTCTGTTACCAAAATGTCATCTACATAGATAAGAAAAGCAATGAAATTGGAGTTCCATTTGTATAAGAAGAGAGAGTTATCAGATTGTGAAGGTGAGAAACCCCAGGAAATCAGGCAGTTGCTGAGCTTCATAAACCATGCTCGGGGACTTTGTTTGAGGCCATATAGGGCTTTGGAGAGTTTGAAAACATGAGTAGGATTGATGCTATCAATGAAACCAGGGGGTTGGCTCATGAAGACATCTTCAAGGAGATCACCATTTAGAAATGCATTGTGCACATCTAGTTGTCTTACTGCCCACTGATTTGATGTAGCAATGCTAAGGATGATTCGGATTGTGGCTGGTTTAATCACTGGACTGAAAGTTTCGAAGTAATCAATTCCATAGGATTGATTATACCCCTGAGCAACCAAGCGTGCTTTGTATCTCTCCACCTGAACATTTGGCTGAAGTTTGGTTCTATAGACCAATTTGCATCCTATTACTTTGCATTGTGGGGGTTGGGGGATGAGGGTCCATGTTTTGTTGCTGATTAAGGCTTGGTATTCAGTTTGCATTGCCTATTGCCACTCTGGAATTTGAACAGCTGCTTTAAAATTTGGAGGTTCTGCAAGGGGTGGGTTATGTTGCTTGGAAGATGTAGGAAGGATGGTGAGAAAAGTTTTTGGTTTGAAGATTCCAGACTTTGATCTGGTAATCATAGGATGGATGGTGGGAATGTTTATGTGTGTGGTAGTAGGGTCAGGCTGAATTGGTGAATTGGGAAGAAGGGGAGAAGATGTGGCAGGTACAGGAGCATTAGTAGGTAATGTATCAAGATGAAATGTTGGTCTTTCAGAAGAAGTAGCAGGAGTCTGAGATGTATGTATTGGATTTGAAAAAGGCTTCAGGGTACTGGAAAATGGTGTTTGGTCCATTGGTAGTGAGATATGAAAAGTGGGAGTTGCAGAAGTAGAAGGATTAGCTAGCAGTGGTTGAAGTGTGCTGTCTGCTGTTGTATTAGCTGAAGGAGTAGGCTGCAGTGGTTGTTTGGGGTTGTCTACTGGTGTGGGGGCTGTAGGGATATGATTTTGTGGAATGAATTCATGGAAGGTATGAGATGGTATTATAGGTGGTTGGGAAGGTACAAAAGAGTGTGGAACAGTAGATATATCATAGTGATACTGTTGAATATGAGAGGGTATGACAGTGGCACATGATGGGAAAGAACCTTCATTGAAAATAACATGCCTTGATAGGTATATACGGCCAGAAGTGGGGTCTAGACAGAGGTAGCCTCTATGATTGGAGCTATATCCAAGGAACAAGCACTCTTTTGAACGAAATTGTAGCTTATGCTGGTTATATGGTCTCAAATAAGGAAAGCATGCACATCCAAAAGTTCTCAACAAGTTGTAATCTGGTTTGATCTTATAAAGCAATTCATATGGAGATTTGTTGGCAAGGACAGGTGAGGGCAGTCTATTTATGAGATGCACTGATGTTTGGAAGGCAAAAGTCCAGTATGCTTGAGGTAGTTTGGAATGCCCAAGAAGAGAGAGACCCATTTCCACTACATGTCTGTTTTTTCTTTCAACCTTCCCATTCTGTTGAGGTGTGTGTGGGCATGAAATTCGATGATGGATTCCATTTGTGGCTAGTACAGTGGTTAAGGCTCTAAACTCCCCTCCCCAGTCAGTTTGGAGGGACTTTATGTTGCAGTTAAATTGGGTTTCAACAAGCTGTTTAAAATGCAGGAAGTAAGACAGAGTTTCAGATTTTGATTTGAGCAAATAGATCCATGTAAAACCAGTGTAATCATCAATGAAAAGAAGGAAGAATTTAGCTCCTATTACTGAATTTACAGGGGATGGACCCCAAACATCAGAGTGCACAAGTTCAAAGGGTGCTTGACAAGTTCTTTTGGAATTATGAAAAACTAAACGGTGGCTCTTGGCCAATTGATAGACATTACACAACTGAAAACTAGAATTAGCAAGACAGGGTTGATTGATAGAAGTGAGGACTTGCTGCACTATTTGAGAAAAAGGATGACCAAGTCGAAAATGCCAGAGGTTGGAAGGAGATAAAGCAGTAATATTGGATGCAGTTGAAGAGACAGGAGGGTGAATGTGAGATGGAGTTGATGACTGGAATTTGTATAGCCCATGGTCAAGAAGGCCCTGAAGAAGAACCTGGCTGGTATTGATGTCCTTCACAAGAAAATAGGTTGGGTGAAATTCAATAAAAGCCTTATTGTCATGACAGAGACGTGCTACACTGATTAGTTGGTTTGAAATCTTGGGAATGTGTAAAACAGAATTCAATTTAAGGGGAAAAGAATATAGAGAAGAAAGTGAAGACTGACCAATATGTTTAATAGGTAGTAGCTTACCATTGCCCATCATAGCTTGCTCATGGCCATAATATGGAAAGATATTGCTGAGAGAGTTCAAAGAGGAGGTCATGTGATGTGTAGCACCACTGTCAAATAACCACTCCTGATCTGGGTGTGAGAAGGTAGAGTGTCCAGCATGATTGACAACAGTCTGTTGGTTTGGTGGAAAAGGTTTAGATGACAATGGTGAGGTAGGGAATTAAGGGGTAAGGAGAGGGAGAAGACTGTGATGAAGTAGTTTGAGCAGAGTAAGAGATAGGTGGATGCATTGGTTGAGTTTGAGAATAGAGGTGCTAATTTGTTGAGGGTATGTCAGTAGAGGGAGGATGCAGTGAGGCAAGGTGTGCTTGAGGTCTAGGAGGTAAGATAGGAGATCTGTCTTTGTTGTCTCTATTATAGCACACAAGGGCAATGTGTCCTACTTTGCTTCAAATCTGGCATTGAGGTCGGTTGGATCGGGGAGACCATCTGGGGGTGTAATGAGGGGTGGTTGGAAAAGTAGGTTGTGGTCTGGGATTTGAAAAGGGAGAAGGTACAGAATGAGGTAGATTTGGATTAGTGTGGGGTGGTGGAGATGAGAAGGCAATTTTTGAAGCAGGCCAGGTTGAGCTTGAGGGAGTAGAATGTGGTTGTGAGGTTGACAGATGACTCACATTCAACAATTGATTTTTCCAGAGCAAATAGTTTGTATCATTCAATTTTATGGTGAGAGAGGAAGCTTCTAGGTTTGTAGGTTGTTGATGAATGAGATTTAGGGCAAACATTGGAGATTGCTGAGGATAATGTTGGGGAAAATAAGAAGGGAAGTTTTGATATTGAGCTCCAGGAATGTTACCTGGATTTTGCTGAAAATGGGATTGGTTCTGTGTATTTGCAGGAAAGAAAGGTTGAGGGTGACGATTAAACACAAGAGTGAAAGGTTGAGGGAATGGATTTTGATTTTGGCGTGGATTGGAAGAAGCTGAAAGATTGGGAATGCCTTCATTTTGATTCAGATCTGCAGTAGCTATCCCCTTTTGTTTTGGATTTTCAGTAGCTGAGGAGGATGAATCTCCTATTGGTGTCGCCATTGACAGCTTTCAAAGCTCTGATACCATGTCAATTTGTAAGAAAAAGGGTAGAAAGAAGTGACAGAGAGTAAGGAATGAGAAGAAGAGAATCGAGAGAAATTGCACGAAAACGACTTGCTACATTCAGCTGCTAAAGGACATAATATAAAGAAAGAAGAATGCCACATGTCAGCATCTATTTGGGACAAAATAACAAACTTCTAATAAGAGACAAAAAAGGAGAATAAAATCCAAATAAATCAAAAAGAATCCTAAGGAAAATATTAAAGGAAAAACGTAATTAAGAAGAGATTATGCAAGCTTATTATCATCACTAATCTTTCCATTTTGTTCTTCTTCCTTGACAACTATAAAAAAGCCGAACCAAACCAGACTGGTTTGGTTCGGTTTTGTCTTGCATCTCTCTCTCTCTATCCTTCTTAAATACTTAATTTACATCATGAAAAGTTCAACCAAATCTAAAAAATGACTTCCACAAATTTTAGGATGACTAATTTCAATTCATCAAAAAGTCCAATATAACAAATAAAAAAAATTACAAACATAGTCATAATAAAATTCATAAAATCTTGTTATAATTACACGAATGTAACACAATAGAGTTGAAAATCCTTTATATTTTTTCATTTTATCAGGTTTTAGTGAATATTTAAAAATAGGTAAAATACCATTTTGGTCCCTGAACTTTCACTTCAGTTTCATTTTCGTCCCTAAACTTTTAAAAGTTACATTTTTTGTCCCTGAACTTTACAATTTGTTTCGTTTTGGTCATTCCATCTATGTTTTTCTGTCTATGACACTACTGGAGGGCTTATGTGGCATGTAATTGATAATGTGACTTATAGAAATATATCGTGAGGTTAAATACCATGAAAAACGGTTATATAGTGAGGTTAATCTCATATTTTTCTTGCTAATTTTAGTCTTAAACCTCACTATTTGTTTGGCCCCTTTATCTTTTCGATGTGGGATCCTTAACACTTATTAACATAGTAAAATTTTCTATATTTATATATAATTTTAAGTAATTACATATTTATAAATATTGCAACAGAATTTGGTATCCAATAAAATTTTATATTTTTAAAACACTTTTTCTCATATTGAGATCCATGTGAGAAATGTCATTTTTTATAAATATCACATTTTTTGTACCCCTAATAGATATATGTGGTCGAGGTTTATTTTTGCAAGTCCGTTTACGAATGAACCATTTTCTCAAACTTTCTAATACGTTAGAAGTTGAAAAATTCAAACTTAATTGATATTTTAGTAGGATGTCGAGGTTTATTTTTGGCAAGTCTACGTTTACTCTTATGGACCATTTTCTCAAGTTTTCTTATGCATATTAGAAGTTGAAAATTTCAAACTTAATATTTTGATAGGCCCTCATAACTTTTTTAAAAATCTAGTCCAATGAAAAAAAAGAAAAAAACACAGCAACCAATCAAAGGGCGTGCATTGATTTCACTTCAAATATCATCACATTCCATTGACTTGGTAACCTATAGTGCAAGAAGTCTACCACAACATTTAGGGGGGCATTTGTTTTCGGGTTTGTATAGAATTGAGATGTCTGAGGATGAGATGCATGGGGATAAAATGCCCGGGACGAGATCACTGTATTTGGTTTTAGATGAGAATAATAAAATTATATTATAAAATAATTTCTCTTCCTCTCTCCTTTCTTCTCTTCCTTTCTCTCTCATCTATTCTATGGGGTTATAGAAACCCATGTGTTTTGAAGGTAACCTAAACCCCATGGAGGAGGGCTATGGGATCTCCATGGGGTTTAGATCCCCTTCCCTATGGGCCAAACAAACATATGGATGAGGATGAAAATACCATGGGGTTTGGATCCCCATCTCCAAACATTTGAAACAAACACCCCGTGAGAAAAGAGAAAGACGATTGATTTTATTTTGATGTATATATTATATTATATATATATATAGATTAATGTAAAAGAAATCTGTAACAACCCGAAAATCCCAAATACAAATACATGTAAAAGGACAAAAGCGGAAGCATTTATTAACCAAATCAGAGTTTTTCCTCATTTGAAACAAAACATCAAAATAATCTTGATCGATCAATTTATTTCAAAACCATAAAAACATTTAAACTAAACAAACTTAAAGTAGTAAAGAGTAACATACTCAAAACAAAACTGAACTACAATACTTAGTTCAACAAAAGCAAAACATGGAAAATCCCAACAAAAAAATAAAATGATAAGTTTGCCGGCATGCAAATCTATGCCAACTGATCACCATCGCGAACCACATCAGTCACCGAGTTTCTTCTTTCCTTTACCTGAAAAAAAAATTGTAGCATTATGAGGCTACGCCCAATGAGTAGAAAAATGTTAAAATAAAAATCATGCCATGAGAGATTTTTCTAAGACTTTAAGTCCTTAATCGGCCTCACCGACTTCCGAAAATTCTCTTTCACCCAAAACTCTCAAAGTTTAACACATTCCTCCACATTATCTTTTAATCCGCAAATTAAAAGAATAAAACATTCGAAACAGTTTTAAACTCTCTTTCTCATTTTAAAACTTTTCGATTTTAACTTTCACTAATACCTCTAATCTCCTCTTTGTCCGCAAACAAAGAGAGACTATGCTCAATAAGGCATTTAAACACTGTTTTCACATTTTAAATCCTTAAGAGATAAATATTCTTTTCCATTGTACATATGGAATGAACCTGCCCCGTTAAGTGCTATAAAGTTGTGCACATTCGTATAATCTCCCTTAACGACAATATTCTTCTTTAAGCAAGGCCTATGCTTAAAGCGAACCTACTATCATATTACCCGAGGTATTTGAGTAACATGATCCTACACATCACCACCATGATGTTCAAATTAAGTATAAACTCAATTTCTCGAAACAACCCTCTTTCTAGGCCGAAAGTTCCCTAAACTCAATTTCTGGAAAATTCGCCTTTAGATCATTCTAAAACATCCCAAAATCACTCATAAAACAATTTTGGGTTCACTTCCAACAACCCCCAACGATTAACAATTCTAGAAGCGAAACTAGCCTAAACTAGTGTAGTTTCACTCCTTTTTCGGACACTCAAAATCTACCATAATTCTAACTAAAATCCAGCGGCATAACGGCTATAATATGACTCCCAAAATAGCCCCTACACATAATACAATGACTTCCAATGATCCAGAACACAATACAATAAAAGTAACTAACCACCTAAGCTTAGTTTTCGACTTAAAGGGCACTAATTCTTCATTATGGTGTTCATAACCAGCAACATTGGAACACTTTAAAACATGCTTAAACATCCAATTTCAAAGTCAATAATCATAAGGAAACAATATAAGCAAAACCCGATATCGATAGTCGATTTAAGCATGTAAAATCCCAATTTTTCACTTCCTTTATTCTATACTTTAATTCCAATATAAAAAAGCCCCATAAACCTCTTATTATGCATAAAATCATCCAACCAATATACTTAGATTTTTGAGGTTTAACTATTAAAGAAAAAGGAAAATACAAACATGCACAATTTAAAGCTTAACATAATTCTACTCACCTTGAATTGCATTTTCAAGAACCTTACTTCTCTTTTAAAATATGAGGGAAATAATCCCTACCTTTTGAAACTTATATAATTTCAAGAACATCGATAAATACGACCTACAACGATGAATTAGAAAAGAAAAATCAATCAGAGTCGAAAAACCATATCAAACCCGAATACAGAACTGATCTTGCTATAAAATTAATACGAATAGAAAGATAACAAAAAAACGGTCAGAATGGACTACTTACTTACGTAAATCGGAGTCCGGATGAGGAAGTTATGGAGAAATCAATCCGGGAGATGTCCTTTAGGCGAAAATGGGAGAAAAGGGATAAATGAGGGCTGGTTTTCAGATTAGGGAAGAAGAAGAGGAAGAATTTAGGGTTTAATCTCGATTTCAGTTAATTACGAAAATGCCACTATGCAAAAACGGTCATAACTCATTCATCGGGACTCAGAACGATGAGCCGTCAGTTGCGTTGGAATCGTAATGACAATACGATACAGATCATCTAAAAATATTAAATTAAACTTGTGGTTTTAATTTGGAGGTTTAAGAAATTACCAAAATACCCTTACTTGGTAACGGGTTGTTACAAAATCCTTCTAATTTAATGAGATTAAATATATTATTTTAGATGTGTTTGGGTGATTGTTTTTTTTTATACAAAGTGTTGAGGTGAAGATTTAACCACTCTTTTGAAGGTGGAACTACAGATGTCTTTGGGTGATTTTAAAATAAGTTTTTTTATTTTAAATATTTTGATTAAAAGTAATTAATAATAAATCATCACATTATTATTGTTTCACATAGTTGATTGGGAAATTTCATTGGGTGACAAATTTTTATGCAATATTTGTAAAAATATCAACTCAAAAAAGTATTTACAAATATATCAATTTTTATCATGTTTATTAATGATTAACAATGATTTATGTGTTTATCAGTGATAAACATAGTGTAAAAATATGTAATTCAATTTTATCACTCATAAACCCGATCAAAATTTGCTATATTTATAAATATTTTTTTAGCTTTTATTTTTACAAATATTACTAAAAAAATTTGCTAGATTTGCAAATGCCCCTAGCTAGTTGATTCAAATACTTTTGGGAAGGGTTTTATTTTTAGGTTGGGTGTGAATTCCCAACCTAAAAATATAAAAGTCTCATAGTTATGGGTATAAACAATGTGTGACCACATATTTGGAGTATTATTCTACGAGTTTTTCGATGTCAAATATTTTAAAGTCATGTGGTTGTTTCATGAGATTAGTAAATATGCGCTTAAACTAGTCCAAATACCTTTCAGTATATTTTGTATTTCATAGGATTGTTGATTATTGAATAAATTAATAAAACACGAAATCTCTATGAGATTTGGCGATGGCCGGTGTCATTGCAACGCGTTGATAATTCGGAATAAAAACTTCCAACTATGATTTTATTATTTTGAACTTTGACGAGGGTGAGATACTGGGGTAAAACAAAACACAATATACCATTCCACATATAATATAGGATCATGATATTTATTATTTTAAGAATAATACTTGGCGCTCCAAAATCAGCTAAGGAGGCTTAAAACCATCTAAAATCAGTCAAGTGGCTGTAAAAAGAGGGAAAAAAAAAAGAAAAAAAAAATCAACACTTGTCTCCAAGTATTGTTCTTATTTTAATTCTAAACACGTACAATTGAAAAGAATGCAAGACCATAAAAAACAGAAGAAAAAAAACAAACACAAAAATATTAACATTTATATTTTTGTTAAGGGCTGTTTAGTAATCTTCCTTATTTTATTTCTTGTTTCAGTTTCATATTTATTAAGAAATATAGTTGTTTGATAACTTTTCCTTGTTTCTCGTTTCTCATTTTTTAGAAACATTCTTAAAATTAGGTAGAAATTTTAGAAACAACAAAACTAGTTTCTTGCTTTCCATTTTTGTTTCCAAAATTTTCAACACATTAATAAATTATTATTTTATCCCCTTTTCATTTATATATATTATAAATACCAAAAAATTAAATTGGTTGGTATAGTATTTTTAAACACTCCATTTGAAATGTTAATATTTTAAACATATTTATATATCTTTTTTAAATTGAGAAATAAGAAATAGTCACCAAACGCAAAACGCAAAGTATGTTTAATACATTTTTGTTTCTCCTTAAAAAAATAAATAAATAAATAAGAAACAAGAAATGTGCAATAGAAACTTCACCAAATGAACCCATAATTATCTATGTTTTGAATATAAATCCATCTCCCAAGTAAATCTAGAAAAGTATATAACAAAATAAAAAAAGTAAAAAAACACAAACACGCACAGCACACACACACAAAAACGTATACACAAAAACGTAAACGTTTATACGCTAATCTTGAAAAGCGAGATGTGAATTTGTGGAAAACCCTTTTCCACATCCAAATGAGACAGCTTATTGTTATATTGTGAAGCCAAAACAATATAAAAATAAATTCTCTTCCAAACATGGCCTAAGGCCTATTAACTCTTAAATGGCCCACATACGTATAGGCTTATGGTTTGGTGAATATTAATTTATTTTGGTTGCCATGTGTTGTTGCACCAAAAAGCGTGTGAGATACATAAAATAGGGCAGCAGCATGATAATTTTTGTTGGCTCAACTTGTGTGAGGCGGCGTGGCTTGTTAAAACAATTCGAAGACAGAGAGAGCGGTGATTTTGATTTTTCTCGTCAATTGTGTTGAAGAGCAACAGTGGGGAGTATTGAGAGGGTGAGAAAATATTGTAAAGAAAGGGCTTTATTTCTTGAGTGCTTTTGAGTGCATAATACACCATTAAAGTGTATTGAATATTTTCTACATTGTATTCTCCTCTAATTCATCATAGTGAAATCTGCAGTGGTAGCAACTGGACGTAGCCCAACAATTGGGGTGAACCAGTATAAATTTCGGTGTCGTATTTCTTCCCTTTTACTTGTTTATTATTCCGCATTATCGTTCTTGTGTGTGATTTTTAGGCGTCGCGAACCTATCAATTCCCTAACAACTGGTATCAGAGCTCTGGTTATTGTTGAAGAACGATGTCTAATCGGGAAGAGAATTCGAATTTGGGAATTGCAAAATTTGACGGCAATGATTTTGTCTTCTGGAAGATGCAAATAGAGGATTATTTGTATAGCAAATTCCTAGAGTTACCATTGGGACCGAAACCGGCTGAGATGAAGGATGATGAATGGAAGAAGTTGGATAGGCGGGTTTTAGGAATAATTCGTTTGACTTTGGCAAAGAACGTGGCTTTGGTTATGTCAAAAGAAACGACCACTGCAGGTATGCTAAAATCCCTATCCAACATTTATGCAAAGCCTACCCTCACTGACACGTTGTTGCCTGAAAGTTGTGAAACCGAAATTGCAATTTCTAATAGCCTAGGGAGAGGAAATTTGAAAATTGCAGATATCAGAGATGCAGCTTTTGTAGATGAAATTTGCAGAAGGGACTCTGGTGGGACTTCTACATCTGGTTCAGATTTGAATATGGACAGGGGAAGAAGTCAGATTGGGAGCAACGGTAAAGGTAACAGGAACAAAAAAAGGTCAAGAAACAAGGCTAGGGATATCAAGTTTGAATGTTGGAAGTGTGGAAAAACGGGTCACTTGAAAAGAAACTGTAAGGCCCCAAAGAAGCCTAAGGGGAAGAGAGTTGTTACAAACACAGTTACTGAGAAGGTCTATGACGCCTTAGTGCTTGCAGTTGAGAAAGCCCATGATCCTTGGGTTATTGATTCAGGTGCGTCTTTTCACATTACAGGACAACGTGATATTCTTGATAATTATGTTGTAGGAAATCATGGTAAGGTGCTTCTCCGATGGAGTACCCTTGGATATTGTTGGTATAGGAGATGTGAGCTTGAAGACCGCGACCCGGCTCGGTTTGGAAGATTTCCAAGGTAAGACACGTACCTAAACTAACAAAGAATTTGATTTCGAGTTGGCCAGTTGGATAATGCAGGATATAAAATATCCTTCGCAATAGATCTTGGAAAGTTACTAAAGGTGCCATGATATTTGCTCGAGGAAGCATGGAGGGGAGTTTATATAGCCGGTAGTAGAGATCGGATTGCGGTGATGATTCTACAGACATAAGAGAATTGTGGCATAACAGGTTGGGACATATAAATGAGAAGGGTATGAAAATTCTTCATTCTTCAGGGAAGTTAGAAGAGCACGAGTTTTATGAGGGCGGTATTTTCGGGAAGCGGAAAAAAGTTAGCTTTTCACAAATGGGAGTAGAGCCAAAGAAGATCAAGTTAGAATTGGTTCATACTGATGTATGGGGGCCCACTCCAGTTACTTCTCTTGGAGGTTCCAATTACTACGTGACTTTCATTGATGACTCAAGCAGAAAGGTATGGGTTTATTTTCTCAAACATAAATCTGATGTGTTTAATGCTTTCAAAATTTGGAGAGCTATGGTTGAGAATGAGACAGGTTTAAAAGTGAAGAGCTTGAGGTCAGATAACGGTGGAGAATACAATAGTAGAGAGTTCAAGCAGCATTGTGCAGAAAACGGTATTGTGATGGTCAAGACTATTCCCGGGGACACCACAACAGAATGGTGTGGCGAAAGGATGAACGAACGTTGTGTGAACGTGCCGTTGAGATTACACTGGGGTTGCCTGAGATGTTTTGGGGCAGGCATCAAGATGCCGGCCTATCTCGATCAATAGGAGTCCTTCTACACCACTAGACTTCAAATTGCCTGAGGAAGTCCGGAGCGCGAAGGGTAAACCTTTCCCATCTAAAGGTTTTTGGTTGTGTGTCTTATGTACATGTTTTACTGTCACGACAGGAGCAAGTTAGATGCTAAATCCACTAAATGCTATTTTATTGGATATGGCGGTGCCGAGATTGGTTATAGATTCGGGATGACCGAACGGAAAATCATCGAAGTAAAGATGTGATCTTCAACGACAGGTTCTTTATAAGAACAGGCGGAAATTGAGGCAGGGGATCGGAGATAGATGGAAAGTCTATCGAGGTTATTCGAGTTAGAGGATCTTCCTGAGATTGAGACAGAAACTGCAGAGGTTAAAGTTCAAAACAAGATTGCTCCGAAAGCGAAGTTATTGAGACGGAATCGGTCCAATAACTCCTCCTACTGTTCCTAGGAGATCTAGCAGGACTATTAGACCACCACAGAGGTATTCTCCTTCACTTCACTATATTTTATTGGTCGACGAGGTGAGCCTGAGTGTTATGATGAGGCGATTCACATGGAAGACTCTGTCAAGTGGGAGCTTGCCATGAAGGATGAGATGGATTCATTGATAACGAATCAGACGTGGCAGCTTGCTGAGTTACCCAGGGGTAAGAAAGCTTTGCATAATAAATGGGTTTATAGAATAAAACAGGAACCCGATGGCAGCAAACGATATAAAGCAAGGCTTGTAATCAAAGGCTTTCAGCAAAAGGAAGGTATTGACTTTAATGAAATATTTTCTCCTGTTGTTAAATTGACTACTATCAGAACTGTATTATCAATAGTGGCATAAGAGGATTTGTTCTTGGAACAGTTAGATGTAAAAACGGCTTTCCTCCATGGTGATTTAGAGGAAGAGATTTACATGGTTCAGCCACAGGGTTTTGTAGTACAGGGAGAGGAGAAAATGGTGTGCAAACTTCAGAAGAGCTTGTATGGTCTCAAACAGGCTCCTAGACAGTGGTATATGAAGTTTGACAATTTTATGAGTAGCAACGGTTTCCAGAGATGTCAGGCAGATCATTGTTGTTACATCAGGCGTACGGGTAATTCTTACATTATATTGCTTTTGTATGTCGATGACATGTTGATTGCAGGGCTAGCAAACAGGAGATTGATCAACTCAAATGTGATTTATCAAAAGAGTTTGCTATGAAAGATTTAGGTTTGCTAACGATTCTTGGGATGAGGATTGGAGAGCTCGATGGTTTATTGACTTTGTCACAGGCAGATTATGTGAAAAAGGTTTTGAGCAGGTTTCAATGGAGGATGCAAAACCAAGTGAGTACTCCTTTAGCTTCTCATTTTAAATTATCTAAAGAGTATTCACCCACTTCTAAGCGGAAAGAGATCACATGGATAGAGTGCCTTATGCTTCAGCTATAGGCAGTCTTATGTATGCTATGGTTTGCACCAGACCAGACATTGCACATGCAGTGGGAGTTGTGAGCAGATATATGAGTAATCCAGGGAAGCATCATTGGGAAGCTGTTAAGTGGATATTCAGATATTTGAAGGGAACAACTGATTATGCTTTGCATTTTAAAAGGTCAGATTTTAAATTGCAAGGTTATGTGGATGCAGATATGGCAGGTGATATTGATGGCAGAAAAAGTACTACTGGGTATGTGTATACTTTGGGTGGTACAACTATTAGTTGGGTCTCTAAGTTGCAGAAGATAGTGGCCCTCTTCGACACGACAGGCCGAGTATGTTGCGATTCTGAAGCCGAGAAAGAGATGATATGGCTTGACCATTCTTAGAGGAACTTGGCGGAAACAGGGAAAAGAGACATTGCATTGTGACAGTCAGAGTGCTATTCATCTGGCAAAGAATCCGGTTTTTCATGCCAGAACGAAGCACATACAAGTGAGGTATCACTTTATTAGATCAGTATTGGAAGATGATGTGTTGGTACTTGAAAAGATTCCTGGTAGTCAGAATCCGGCAGACATGTTTACCAAGACAGTTCCAATAGACAAACTGAAGTTGTGTACAACTTCAGTTGGACTTCTCAAGAACTAGTAGAGAGGAGTCGCTATCGCTGCAGTGAAGACATGTTGCTTGTTTTGTCTTCAAGTGGGAGATTGTTATATTGTGAAGCCAAAACAATATAAAAATAAATTCTCTTCCAAACATGGCCTAAGGCCTATTAACTCTTAAATGGCCCACATACGTATAGGCTTATGGTTTGGTGAATATTAATTTATTTTGGTTGCCATGTGTTGTTGCACCAAAAAGCGTGTGAGATACATAAAATAGGGCAGCAGCATGATAATTTTTGTTGGCTCAACTTGTGTGAGGCGGCGTGGCTTGTTAAAACAATTCGAAGACAGAGAGAGCGGTGATTTTGATTTTTCTCGTCAATTGTGTTGAAGAGCAACAGTGAGGAGTATTGAGAGGGTGAGAAAATATTGTAAAGAAAGGGCTTTCTTTCTTGAGTGCTTTTGAGTGCATAATACACCATTAAAGTGTATTGAATATTTTCTACATTGTATTCTCCTCTAATTCATCATAGTGAAATCTGCAGCGGTAGCAACTGGACGTAGCCCAACAATTGGGGTGAACCAGTATAAATTTCGGTGTCGCATTTCTTCCCTTTTACTTGTTTATTATTCCGCATTATCGTTCTTGTGTGTGATTTTTAGGCGTCGCGAACCTATCAATTCCCTAACACTTATTATGTACCACAGGCCGATCAATTCAAGCATCACCGGCAAAACAAGGTTTGTTAGATTAATAATGTGTGAATGACCGTATTGATAGTGATAGCTAACCATGCTTGTTCCTTGTAAGTAAGCCATCATTAAGAATAAAACAGCAACACACATAGCTATTCTCAATATCCAACCACCAATCCTATTTCTCAGAGGAAATCGACTGACGATTAATAGAATCACGCTTACTGATGCAACGAATGAGATCGTATTCGCCAGTGAGTAAGACCAATAAATGTTTGGTTGTTGATAAGCCATTACTGCAGTTCCAGCTAAAAAGATTGTGTTATTGAGAGTTTCATAAATCCCCAAAAGTAAACTAGTGTTGTTATATAGAGTATCTTGTTGCCAAACACCGCCAGGAGGGTTGATTGAACCTTGAAATGTCACCGTTGCGATTACGGTGGCGACTAACATCATTGTGCCTTGCACTTCTTCTACCCAATCCCCTTTGTATTTCGTTTTCTGCTTCCAAACCTGCCACCAACCTCTCGTTTTCGTTTCGGCTGGCGTTGACGACTGTATCGATTGTGGTGTTTCTCTAACATTTTGGATGTTTTCAGTTTGCTGAACACCAGCAGGGTTTGATGATGCAGCAAAATCTGCCACAATGGACGTTGTTCCAGTTTTTATTTCTGGGATTGAAAGTAAATATCTTACTATCTGCATAAGTTATATAGGAAAACATATCAATATCTTTGCATATTAATTATCTTCTCTTTACTTTATAACTAATAAAAAACATATATACTCATTCAAATTGGGTAGCATCAAAAAGTAAATTAATGCAAACTCAAATTCAAAATAGGGAATATTCAAATTAATGTGGAGAATTTGAAAGATTTGATTGTCCTAAAATATTTCCCCACTCAAAAGCTTAGGCTGTTGGGTTAAAGAAAATTTAGTAATTTATAAATTCTTAACTCTCCCCAGCATATAATGGACAAGAATTGTCATTATAAGGGTTTAAATTCGGGAGATGCTGCTGTGATACCATATTAAATAATCGATAGACCCAAAACTGAAATTATTGGGCGAAGATAAACTTAATCATTTATAAAAATCTCGACCGATTAAATTAGAATAACGGTACGTACCTCGACTTGTCTTAGCATAAGAGACAAGTCCAAAATTGTATTTCCACTATCATCAGTTGTGTTTAGAAATTCTTTATCATGAATCAATGATAATTCAGTCAGCAACTTGAGGGCCTCCAAATGATTACCTTTCACACATAAATGTAAAACAGTTTGATCATTAGCAAGTTTTGTCCAAACAGATTGTGGTCTTACCTTGATTAATTCTTCGATGATCTCGATTTTCCCTTTAATCACTGCATAGTGAAGAGGAATCATCCCATTCAAATCACGAAACAAGCAGACACTGATATTCTTTTCCAACAACTCTCGAACAATCTCGATTTCTCCATTAGCTGAAGCTAAATGGAGAGGTGTTCGTTGACGGCCATCAACCTCGACAGCAAGTTCCGGCTTTTGGTCTAAAAGAAATCGAGTGAATTCGTGATGGCCAAATGAAACAGAAATGTGTAATGGATTCTCAGTATTGGAAGAGGAAACTAAAACTTATTAGGATCATCTTGAATTAAGGTCATCAAATTTTCTATAGAACCAATCTTGGATGCCTCATAAAGCCTTCTCATTTTTTCTTCATCGGGCATCTCTATTCTGATTTCATTCTCTCTTTCAGGATTCGAGGACTCCATGAATTGATCTCTTTCTAATCTCACTCTCTAACTTTGCTTGTAGGAAATGATATCATATATATGGAAATTTTTGTAGATCATATATTTTTATGAGTACTTTTAAAACCAGCAAATATTTTGAATACTTTTAAAGGGCATTAAATCTAGTAATTTTTTTCACTCTAATTTATAAAAATAAAAACTCTTAAAAAATATTTGTCGATATAATAAATATTTTAATTGAGTGAATCATTGTCTATATATTAATGTATCACTTATTAACATAGTAAAATTTACTATATTTACAAATAATTTTATATAATTATATATTTATAAATATTACAACAGAATCTGGTATCTAATGAAATTTTTATATTTTTAAAACGCATTCTCATATTGAGATGCATGTAAGAAATGTCATTTTTTTTATTTTTTTAAATATCAATTCTTGAAATACATTTTTTTGAACAGGATATATGTGGTCGAGGTTTATTTTGCCAAGTCCCTTTACGAATGAATCATTTTCTTAAACTTTCTAACACGTTAGAAGTTGAAAAATTCAAACTTAATATATTTTAATATGGCCATACAATATATGGTCGAGGTTTCATTTTTGGCAAGTCTACGTTTACTCTTATGGACTATTTTCTCAAGTTTTCTTACGCATATTAGAAGTTGGAAATTTCAAACTTACTATTTTGATAGGCCTTCATAACCTTTTTTTAAAAATCTAGTCCAATGAAAAAAAAAAACAAAAAACACAGTAACCAATCAAAGGTCATGCATTGATTTCACTTCAACTATCGTTACATTCCATTGACTTGGTAACCCTATAGCGCAAGAAGTCTACCACAACATTTAAAGTGAGAAAAGAAGAGAAAGACTTGATTGATTTTATTTTGATGTTATATATTATAGGGTTAATTTGAGTAAGGGATAAGTTAAAGTTGTTTAGGGGCTCTTGCAAAAATAGCAAAAATATGTTCAATATTTATAAAAATAGCAGTAAAAAAATATATTTGCAAAAATAGCAGAAAAATTAAATTCGCAGCTAAAATATTACAAAATTGCCACTAGTAATCAGTGATTAGTAATCACTGATTTACTGATATCTTGATATTTTATGAAAGAATCACTGATAATCATTGATTATTTTATAAGTTATCACTGATATCTCTGATCACATGAATGAGGGTTTTTAAAAATCTGCTATATTTGCAAATACTTTTTAAAAATGCTATATTTATAAATATTGCTAAAAATTCTGCTACCCAATGAAATTTCCCAGTTGTTTACCTAAAAAACACAATCTTTTATATATACTATCCAAAACCACCATCAGAAAAATTAAATTATATTGTGAAAAAACAAACATACATTCGATTTAATTTTCCTTAATTTGTGCAGAATTTAAGGAAATTTATAAATTCTCTTAAGTTTTGTTAAATTAATGGAAATTTTAAATCTAAAAATAATTAAAACTATAACTCAAAAAATCTTAAAGATTCTGAATACTTTTTCACTACAAAAAAACTGTCAAATTGCGACCACGAAATTGCGACCAAATGGTCGTTTTTTACCTGAAATGCGACCAAAAATTCGACCAAATGAGTGGTGGCCAAAAAGCTGGTCGGTTCTGAATTTGTGCGACTGGATAGTCACAAAAATACGACCAAAACATTTTTGGTCGCAAAAAAGTCAACCTTTCAAAAATGCGACCAGATGGTCGCATTAAAAGTGACCATATGGTCGTAATTTATCTGCAATAGAAGTGACCATTTGGTCACATAAAAAGTGATCAAATGGTCGTATTTTATGTGACCAAATGGTCACTTCTAGGCTCAGTTAAAATACGATCAGATGGTCGCCTAAAAAGTGACCATCTGGTCGTAATTTATGTGAAAGATAAGTGACCAAATGGTCACATAAAAAAGTGACCAAATGGTCGTATTTTATGTGACCAAATGGTCACTTTTAGACTAAGTAAAAATACGACCAGATGGTCGCTTTTAAAGTGACCATCTGGTCGCATATAAGAATTTTTTTTTAAAATTTAAATTCAATAATTAGTTAATTAATTATTAATTATTAATTATTTATTAATTATTAATTATTTATTTAATTAATATTAAAATTTCATAAAAAAAAATTGGAATTAAAATAAAAAATATATATATCAAATATTAAAAAAACGTTTTATACGATCAAAAGAATCCTAGAACTACTGCGGAGGGGCGGGGTGGGGAGGAGACGTCGATGATGAAGGGCGCCGCCTGAGAGATCTCAAGCACGCGCCAAAGCGGATGCGACCTAGACGTCGACTCGTGCCCGCATGTCGGCCTCAATAGTAGCGACTCGAGTAACGAAGTCCTCGCGCATAGCCTCCATGTCCGTGGCAGCGGTCTTGCCTTCACCGGAGCGGTAGGAGCTAGTGCTCGCTCCGCTCCGCTGAGGCCAATTGTCGTACATCCGACGTTTCTCCTTCGTCGGAATCTTCGTCCAGCGAAGGTCGCTGGGTAGAGGCATGCTCTGGAGGACCTCGCGAAACCGTTTTAAAACGGTTGTATGCGGCTGTATTCTGCAAAATCAAAAAAAATTATTGTGCTATATATTAGAAACTATTAGTTAAAAGGAATAAAAAACACTTTGAAAAATAGTAAACAAAATTACTTACGTATCCCCTTCAATCCGGAAGGGTAAGTCTGCGCCCGAGACGGCTGCGTGCATGAAGTCGAGGGGCCGGCTAGATCCGACCACGATGCACCGGAAGCCGACCCGGACGCATACCCCGATGCGCACTGATGCTAAGCCCGGAGTCGTGGCAAGGGAGTCCTGCGGCAGTCGTGGTGTCGCAGACTCGGTCTCAGGGACTCCATCATCGAGCGTGGCAGCAAGTCCCGTCTCGTAACTAAAGAGGATGTCCAACTCCTCCGTAGTCAGTCCGCATCGGGCGGCGCCGATGGCGTCTGCAGGAGACCCCTCGTCACCCGCGTCGTCAGGCTCGTCTAACTGGGGAGGACGTCGTCTGCCCGTCATAATCCTACAACCAAAATAAACTAATTTAATACTAATTACGTAAGTAAAATATTGATTAGTTTATTTAATTAATTAATTAATGAAATAATGTAAATTAAACTAACATAAATTTAAGTAAATAATTTAAAATAAACTAATCAAATTAATTTGAATAAAAGTAAATTAAAATTAGATTAATTGAACTAAAATTAATTCAATTAAACTTAAGATTAATTAATTAAAACTAAAATAAACTAATCAATTAATTTGAAATAAAGTAAAGTAAAATTAGATTAATTGAACTAAAATTAATTGAATTAAACTAAAATTCAATTAATTTTAGTTTTAATTAGTTAATCTTAAGTTTAATTGAATTAATTTTAGTTCAATTAATCTAATTTTAATTTACTTTATTTCAAATTAATTGATTAGAATACTTAAACAAAATTATTCTAATTAATTAATCTAATTGTACTTTACTTTAAATAAATTTAACTAAAATTAAGTAATTAAACAATTTTTATTTAATAATTAAACTAAAATTAATTAATTAAATTAGTGTAATTCATTAATTTAAACTACTTAAGTATAATTGAAGTTAAACTATTTGAATTAATTACCCTACTTTAAATTAATTGATTTTTTTAAAGTAATCTAAATTACATTAATTAAACTAAAATTAAAAGTTAAACTAGTGTAATTATAAATTAATTTAGTTTAATTTTATTAAATTAAAGTAAACTATCTTAAATAAACTAAATAAGTAATTAAACTAAATTAGATTAAGTAATTAAATTAATTACTACTTAAATTGAATTAAAGTAAACTAAGTTAGATAAATTAAACTATTAGATTAATTAAACTAAAATTACTTAAAGTAACAAAATTAAACTAAACTAATTAATTAGTTAATGTAAACTAAAATTCTATGAATTAAACAAAAGTAAACTAAGTAATTGATTACACAAATTTAGATTCATTAAACTAAAACTAATTAAATTAACAAAACTAAACTAAACTACTTAATTAAAAACTAAAAACTAAAACTAAGTAAACTAAATTCTTAAACTAAACTTCAATTTGATACGAAAACTAACCTCGTAATCGAAACCAGGGATTGGGGGTTGAGGGTTTTAGGTTTAGAGTAAGAATGGGAACGGAACGGAAGAAATAACAGGGAACGGGAGAGGGGAAAGAGAGAAAAGAACAAAAAGAGAGGAAGAAAAAGAGAAAGGCAGAAAAGAAGAAACGGAGAAAAGAAGAAGAAACGGGGGAAAGGAAAGTGATGGGAATTTAAATCATAATTTGCGACCAACTGGTCGCAAATATGTAATTATGACAAGAAACGAAAGGTCGCGCGTGCTGGGGAAAATGTGACCACATGGTTGCATTTTCAGAGATATTTGCGACCAAATGGTAGCATTTATTGTAAAAGCGACCATTTGGTCGCCCAGTTACCATTCTCAAGAACAGCTGTCATATCACGTGTCCCATCAACAATTGCGACCATCTGGTCGCAATAATGAAATTCACCGCCAAATATTGCGACCAGATGGTCGCATTGTTTAAATTCACAGCCCTAAATTTCATGAAAATTTAAAATTACCGCCCAAATTTGCGACCATATGGTCGCAATTTCACTTGTATTTTAAAAAAAATATAATTATACTTTTCCAAAAATGCGACCATTTGGTCGCCTTTCTCTCCAACATTACTACCCTAAACATTAAAAAACCCTAAACCCTAAACCCTAAAATGCTACCATTTGGTCGCCTTTCCCTTCTAAATTACTCCCATGTGGTCACCTTTTTTGTGAAATTGTGACCACCTGGTCGCAAATATTAATATTTATATACTTTTTATTTTTATTTTTATATATTGGGTTACTTTCTGATATTTACATATGACGGGAACTCTTGTTTCCATGTTGTTATATTTATTGATATTTTTCTTCATGATTTTCGAGATAAATTTTTGTATAATCAAGTTAACGAAATATCTCATTCATCATCGTCTCCAAGAAGTCCGTCACATAAAGTCTTCTTCTTCTTATTCTTCTTATTCTTCTTCTTCTTCTGTTTCTTCATCGGATTCATCGTCTCGAATAAACTCTCCAACATTACTACCCTAAACCCTAAAAAACCTTAAACCCTAAACCCTAAACCCTAAAATGCGACCATTTGGTCGCCTTTCCCTTCTAATTTACTACCATGTGGTCACCTTTTTTGTGAAATTGCGACCACCTGGTCGCAAATATTAATATTTATATACTTTTTTTTTTATATTGGGTTACTTTCTGATATTTACATATGACGGGAACTCTTGTTTCCATGTTGTTATATTTATTGATATTTTTCTTCATGATTTTCGAGATAAATTTTTGTATAATCAAGTTAACGAAATATCTCATTCATCATCGCCTCCAAGAAGTCCGTCACATAAAGTCTTCTTCTTCTTATTCTTCTTATTCTTCTGTTTCTTCATCGGATTCATCGTCTCGAATAAACTCTCCAACATTACTACCCTAAACCCTAAAAAACCCTAAACCCTAAACCCTAAAATGCGACCATTTGGTCGCCTTTCCCTTCTAAATTACTACCATGTGGTCACCTTTTTTGTGAAATTGCGACCACCTGGTCGCAAATATTAATATTTATATACTTTTTTTTTTATATTGGGTTACTTTCTGATATTTACATATGACGGGAACTCTTGTTTCCATGTTGTTATATTTATTGATATTTTTCTTCATGATTTTCGAGATAAATTTTTGTAATTCTTGATTTGGAACTATTTGATTCTATTTAAAAATTGCGACCAGGTGGTCACTTTTAATTGTGACCACTTGGTAGCTTTTTTCCCTCCAATTTTAAGCTACCACTGCTCAATAAAGGTCACAAAAATTGCGACCAGGTGGTCACTTTTAATTGTGACCACTTGGTAGCTTTTTTCCCTCCAAAATTACACGCCATTTTAGGTGACCAAGTGGTCGCTTCTTTTGCGCCATAATTTCGCGCTATTTTTTATGACTACTTCTACTTTTGGTCGCAATCTGGTCGCAAAAAAAGTGACCAGATGGTCACTTAGAGTCAACCTTCAAAGAAAGTGACCAGATGGTCACCAGAAAACTACCACTTTTTTTTTGTCGCAAATTTCTGGTCGCATTTTGACAGTTTTTTTGTAGTGTTTTATTACAGAAAAATTCGGATTTCTTTCTTTTTCAATCATCCTCCAACCGTCATTAATACTTCTTCAAACTCTGAAATTTTTAAAAGAGAATTATCGTTAATTTAATAATGTTAAACCGTGTATACTTGATAAACAAAAAGTAATAAGTATTCATTTTCTTAAAAAATGTTTAACAAAACTAAACCAAATACAAGATTAAATTAAAAAAATAAAACATGAAAAAAAAACCAAATCAAACATGTTTATATCTGATAAGCAGTGTATAATTGAAAAACCAACCTATAGGAACTGCCATAAAAACTTAAGCAGTAGCCTATAAATGGTTGTTTTTGCGAAAATTACGAAAAAAAGAAGAAGAAGGATTTGCATGTTTATATTTAATAAATGGTATATTATTGATAAACCAACCTGCAGCAGCCATTAACCTCTATAACAACAACCATATAATTAGAATATTTATATTTAATAAACAGTGAATTATAGATCAACAAACCTGTAGTAGCAGTCATGAATAACATGAAGAATTACGCCAATGTCTGCCGTCGTAAGAACGTCCATCAATTCTCTCTCTTGAATCCAACAAAAATCTTCTCTTCTCTTCAAAATCTTCGTCAATTTAAATACCATTCAATCCGAATTCTTTTCAAGCTCACGAAAAAAAAGAAAGAAAAAAATCATTAAATTCATCCATTGATGAGTGTCGAAACTACCAAAATAAATACTTATTGTTGAAATTTATAAATTTGTAATAGCGGCGAATAAGGTCGATCTCCACAGGAAAAATGGAATTAAATTAAAGTTAACAAAAAAAATGGGGGTTAGAGTTTGAAAATATAAAGAAAACAAAATTAAAAATAATAAGAAATCAAGAGAGAAAGCTTCCAACTAAAGGTTAATCATCTCGGTTGTGGTTCATTAATTTTATCATTGATTACTAAAATTCTTCTCTAAATTGGTTGTAAGTCATCAAAACCAATCAACAACTTATTGACTATTTCCCTAATTAACGAATAACCCTAAAATACGATAATAAGATTTAACCCATTAACAACATTAAGAAGAGAAGAACCCAACTCTAACTAACAAACAGAGTATGACCGATTCATTTAATTAAGTTAGATCATAGATTCTCATAACATGATCAAAGAAATATCCCTCATCAATTTACGTTATTATGCTACTTATATTAGAACAATTAAACAGTTACCGATTCAACGTTCTAACTAGCAATATGAAAATTAATCAAAGAACAAGTGGCCAATTTGCACAATAATTAATCAAAAATAAAATATGCAAAGAGAAAGCATGAAAAAGGAGAAAATATGAATAAAATTAAGGACAAAAACTTCACAAAATCATGAACCAAACCTCGATAAACCTCTAGTTGGAATAAAGAATTTAGCTAGAAACATATTAAAAACTATCTAAAAAGTCTTAAGAAAAATAGGGGAAATAGATTATGAATTAGGGTTCGATTGAGGCGTTAAATAGACAAAAAGGGATAAAATAAGATAATATCTGCTATCAAAATCTGTGCAAGTCATCAGAGCGAGCTCCAATCACATGTGTTCAATGACTCAAGAGCTGCACGCTGAAGCCGACATCCCAAGCCGAGCCGTACGCTAGCGCATCAGCGCAATCCTTTGATAAAACGTAGGCGACGTGTCGCTTATATGCTAGAGACGTGTCGCTTCTCCTAATTGCCGCCATGGTACGCGCTGACGTCAGCATGCACTAATTCCTTGAAAGTGATGATGTCACCGCCGCCTATTTATGTTATTTTTCTATTTTTCTCGTCGACAGTGCGACCACTCTCGGGTTTTTTACTCTCAATTTTTCTTAGGATGCTGCCACCGGATCCCCTTTTTGAACACTAAAATGGACATAACTTCTTCGTTTTAAGTCCAATTTGAGCGACGTTTTTGCCTACGTTCATGAAATTAAAAGATAAACAATATTATGGACATTTAAATCAATTAACATTCATATTCTAATTATTTTGTAGATATTATCACTAATAAATTGGCGTAAATTACCAGTTATCATCCATCAATGTCTTCCTCCATCGAATTCTCTTCCCAATTTAAACCCTAATTTACTACGAATTGAAGATCAGCAGTAGAATCAAAATCAAGAGAGAGAGTAAGAAAATGGCGGCGAGTTTAGTAGAAGATGATCTATCAAGATCGAGGAGTCATCGGAGTTTGGCAAAGGTGACTCAGAGAAGTTGGGCATTGACGAGTTCTCTGAAAGTGAAATTTGGGCAATTTATGGGCAATGAAGAAAACAAAAAACAAAAAACAAAGAGGAAGAACAATAATCCAATTTAGGTTAGAATTTCTTATCTTTAAATAGTGATTCACAAAATCAAAGAGATTAATTTTGAATTCAAAAGTAAAAAAAATTATAAATTAAATGATATGTAATTAATAAGATATGATTATTAGGAGAGATAAAAGGGTAAGATGGTAAACTAAAAAAAATATAACAATTTTTATGACGTGTAAATCAGTTTTTTTTTTTTTGAAAAATCGTAAATCAATTAATAAAAGTTATAAATATCAATAAGTGATTCACTTATTGTAAAAAATATATTCAATGTTACTCATTGATTGACCATTTCAAAATATACTATATTTATAAATATTTTTAAGTTGTGTTATTTTTTTTCTATAAATATTACTTTAAATAATTTGCTATCCCAAAACAAAACATATTATATTGAGATTTGGGACTAAAATATGTTAAAATAGTATATTTTAGCATGTGGCCGCGACCTGCACCTTCAAGAGTGTAAGCATGTAAGTATTGTTGGATGAAATTTCCACCCTTCATTTCTTCTATACACTAACATTTATTTTATTTTTAATTCAAATTTACAATTTAGTTCTATTTAATAAATTTTAAAACTATTTTATCAATTCCATTTAATGTGTGTTTATAGATTTTACATTTTATTATCAATTTATTCTACAAATTATATTTATATATCAATATTTTTATTATAAAATTATTTTTAAAATATAGGGGTATAATTTAACAATAATTTTAAAGTGTAACAGTGACATTTTTCTATATTAATATATTTTAAAAAACTTTATCCAAGATTATTCCATTGTTGGAAATTCAGTACTATTTTCAATTTTTTTAATTTATTAATTAATTTATTTATTTTTTGTGGTCTAGGTATGTGTTGGATAATTTGATGATTTAGATTTTTTTAATAATAAAAAATACATATTATTTTGACTATTCAAAGTCTATGGTTGATTTGCTGCATTTATATTAAGATGGATTTTAATGCTTTCTTATCAATTCCCCAACGGCATTTTTAGCTTCATTTGGACCCATAATTTCCATTCGATTGTTAATTTTAATTTCGATAACTTTCACATGGACCCATATTGGACAAATATTGTTTTGGTCTTTTATCATCAAGATGAAGTTTCCTGGCAGTTATCATCTTTCACGGTCCTGCCTAAGAAAATGATCTCTCTGATAATTTGACAACCGTGTAGACTTGAAAGAAGACCTCAACCTAAATGTAATAGATTTTTTAAATAGTATTGGTATAATCACATATCGAGATTGGTGAAATCTCAGTCTTAGATTTTTTTTTTAAATATGGTAAAATACTATTTTGATCCATGAATTTTCATTTCAGTTTTATTTTCGTCCCTAAACTTTCGAAATTTTTTGTCCCTAAATTTTACAATTTATTTCATTTTGGTCCTTCCATCTTTGTTTTTCCTTCTAGGACACTATTGGAGGGCTTATGTTTCATGTAATTGATAATGTGACATTATAGAAATACACCGTGAGGTTAAATACCATAAAAAAACGATTATATAGTAAAGTTAATCTCATATTTTTCTCATTAATTTTAGTCTTAAACCTCACTGTATATTCATTTTTTTCACGTCATTTAACCTGATTGTATATTTATATAATGTCACATCATCAATTACATGCTACATAGGCTACTACACCTACAAAGCAACACTTAGAAAATTTAAAGATAAGTCTATCAAGCTTGTGTCAAGATTAGACTCCCAAAAAGCCAATTTAAAATTGGTAAAAAAAAAAAAAAAGTCAAAGTCAACCGTTGACCGGTCAATGGCTGACCCGAGGCGGGTCTGTCTTTTACCCGTGGAGTAATGTGGGTCAGTCTTTTACCCACTAAAAAAAAAGAGGTGCAAAGTATTTTAACTTTGTATAAAGGAAGAGAGAAAAGAAAGAAAAGGAAGGAAAAAAAATTAAACCATGCGGATCAAAACCTGACCGCATGGGTGCCCGAGGGTCAGGTTTTGACCCGCGGGTAAAAGCACCACCATGGTGCAAAAAAAAAACTTATCAATTCACTTTCTTCGTTTCTTCAATAATAGATGAAAGGATTTAATATATTTGATTTCAAGAGAATTTTTACTCTTAAAATCAAAGGGGGGCGAACTATGTGACGATTAAACGTGACAACTTGGACATACAACCCAACTCCAAATCGACCAGGGATAGAAAATTCAACCTACTGATCTCCAACACTTAGTATTTTCTCAAATTTTTTAATGAAAGAAAATTCAAGTTACCAAGGGAGAAAATTCAAGCTACAAACTCTCAAATAAAATTCAACCCTCCAACACTTAGTATTTTCTCAAGTTTTTTAATGACAAAAAATTCAAGTTACCAAGGGACGAAATTCAAGCTACAAACTCTCAAAATTTTGATGAGTGCAACGGTGGAAAATTCAAGCTACAGACCCCAACACTTTGAATATTTTCAAGAAATTGACTAAGGTAAAATTCCGCTTTGAAAGAATACTCCCAAGTAGCATTGAACTCGCGTCTCAACTCAACTTGGGAGTAGGGGGCCTCTGTTATGGGGTGAAATTGGATTACACGTGGAATTTTACAACTTGACAAAAAATTTCTACGCACCTCGTCTGACCGCGGTACCAAAGCACCTGGTCCGAAGCACCTCTACCTGGTCTAAAGCACCTGGTCCGAAGCACCTGGTCTAAAGCACCTGGTCCGAAGCACCTGGTCTAAAGCACCTGATCCGAAGAACCTGGTCTAAAGCACCTGGTCCGAAGCACCTCGTCTGACCGTGGTACCTAGGCATAAAGTCCATGCACCTGGTCCAAGGCACCTCGTCTGACTGCAGTCTTCGACATAGACCTAATACTTAAGATTGAATACAAGTATCCACTTGGGAAATGACACGTGGCGCAACCCACAAGCGACACGTAATTGAGAAGCAACACATGGCCCAATCCCGACGCGACACGTGGCACGATGATGTCATCAACCTAATCTCCTATAAATAGGAGAAGAAATTCATTCATTAGGTAACTAATTTCTAGTATTATTCTCTCTGGCACACTAGCTTTGCTTGCTCTGACTTTAGCATCGAAGGGTGTTAGGCCGGCACCACACCGGTGCTCTTTTCCTTTCCTGTGCAGGTACCTACGTAGCACGCCATCGAAACAGCGCACTACCTCCGACTCGTCCCATAAATTAAGTTCGTTGCCTACGTGGAAGATATCCATTTTTACGCAACAACACACACTATAAGAAAAATGACATTAGGAGACACTAGGGATTTTATTAGGTGACAGTGGGATAAAAAAAGGGGGGGAATTAGTGGGAAATTTTGCTGGCCCGTCACCTATTCTTAAAAAAATAAAACACCACAGATTTTTTTTTCACGCTTCATCTTCTCCTTCTCTCTTTTTTTTTCACGCCTTTTCCACGCGCTCTCTTTCTCTCTTGCATGCTCTCCTCTCTTCGAAAGAAAGCCCTAAATTCTTAGTTTAGCTTCAAAGCCCTTAGACGAAAGTTCTCTCCCTTTCTCACTCTCACTCTTAACATCTCTTGGTAATCTTCATTATTGATGGATTCAAGACATCGAATTAGCTCAAAGCATCTATGGACGATTAATTCAAAACCTCAATTAGTCATGACCAAAGCGAAAGGGCTTGTCAGGAGGGAGAGAAAATGAAGATTCTTTGAGTTTAAACTATTCAGAGTATAAGGTTTGTCTTCCTATAGTAATCATCTCTCTTTTTGAAGTAATTTCAAAATCTTATTCTCCTTCAAGGTCTTTGATTTTCTATATCGTCCATATGTTTGTTTCGATTCAGTTTGTCTAAAATTTTATTGTTTTTTAGTGTTTTTAATTTGGGGATAAATATTTTCAATACATTTTGAAATTATATTCAAGAATTTAACTTTTGTTTTGTTAAGCCTGCTTAATTGGAAATTAAATGCTTGTGGATGGACTGTTTTCTTTATAAAATTTGGACACGTTATAAAACACAAATTTTTTTGTTGTTCTCGAAGAATGTTGTTTAATGTATGCATCATGGAGAGAAGTAAGCTAGCCATACATATATTATAGAATCAAACATATTAGTTTATTTTTCTCTTTTTTTTTTCATATTTTCCTAGCAGTAAGTTTAATCATCATGTGTGGACTAATGAGGATTAGATACATACATGCTTACAGGAAAACAAGTTGGAGAATGGACAAAGTCAGTAATTTTAAAAATAATAATCATATTCATGTATCCTCATTGATTTGTATTTAATTGCATGTAACATAACTTATTTTTAATCAAACTACACAAATGGTATTTGTACATATTTTGAGATCTCCAATGCAAGTTTCATCTATTAAAGTGAATAAATTGGTAAAATTAGTTCATAGACTTTCAGTGATACTCAAGCATTCATATTCAATGAATGATTGGATTATGCTTCTTTCCAAGTGTTAGCTCAAGTTCAAGTAATTTTTGTTTTTATTTTCATCAAAAATTAAACCTTTGGATTTGAAATTTAATACCTAGTAATTCTTTTATCATATTGAAATTGAATATGAGTTGAGTTGATAGTTGGTGTTGATAAGTAAAGATCGAGTCTCTTACATTTAGGTTTTGGTTAATTTGATTGGTTATTTTGGGTTAGGTTAATTTGATTGTGTGACTTTTGGAATTGGGATTAAGATTACACCGAGAGTGGAAATTGATGAGGACTCGAAATGAAGGGAAGTTGTGGGTCTTGACTAGAAGTTGGATCACCTATGGATGAGGAGGGTGGGAGGCTCGCCATAACACGAAAAGTGCTCTCTTTTACTTTCTTTCATAAGTTGTTTTCTTGAATTATTGGTGATAGAAATATGGAGATATATCAGTATCGCTCGATTAAGTTTGGCATGACTTAGCACCCTCATCATCTAAAATGTGAAAAAACTTGAAGTTTGTTATGTGATTATATGTTTTCTTAACTTCTCAATTGTCAAGTAATTGAATCTTAGTTCCATAAAACTTAAGGGTTCAACTCTTAACTATTTCACATCCATTTTATATGTTATATGTTCAGATTAATGATACATTATTAAGTTTTTGAAATAATGGTATTTTCACAATTCCATCAAATGTGGAAGACTATGTAACCTATATGATTGCATGATTTTGGTATTGATTTATCTAATTGAATCAATACATATTTACTTCTACAAGTTATTATTAGCTCCCTTGCTCGCTTACCAGATGTCCTTATTAAAGCTAGAGGAGAACTGAAAAGCCATTTGTTGATAACTTTTTTGCTACAAGTCATGGGATACTTAGTCTTTTAGCATTCTTGACTGCATCCATATAAGCATTCTGTTTCATATGCTTAATTTAGATGATTACTGATTTTTCATTTGAGTTTGTCTTGTCTTGTACTTAAATCATCTGTGTTAGGGGACACGGGCCTCCATTGATGCAAGGCTTCTAGTTTGAGCTTGCTTGAGTTTGGCCCCATTGGTACATTTGTTGGTGTGAGGCCCCGAGACTTCTCGGTATATTTGTGATCACCTCTTTTAGCATCTCAAGAGTGAGATTTCTACTTACTTTTTCATTGTGTATATTCGTTTCATTATCATGCTCTATCTCACTCAATATTTGTTTGAAGGTGTGCTTTTGTCAAGGAACTAACATGTTTCGTTTTGTTTTGGATGTGAAAGTTTTGTGACTAATTTCTTTTCATTTTGTTTTGTTTTTAAAAAAGGGCACGTTTAATTTCCCCACCATTCCACCACCACTAAAAAAAAGTGTAAGATTCCTTCGTTGTTTAAATAAATTCTTGTCTTTTTATTTGTCTCTGTTTATTGAACACTTGATAGGATATATTCTCATTATCTACAATTTTTTTTGATCACTAGGTATTTGATACTAGGTTTGGGAGGATTCTTTTTCGGTGTCCTTTTTCCCCTCTTCCCTCAAGTAGTACGTTAATGAATTCATGGTATTAGAAGAAGATTGATACAAAGCGTGAAAAAGATTTCCTTTTTATTGATCTATTTTTAACAACTAGCTATGGTTTTTTTATAATGTTCTTAAATTTCTTTGTTAATGACTAGTGTTTTTTTTTATTGTAAGGGGTCTTGAGTAGAAGTACTTGCTTGAAGCTTTCATTTTTCTTATGCCCTTCCAGCTTCTTCTTTGTCCAATGTCTATTTGGAGGGAGAAATTTTAGCATAAGCTTTACGTTATGGACTCATTTTGTTTTTCATCGGTATGAGATTTACTTGGAAGATATTCTGATCTCATGGATGGTTTCAATAATTTTTTGCCGAGATGTGAGCGGAATGGTAATGGTTTAGAATTTACAACTATAACTACTTTGGTTTTGTATTGTTTACAAATTACAATAAAGCTGATCAAATATCACTGTGCAGTTATATTGCATTTCTTGTTAAGAATTCACTGGATATATACTTGAGAGAAATGTAGTAACTAGTAAGCTTCAAGGGTTTATGGTATGAAGGGTTTTTTTATTAATAGATTTAGAGTTTAAAGAGAATGGTTATTTAATTTTCTTAGATTATTTTTTTTTTTTGATATATTCTTTTCATTTTTTTAATTGATTCGCTTACTTATTAAGTAGAAAAGAGCACTTTTATTTATTTATTGATTTCCTTACTTATAGAGAACAATAACCGAGTTATCGGTCATTTTTTTTAATTGTTTCACATGGTTGTCTTTTTTTTTTCAAGTGGTTAATTGCTTAAAACGAAGTAAGAAGCAAAGAATGGCTGCAATGAATAGAGGGGTTAAGATCAATTTTGGTTAAGTCTACATTCATCCTTGTTTGTTAAAATCTTATCTCCAACTATTGTTTGCAAGAAAATACACTAGTCACTCTAACATTGGCTCAATGATCGTTGTAGGTGGCTTCGGTTTGTAAAGTAATGGTAAGATAATTGTTGTATTTAAGATTTTTTTATACTAGTACTTGGCTACTTATAATTTAGCCTTATATTTAATTGAGGATGTTATTTGAAATTTATTATTCCCTCCATCTTTTTCCTTATTTTCAAATGCACTAGCTTTTATGGAGTTTTGTATGATCAGTTATTTTCTATCAAACATTTGTAGCCTTCAATCTTTTTTTGGTTTTCATGTATCTTTATTTTGCTTCAGTGATATCAATGTTGACAAGTTTTTTAGTTGCATATTTCATATGATGCAAATGATTTAAATGGGATGTTACTTTCTACAGATTGCATCTAATGGACTCAAACATAGTCTTTGAGGTATCATTGGCTGACCTTCAGGATGATGAGGAACATGCTTACAGGAATACTCGATTGAGAGCTGAAGATGTTCAAGGGAAGAATGTTTTGATAAATTTCTGGGTGAGATAGCGATAGTCCATTTAGTTTTGTAAACGCTCACATTGAAATTCATTGCTGGCATCTTCATATTTGCTTTTTGTTTTATTTGAAATCGTACTACAGTGAATTATATATTCCCTTTGCTTGTCATTTTCCTTTTGCAGTTTGGTTTCATGCTTAGTAGAGCATTGATTTTAAGCCATTTTGTTTAAATATAGGTGATCATCTCAGCTTGAATGCCTCTGATTTAGATGGTTTTTATACTAAACCATTCTCTGAAAATATGATTCTTTTTTTTTTTACTTGTGTTGTTTTCTTATGATTCATAGTAATTATTAGATATATTACCTACAGAAATTGAAATGTCACATCCTTGTAAGTCCATCTTTTTTAGGAGTACATATATGATAGTTTAAAATATAAACATGAATTTGTTTGCTAATTTATTCAATTGACATCCCCTTTCATATATGTCATAAGAACTTGACTTTCATTTTGCGGCAAATGTAGTTTTTTAATGTGATAATTGCAGGAGCTTGGGTTTAGTTGGATTTTCAGGATCATTTTCTCCTTCAATTACCAAATTGAAATTTTTGGCTAACTTGTAAGTTGTCCTAGCCGCATACTATTGTACTTTCATGTTACTAGGCAGGGTTGTATAAATATCAATGTAATAAAATCAAGGGCTGATATACTTCATTAAGCTAGACAAAACTTCACAATAAACCGCTTGGAATTTCCTTGTATTGAATTTAATTTTTCAAATTTTCTCTCATTTTTTTGGGTTCATAATTTTTCAAATTTTCTCTCATTTTATGACCTTATACTCCTTGCTGGGGTCAACTTTATGGTCAGGCATCTCTCGTTCTTTCCATGTTCTAAGCCTAAAAAATGTGAACATATTTTGTGTCTTAACAAAGACATAAAAAATTGATTAATTATCTAAGTTTAAGGTATTGAAGAGGAATCATCTATCCAATCACATTCCTGATTTAATTACAAATATTAATCAGGGCCAACTTGAATCATGTCATTTTGGTATTTTTATGCTTGGATACATTATCTTACACATGGCAAATTGACTTTTTTTACCTTTGCTTCAATTTCCATGTTTTTTTAATAGGAGATACTGCTCGTGGTGCTAAGGTTCGTGCTTTTTATTATCTCTTATTATAAGAACTTTTGGGTCCTTTTAAACTTGACATTTTGTCGAGTGCTTGATGTGCATGAAGAGTTTTATATATAATCTTCTTTTAGTAATGAAAAAGTTTCGGTATTCTAAATTTGTTGTTACTTCTTTGGTTCAACTTCTCTTTTTTCTCAATCTGAAATATGTGAGCTGTTCAGCTCATCTTGGATAGATCCATTGATCAGGTTAATTTAATTCTCTGTTCCGAGTTCTGAATCTTTATGTCTAGTTTGATTATTTTAATGTTTTGAATCTAACGATAGATTGCCCTTGTCATTCATGAGTGGACTTATGATGCTATGTGTCGGGATTTGTTAGAAATGGATGGAAATAAGTATATATATGAGGTATGAACATTATTCTTAAGGTGCCCAGTTTGTTCTTTTGCTTAATTTCCTGCTTTTCAAATCTACAAATTATGAATGTTGTGTTCATAGGTATCCAGTAAAGCAGCAAATGAAAGTGGTCATGGTCTAATTCGTTTGATTGTTTCGAGGAAGCAAATAGTACGATTTTCCTTCCGCGAGTTCTTCATTGTGAGAAAGGGGTTTCCATGAAAAGATCGTGACTTTGGAAAATCGCGTAGGCGGGAATTCGTCGGCGATTGAACCTACGGTGTCAGGAGAATCGAACTCCATGATTCCACCATTGGAGGTAATTACTTTGATTTGTTTTCCTTTGATTTCTTCTCCCAATCCTCCAAACAAACAATTTGCCCATGTTTTGATTTGATGATGATGATATGAAATTAGGGCTAGAAAAGGTTGATGATGATTTGCATTTTTCTCTTTCTTGGAGAGTGTTATAAAATGGCTTGGAAATTGGAAGGGAAAGAGAGGAATTAGAGTGTCGGTAGCTTTTAATTAATACGACTACTATAGCTAGTGGGAACAAAAAGAAAAGAAACAGGATATAAAAAAAAAAAAGTTGGGAAAAGGGAACAAAAATAAGTGGGATTTTGTGATGAGAAAATGTAATGGTTTTTGCCCTGAAATTGTGGTGACTTGTTTTAATGGGATTTTAGTCCCAAACTGTTCTCATTTGTTCATACACGGAAACTTATGACAACTTATGTTAAGGTTTCCGACTTCGAGTATAGTAGACTCGTGTAGTTGTCTCGTAAGATTAGTTAAGATGTGCGTAAACTGATCTGAAGCGTTATAAACCAATTGAAGAATTTGGGTTCCGTCTCATAAAGGAAAAGGAAAAGAAAAAAAGAAGATGTTGTAGTCAAAGTTGGAAGCGGATGGGAGTGATTGGTCAATTAACTTATGACTTTTTAAGTTTGTTCTTTATTAAGGATGGCCTTTTCTTTCTTAAAATCCAACTCTCATTGGAATTGGACCCCAATCTTTCAGATGAATGAGACCATGACCACTTTCATTATTAAGGAGGGTTTAGGTAAGTAGTAATCGGAAAGTAGACGTGATGATTTACAAGAAGATATGGCATATTTGGTTATTTAAAGTAAGGAAACAATATTATCTCGGCTGCAGTAGATTAACTATATTTTGTTATTATATTTCAATTATTGAAATATAATTCAAATTCTGAAAATTTCACTAGTAAATTTGATTACTCGTTATTATTGTTCATATCGATATCATGTGTATTTCTGAATCATTCATGGATATGGAAGGGATTAGTTTTTTGGTCTATTAAACTCTCTAAAAGCATGTGTTCTTCATTTTTTCAGCTTTGGATTAATGATGTTTGAACATTTTTATCCTTACTTGCAGCTTTGGAAGCAGTGGAACAACGGTTTTGTTGGTATGGTTAGTTGTTCAATGGCTTTTTGTGGAGGTTTAGAAATTCTTGTGTATATTCTAGTTTTTGAAAAGCATCATTTGTAATATTGTACTCTAAATTTGTGACGTATTCTTGTTATATATTGTATATAAAGTTTGTGGGTTATTCTTGTAATGACCATGTATTTACTCTTTATTATGTTGATTGATCAATATAAGGTTCATGGGTATCAAAAAGTCACTAAATGGTGATATTATTAAAATTATAATAGGTGACGGGTAAAAGCAGGTAAAACGGGTAAAACCTGGCCGACGGGTAAACGGGTCACCCATTCGAATGGGTGACGTTTTTTTGGCGTCACCCATTCGAATAGGTGACCCGTTTTTGGCGTCACCCATTCGAATAGGTGACGTTTTTTTGGCGTCACCCATTCGAATAGGTGACCCGTTTTTGACGTCACCCATTCGAATGGGTGACCCGTTTTTGACGTCACCCATTCGAATAAGTGACGTTTTTTTGGCGTCACCCATTCGAATAGGTGACGCTTTTTTTAGACGTCACCTATTCGAATAGGTGACACTGCCATAGGTGACGCCCAGAAAAGCGTCACCTATTCGAATAGGTGACGCCAAAAAAACGTCACCTATTCCAAAATTTCTTATAGTGACATAAACTTTTTAAAAAATACAACACTAAATTTTCAATAATTTTAGTGAGAATATATAAATAATATTCTATCAACTCTAATTTCATCTATAATAAATTTTAAATTATAAAATTATGAAAATAATGAAGTATTTAATTATAAGGTTTAGTTAATGTACCTTTGAGAAAATAACTTTACTCGATTTGACATCAATAAATAATCAATAAAGTAATTAAAATTAATATATCAATTTAAAACAAAAAAAAATAAAGATTAATAATAATATTAGAATACATAACATACATACAGAAGAATTGAAGGGAAAAAAATATACCTTCAATCAACTTGGTTCAATCTAACAAAAGAGTGCATGTTATGCCAGAGACAGAGAACTGTTTATATAATAGTTAGATTTTGATGGTTACAAATGAAGAGAAAGTCATGAGACTTGTTTAAAATATATTAATAGGCTTATAATGGCCATATTTAGGAGTTTTTTTTTCATATGTAATCAATAATAATTATTAAATACATTTTAAAAACATAATTTAGTCATTGATATTGCAGGGAAGCTTTACAGCTTCCAGCCATTGGATTTGAAACATGATTTTCTTTTAAGGAAATTTTATTGGACAGTAAAATTTTCTTCAATACTTCTTAATCTAGTAGATTTAAAAAGTGTTTGCAAATATATACCAATTTTTTGAAAACCCTCATTCAAGTGAATCAAATAAATCAGTGATAACTTAGAGGTAATCAATGATAACTTATCAGGTAGTCAATGATTAATATACATTAAAAAAAAGGCATTTCTCTGCGTATCAAATTTCACTGTAATATTTGTAAATATACCATCAATTCAAACTATTTAAAAATATAATAATTTTTACTGCGTTAATCAGTGATTAATAATAATTATTAATGTGTGAATCGATGATTTACGGTAAAAAAATGTAGTTCAATATCACTCACTGATTAACCATTTTAAAATTTGCAAAATTTACAAATATTTTTAAACCATAATATTTATACAAATATTATAGAAATTTTTACTATCCCGAAGCAAAATATAAAATGAAAACTCAGGGAACAAATACATACAAAATGAAAATTCAGGTATTAAAGTATACACTAACTCTCAAAACTCAGGCGCACCCAAAGGAATACGTTACCTTATTTTTAAATTGGTATAATATTTTTAAACATTCCGTTCAAAATTTTAATTAATATTTTAAACATATTTATATATATATATTTTAAAACTAGAAACAATAAATAGTTACCAAACACAATTATGTCATTTTATTTTTCATGAAATAAGAAGTGGTTATCAAACATGTTTCTATTTCGCTTTAAAAAAAATCAGGAATATAAAACAAAAAACAAACACTAGAAATAGAGGATATTACATCTTGTTAATTACATTTGTAACTATTAGTAGTTAGTTTGTTACACTAGTCTGTTAGAGAGTTGTTAGATTAGTATCTTGTATAAATACTCTAAAGTTATATTGAATAAAGTGTGAGATTTATTTACTTGGCATTAATATGGTATCAGAGCAATTTATTCTCTCTCAGCCAAGTGTCATCTTTCGTAGAGATCTCCAAACCGCCCCAATTTTTTCTTCGTAATCAATTTTCTTTCAGCTTCATTTTCTCTCAAATGGCGAATCCAGAGAGTTCCTCTCCTTCTTCTTCGACTGAAAATCAAAGTATTGATTCTCAACAAAATCCGTATTATCTTCATCCATCCGATGGTCCTACAACGGTTCTTGTTTCACCATCTATGAATGGTGAGAATTATAGCTCCTGGAGTCGATCGATGCTTCTCGCCCTTTCAGCCAAAAATAAGCTAGGTTTTATCGATGGAACTCTTTCTCCTTCGAAAAATCTTTCGTTAGCTTGGAAGCGCAACAATGATGTTGTTACTTCTTGGATTTCTAACTCTGTTTCAAAAGAAATTTCTGCAAGTCTTACTTATTCTGGAATTGCTCGTGAAATTTGGTTAGAACTGAAGGAACGTTTTCAACAACCTAATGGTCCTCGGATTTATCAGTTACGCAAGGAATTGATGAATCTCAGCCAAGATAATTTGTCAATTGGTTGTTATTTCACCAAGTTGAAGACGATTTGGCAAGAACTGAATGAATATCGTCCTGTTTGTGATTGTGGTTCTTGCACCTGTGGAGGAGTTCGTTCTATGGCCGTTCATAATCAAACAGAATATGTAATGAATTTTCTTATGGGACTCAATGATTCATTTGCCAATATACGAGCTCAACTGCTTCTTAAGGATCCAATTCCTTCGATCAATAAAGTTTTTTCTCTAGCTCTTCAAGAAGAACAACAACGTCTTCTTCATCAGTCTTCTGCAAATGAATCTTTAACCTTTGTTGCTGCTCCAGTCAATTCACAGAATTCTCATATTTCTTCAAAATTTCAGAATGAGAAATTTCGTAAAAAGGATAGACCTCTATGTACACACTGTGGAATTCGAGGTCATACTGTGGATCGTTGCTATAAGCTTCATGGATATCCACCAGGCTACAAGTTTCGTCAATCTCATCCTACAACAATGAATAATCCTTTACCTGTTGTGAATCAGGTTCTTGACACACATACTGATAAGTCACCAATTGAGAATTCAGTTTTCTCACCTGCTCAGCTTTCTCAATTGATGACTATGTTTCATTCTCACATCAATGAAACTAAAGGTGAAAATTCTACCAAATCGTCTGCTATAAATCATGTCACAGGTACTCACTATAGTTTATCTACCTTTGATAGTACTGCTTTATCTTCAAAAGAATACTGGATTGTTGATTCTGGTGCATCCAGTCATATAAGTCATTGCAAATCCTTCTTCCATTCTCTGACATCTGTGCATAATATATATGTTCTGCTTCCAAATAATACTCGAATTGCAGTTGAATTCATTGGAGATATTACTTTGACCACTGATATTGTTCTCAAGGATGTTTTATATGTTCCTCAATTTAGTTATAATCTGATTTCAGTGAGTTCATTAACAAGACATTCTCCAGTATCTCTTGAGTTTTTTACAGATCGTTGTTTGATTCAGGACACGTTACAATTGAAGACGATTGGCAAGGCTGATTGTTTTGCTGGATTATTCTTGTTTCACAGAGACCCTACACGTTTCATACATCCATCTGTTTGTTCTTCTTTGACATTACCTACTTCTTGTAATGTTTCTGTTAGTACTTGGCATAATCGTCTTGGACATCTTTCTTTTAGTCGTTTAAATTCCTTGAAAGATCAGTTACATATTTCTTTGAATGATAATAAGAAGCAATGTACAGACCCTTGTCTGATTTGTCCTTTGGCTAAGCAAAGAAGATTGTCTTTTCAGTCTTATAATCATTTATCTTCTCATGTGTTTGATTTGCTGCATTGTGATGTATGGGGACCATTCTCGGTGCCTACTTATAATGGTTATCGATATTTTCTTACTTTGGTGGATGATCACTCTCGTTACACTTGGGTTTACCTTTTGAAGAACAAATCTGAAGTCTTGACCATTATACCCAAATTTTTTCAATTGATCGAGACCCAATATTCATCAATTATTAAGTGCTTTAGATCTGATAATGCTCCTGAGCTCAGCTTCACTGATTTTTTTGCACAGAAAGGAGTTGTACATCAGTTTTCCTGTGTTGCTCGTCCTGAACAGAACTCTGTTGTTGAGAGAAAACACCAGCACTTGTTGAATGTTGCTAGAGCATTATACTTTCAATCTAGAGTTCCCATCACCTTTTGGGGAGAGTGTATTTTAACGGCCACATACTTGATTAACAGGACTCCTACACCACTTTTATCTCATCAGACTCCTTATTCTGTTTTGAATCAACAACAATTTGATTTTTCTATATTGAGAGTTTTTGGATGTCTCTGCTATGCTTCCACTCTTCCATCTCATAGAACAAAGTTTGATCCCAGAGCACATCCTTGTGTTTTCCTTGGCTATCCTCCTGGTGTTAAGGGGTACAAATTATACAATATTCAGAAGAAACAATTTTTGATATCTCGAGATGTTATTTTCTTTGAGGATGTATTTCCCTTTCATTCTGTATCTAACTTGACAGATGTGGAGGATCATTTTCCTGACTTAGTTCGCCCCATTTCATCTTCTAATTCTGATATACATTTTTTTCATGATTCTACTATCCCTTTTTTTGTTGAACATCCAATACAGCCCTCTACTGATACTGTTCTTCCATCACCTCCATTGGCCACCATTGATGTTCCTCTTGCTAGTCATCCTCCAGAACCTATTGATTCTATTATTCCATCTTTACCAAATCCTATTATATCAGAAACTATTCCACGTGTTCGTAGAACTACCAGATCTTCTAATCCACCTAGTTACTTGAAAGATTTTCATTGTAACTTGTTTCATAAATCTTCTTCTTCCTGTCAGCCTTCACCAAAGTATCCAATTGGGAATTATTTGTCATATTCTCATATGTCTAGCTCATATAAACAGTACACTTTTAATGTTTCTACTGTATATGAACCACAATACTATCATCAGGCAATCAAGTTTAATCATTGGAAGCAGGCCATGAATGATGAATTAGCCGCCATGGAGAGAACTCAAACATGGACTGTTACTCCTCTTCCTCCCGGCCATCAAGCCATTGGAAATAAATGGGTTTATAAAGTCAAGTATAAAGCTGATGGGAATGTTGAGAGGTTTAAGGCTCGTCTTGTTGCTAAGGGTTTTAATCAACAAGAGGGATTAGATTTTTTTGAAACATTTTCCCCAGTTGCAAAATTGACTACAGTTAAAGTTCTCCTCTCTCTTGCTGCCTCTTATAATTGGCCATTACATCAATTGGATGTAAACAATGCCTTTTTAAATGGGGACTTATTTGAGGAGGTTTACATGAAGCTACCTCTTGGTTATGAGCCAAACCATACTGTTGGTCCTAAGGGGGAGCCATTAGTATGCAAATTAAACAAATCTATCTATGGTTTGAAGCAAGCCTCTCGTCAGTGGTTCACAAAGTTCTCTCAAACTTTGCTATCTCATAAATTCACTCAATCCCAATCTGATTATTCTCTTTTTACTCGAGGATCTGGCAGTAGTTTTGTTGCACTCTTGGTATATGTGGATGATATTATCATCACGGGTCCATCTTCATCCTCTATCAATGCTGTTAAGCAATTTTTGCACAGTCAATTTTTACTCAAGGACTTGGGATCTCTCAAGTATTTCCTTGGCCTTGAAATCTCACGATTATCTGCTGGCATTTACTTATCTCAACGTAAATATTGTCTACAACTATTAGAGGATACAGGATTTCTTGCTTCTAAACCTGTCATTTTACCTATGGATCCAAAGACTAAGCTTTCTTCTATTGGTGATTTGTTATCTACTGAGGATTCTTCTACATATAGACGTATTATTGGTCGCCTTCTATATCTCCAAATATCTAGACCTGATATTGCTTTCACAGTCCATCAGCTGAGTCAATTTATTGCACAACCACGAGCTCCACACTTATCTGCTGCTCACCATTTATTACGCTATCTCAAAGGATCTCCAGGTCAGGGAATTCTTTTAAAATGTTCTGCATCTTTTCAGCTTAAAGCTTTTGTTGACTCGGACTGGGGTGCTTGTATTGATACCCGTCGATCAATTACTGGGTTTTGTATTTTCATGGGAGAATCTATGGTGTCTTGGCGAGCTAAGAAACAACCCACCGTCTCTCGATCTTCCGCCGAAGCTGAATATCGAGCTCTCGCTGCTGTTACTAGTGAGGTTTTGTGGCTACATCAGCTTTTAAAGGACTTTCAGATTGCAGTTTCTTCTCCTACTCTTCTTTACTGTGATAACCAAGCAGCCATATACATAGCTACTAATCCGACTTTTCACGAGAGGACGAAACACATCGAAATCGATTGCCATTTCGTTCGAAATAAGGTGGCTGATGGCACTCTAAAACTCTTGCCAATTCGTTCTCAACATCAACTGGCTGATATTTTCACAAAACCATTACCTGCTACTTCTTTGTTTCAATTGTTAAGCAAGATGGGAGTTATCAATTACCACTCTCCACCTTGAGGGGGAGTATTACATCTTGTTAATTACATTTGTAACTATTAGTAGTTAGTTTGTTACACTAGTCTGTTAGAGAGTTGTTAGATTAGTATCTTGTATAAATACTCTAAAGTTATATTGAATAAAGTGTGAGATTTATTTACTTGGCATTAATAGAGGAGGTTGCCAAACGAACTCATAATGATCTCTATTTTGAATACAAATCTAGTTCCAAGTTTGAATTAAAAGACGGAAAGCAAAAAAAAATAGTAAAAAACACCCACCCACGAACAACACACACACGAATACATATACACAAAAACATAAACGTTTATACGCTAATCTTGTTGAAAAGCGAGATGTGAATTTGCTGAAAACCCTTTTCCACATCCAAATGAGACAGTTTATCACGTACCACAGGCCGACCAATTCAATCATCCCAATCAAAGATAATATTGTTAAAATATTTGCATTGTCAAAACCACCACCGTTGCGAGAGCTAACCATGCTCGTTCCTAGTAAGTAAGCCATCATTAAGAATAAAACAGCAACACACATAGCTATTCTCAATATCCAACCACCAATCCTATTTCTTAGAGGAAATCCACTGATTATTAATAGAATCACGCTTACTGATGCAACGAATGAGATCGTATTTGCCAGCGAGTAAAACGAATAAACTCCTGATTGTTGGTAAGCCATTACTGCAGTTCCAGCTAAAAAGGTTCTGTTATTATTGCAAGATCTATATTTCCAACATGCTAAACTAGTTTCGTTATATAGAGTATCTTGTTGCCAAACACCGCCGGGAGGGTTGATTGAACCTTGAAACGTCATCGTTGCAATTACCGTGGCGACTAACATCATTGTGCCTTGCACTTCTTCTACCCAATCCCCTTTGTATTTCGTTTTCTGCTTCCAAACCTCCCGCCAACCTCTCGTTTTCGTTTCCGCTGGCTGATGCGAATTTGGTGTTTCTCTAATATTTTGGACGTTTTCGGTTTGTTGAACACCAGCAGGGTTTGATGATGTAGCAAAATCCGTCACAATGGACGTTGTTCCAGTTGTTATATCTGGGATTGAAAGTAAATATCTTGCTATCTGCACAAATTGTATTGTATGGATCAATATCTTTGCATAGTAATAATTTTCTCTTTACTTTATAACTAATAAAACAACATAACTCATTGAAAGAGGTAGCATCAAAGAGTAAATTCATGCAAAATCAAATTCAAAATAGGGAATGTTCAAATTAATGTGGAGAATTTGAAAGATTTGATCGTCCTAAAAAAGTATCTTGATTAAAAAACTTAGGTACTGTTGGGTTAACGAAGATTTATTGATTATAAATTCTTAACTTTCCCTACAAAGAATGGACAACAAAAGTCATTATAAGGGTTTAAACTTGGGAGATGCTACTCTGATATCATATTAAATGACTGATAAACTCAAAACTTAAATTATTGGGCGCTAAGATAAACTTAATCATTTATAAAATTTCAACCGATTAAATTAGAATAACGTACGTACCTCGACTTGTCTTAACATAAGAGACAAGTCCAAAATTGTATTTCCACTGTCATCAGTTGCGTTTAGAAATTCTTTATCATGAATCAATGATATTTCAGTCAGCAACTTGAGAGCCTCCAAATGATTACTTTTCACACATAAATGAAAAACCGTTTGATCATTAGCAAGTTTTGTCCAAACAGATTGTGGTCTTGCCTTGATTAACTCTTCAATGATCTCGATTTTCCCTCTAATCACTGCATAGTGAAGAGGAATCATCCCATTCAAATCACGAACCAAGCAAACATTGATATTCTTTTCCAACAACTCTCGAACAATCTCGATTTCTCCATTAGCGGAAGCTAAATGGAGAGGTGTGCGTTGATGGCTATCAACCTCGCCAGCAAGTTCAGGCTTTTGGTCTAAAAGAAATTGAGTGAATTCAAGATGGCCACATGAAACAGAAATGTGTAATGGATTCTCAGTAGTAATGGAAGAGGAAAGTAAAACTTGATGAAGAATATTAGGATCATCTTGAATTAAGGTCTTCAAGATTTCTATAGACCCGATCTTGGATGCCTCATAGAGCCCTCTCATAATTTCTTCATCAGGCATCACTATTCTAATTTCAGGATTGGTGTATTGATCTTTAGGGGTTTTCTCCATTATGGACATGAGGTTTATTGTTGGAAATGAGATTTATTTATTGATGTGTATCTCTATATATATAATATGATTAAGGTTTCATTTTGGAAAGTCTACGTTTACTTTGAACTAAAAGCCGCCATGGATACACACATGAGGTTTATGTGTATCTATACAAACTCGGTTTCTCTAATTTTGAACTAAAAGCCGCCATGGATATATTTTTCTCAAAATGGGAATTCGTCAAAAGTGGCCAACCAATCAATTAAATGAAGGAAAATTCTTTTGACATGTTAAGTCAGGGTACCAATTTTTTGTAACGTAGGGAAAAAAAAACTTTCTAACTTGTTTTAAATTCGGGAGCATTTACAAATCTAATAATTTTTGTAATAATATTTATAAAAATAGCAGTTCTAAAAAATAATTATAAATATAATAAATTTTAATAGGTGAATCAGTAAAAAATATTAAATTATATATTTGTCACTTATACACATTAATTATTGTTAAGCATTCTATAAAATATGTTGGCACTATCGACGCACATATGCATCGGGAATGCCTACACCACACACCGGTAATTACTTGTCGGGTTTGCCCCTTTTTAGCATCCCGGCGTGATATTTTCCTTCGTTGGTGATGCTTTATGCTGGCGTAAAATTAAATGTCGGTGGTAGATAAGGGTATTGCCAGCGCCGACAAAGGGGTTAAAAAAAACGGGAGGGGTATTGCAGGCGCCATAGCACCGGCAAAGGGGGCCAAAAAAATAAAACATGGAGGGGTATTGCCAGCCCTATGGCGCCGGCAAAGGGGGTAAAAAAAAATATGGAGGGTTATTGCGGCGCTATGGGGTCAAAAAAAATAAAATATGGAGGGGTATTGCCGACGCCATAGCGCCGGCAATACCACTGTAGTTTTTTTTTTAAATTTTGTTTGTTTTAGGCGCCTCAAATGCCACCTGTTTCAATATTAAATTTCATTTCATATTTCTTAATCACCAATATCCAGAATAACAGAGAACTAAAACAACTTTTTTGATCATCCACGAAACTTTCTCAATAAATCATACAAAGAAAACGAAATTACTAATATAACTAAAGTTTAACACAAACTACGAAATATCTAAAGTTTTAATACAAACGAGAGTACTACAATAACTAAAGAGTTAATAAAATACAAACATCCTAAGCATCGTTACTCCCACTCCCACCTCCACCTTGAAACTTTCTCAAAAATCATCCCAAGTCGATTGAAGTTTATTACTTTCTGCCTCACGTGCCAAAACAAGAGCTCGAAGTTCTTCAGCTTCTCTATCACGTGCCAAATCACGAGCTCGAAGATCTTCGACTTCTTTATCACGTGCCAAATCACGAGCTCGAAGTTCTTCGATAGTACTGAGAGCCTCTGTTAATTGTGTTTGGACAATACCCACTTGTGAATATACACTCGATCTCGATGAATTATCGGACTTTGGAGGAGGTTTAGGGCCCCTACCCATACCTCTCCTATAGTCTGGCCTATGACCCAACACTTTTTCCATGGCATCAATATCAATAAGAGGTGAGGTTATTGAATCAATTGTGTTTGACCCAACTACAGCACTGACTTGTGGAGGTTTCATGTATTCTTTCATTTGTTTCTATACAAATAACAAAATATGTAATGATAAAAAGTTTGTGTTATGGAAAACAATGACACTTTATCTAAAAAAAAATACTTACATGATGTTGTTTGGCCTCTTCGCTAACCCAAGTGTCTGGATCATAAGAGTGTTGTTTCTCCCACACATCGACCCACGTAGTTTCAGGCTTCTCTTTTCTCTGAAATGTTCATATAAAAATGTTTATACATGTTCAAAGAAATGAAAATTATTAATAATTAGTAAGTGTGAAATAATATTATCATCTCATAATGCATATTAGCATTGGATTTGGAGCCACCCTTGTGCAAATAAGGTACCGCCGCTTGAGACTGGCTGTTTTGCTCCGATAGTTTCTACACAAAAAGAATATCATAAATTTATTTCCATTCAGAACTAACTACCAATCATTACAAGATATGTTTTACCTTAAATTCTGCAGATTTCAATTTAGAGAGTAATTTTGCCCATTCATCGTCACAATGCACTCTTGGATGTCTCATACGATCCGCTTGCTCTTCACCAAACTCTGCTACGTTTTGATGATAATATTTTCCAAGCTCGTAGCGATACTCATTCGCGCACGACATCATTTGTGCATCAACGGTTTTCCAAACTATGTCATTGGTCATGTCAAGGTTAAATTTTTCCTTAACACATTAGAAATTCATGTTAGTGCATATTATAATAAATGTATATAGTAATTCCAAATCACGCATATAAATACAGGGTACTTACTGCTAGTCGTTGTGTAATGTCATTTAGAATCTCTGGTGGCACCAAATCATATCTTTTGTGACTTGGTGGTATTAGGGCACGGACCAATATGCCTGTCTCAGTGATAAATGGAGTCGCATTATCTTCGATCACCCGTTGAAGATTTTCTGGAATAGTCAAATCTTTCTTACCCTTCCCTTTGTGCAATTTCAAGTTCTTTGCAATTCCACGTTTAGGAATCGAACTTTGAGACGGGACTATAGATAAATTATTTAGTCAGTTAAAAAAAATACATAAATGACATTACAAGTAAAATATGAATTCTTACCATTCTCAAAAGTAGACGGAATGGAAGATGCATCTGTGGAAGGATCTACTGTCGGGCTCAATACATGACCCGGTGAAGGCGACGGTGATTGGGAATGCATCGGTGTATCATATGATGGTTCTCTAATCATTAAGTCACGTGAACGAGGACGAGGAGTCTTCAGGTTACCTGGTGCGATGGGTCGTGACTCGTCCATCGGAGTCTTCCCTTTATCTTTCCTGTGGTAAGATTATGCAAAAACAAATGATTTAAGGTTGATAAAACATGTTATTCTAAAATATTAGGATTTAGAAATTGAGAAAAATACGTAAATCTGACATACTATTCTGACTCATCATTTTCTGAAACATCACTATCATTTTCCAACTCTGTTTCATTAGTGTTTATGAACTCCTCTATGTCATCATCACTCAACTCATCATCTTCTTTTTGAGAGTTTGATTTGTGTAGAACTCGTTCCATAATTGTTTTATCGACTACACTTCCAGGAATATCGTCTCTATTGAGCATCTGAGCATCTAGACTATCACTCACGTGTGTATCCATAGGTGAAATGACGTCCAAAATATTATCATTCTCGTCATCTTCATCCAACTCAGGGACATTCCACACATTTTTTTGTCTTAAAGTTTGAACCCCCTCCAATCTTTACCATATTTAATATCATCTAAGTATAGAACTTGCTGAGCTTGATTTACTATGATAAAGGGTTCTTCTTCAAAACAATTTCGAGATATGTTAATAGATATATTTCCCGACTCTTTTTTCATTGTAGATGGAGATGTATCAAACCATGAACATCTGAACAGAACGACTCGATTGGATCTTAGGTAACTAAGTTCTAAAACCTCTTTTAGTAATCCATAGAACGTCGTTGATCCTTCATCGTGATCACCCTGAACGGAAACCCCACAACTTGTAGTAGTGCGACCATGGGATCTATCCATTGTGTGGAAACGCATGTCATTTATACAACATCCCGTATAAGATTTAGCATGAATGTCTGGGCCCAATGACAATGCGTACAAATCATAACTTACTTCACCACATTTCCACAATTCACTAACCTATATTATCAAATACATTTTGTATTAAAAACTAAAATGCATAGTGAGTTATAAAATCAATACACAAGAGACGAAAACTCTTACACGATGTTTGAACCAATTGACAAATCGTGCCTCTTGATGTTTATGAATATTTTGCAAGCTCTCTTGTTCAAGCAAATCAAGATGATCCCTATGGATGAGTTGGGTAAATACATAAAATCTATATGGTTTTACTCATTGGAAAAGATGTTAAGAATAGAATGTATATATACTTACCGTAAATATGGTTATACTTCATCGCAGTTGGTCAAGGTGTACCAATGTGCCTTATCAATGTCTGATTTTGTTAAGGTCAAAAAATCAAAACGACCAAAAGGATGGGAAGTATCTTTAAATACTGATATATATGTCACTCTCTACACGACCATCAACTTCTTCTTCATAATTACGATCCAGTTTGTTAAATTGAGTCTCAATGCCTTGAAGATATCTAGAACAGAACGTGATCGACTTATTAAAAACATAAGCCTCTGCTACACACCCTTCTGGACGTGATGGATTTCTCACACACTACAAAAAAACTGTCAAAATGCGACCATAAATTTGCGACCAAACAAAAGTGGTAGTTTTTTGGTGACCACCTGGTCACTTTTTTTGAAGTTTGACTCTAAGTGACAATCTGGTCACTTTTTTTGCGACCAGATTGTGACCAAAAGCAGTAGTCATAAAAAATGGCGCGAAATTATGGCTCGAAAGAAGCGAGCAATTGGTCACCTAAAAAAACGACCAACTGGTCACATTTTTGTGACTAAAATATTACTTGGTAGCAAAAAATGGCGCGTAATTTTGGAGGGAAAAAAGCTACCAAGTGGTCACATTTAAAAGTGACTAACTGGTCGCAATTTTTGTGACCTTTATTGAGCAGTAGTAGCTTAAAATTGGAGGGAAGAAAGCTACCAAGTGGTCACAATTATAAGTGACTAAATGGTCGCAATTTTGGTGACCATTAGTGAGCAGTGGTAGCTTAAAATTTGAGGGAAGAAAGCTACCAAGTGGTCACAATTATAAGTGACTAAATGGTCGCAATTTTGGTGACCATTAGTGAGCAGTGGTAGCTTAAAATTGGAGGGAAGAAAACTACCAAGTGATCACAATTATAAGTGACTAAATGGTCGCAATTTTGGTGACCTTTATTGAGCAGTGGTAGCTTAAAAATTTGGTGAGAATTAAGCTACCACATGATCACATTAAAAGGTGACCAGATGGTCGCAAATGCTGTGATTTTATGTGACCAGTAATATATAAATAATTTGGTAGGATAAAAGCTACCAAGTGGTCACCACAAAAAGTGACCATGAGGTCGTAAATTCTGACTTGATGTGACCCGGGGCAGTGAGGAAAATGGCGGGAAATTTTAGCGGGAAACTACGACCAGATGGTAGCAAAAATAGTACCATCTGGTCCCAAATGAGCAGAGGAGTCCATTATAAAAACCCCTCCACCCATTGTTTGATAGCATTAAGAAAAAAGAAAATGAGAGAGTGGATGTATGTTCGTTTGATAGACGGGTATTTGAACGATGAGTTCGTGGCCGGGGTTGAACAGTTTGTTGAGTTTTGCATGACAACTGTCTATTATGAAAAGTATGGTGGAAAGCTACGTTGCCCGTGCAGGAAATGCGACAATAGGAGAATCATACTGGTTACAGAGTTGAAGGTGCATCTTTATAGTCGGGGGTTTGTGCATAATTATTATCACTGGGTGTTTCAGGGGGAAACACAGGAAATGTTCGACGCTGCATTACAGGAATCGAGACGATACGAAGGTAGCAGCTCGAATGTAGAGGTTGTTGACGAAGAACGGAATGATGAACAACAGTATAGTCAGATGCAGCAAATGATACTGAATGGTGCGGGGTATGGGGGCAATGAAAATTTTCGTGAAAGTTTAAACGTAGACGAAGATGATGTTAGGAATGGTGTCCTAGAACTTGTAATTATTTAATAATAATAATTTATTAAGAATAAATTAAATAAATAAACATAAGTTCTTTATATTATCTAGATTGATTCAATTAATGATATTAGGAATATATGGAAATATATAAATATCAAACATTCAAATAGTAAACCCTAAGTTACTCTTATGAAATCACGACTTAGTATGTGAGTCATACGAGAGGATTAAAGTCGAGATGAGTAACTTAAAAGTGTCTCTGATAAATGGATAACGTTTGGGAACCTTATCCTGGTAACACTATTGATAGCTTCGCATTTTGTTTATAGACAAATGATCTAATCCTGATCATTCATGTGGGAGACATGAAATGGAAGTATCATATGCAATGTTGATTGTATAAGACAGGACCACGATGTTCGATCAAATTTCTCATTAGTACTGTTTACGAGAAATGATCGAATATCAAACTAAGTTTATCAACCGTGATAGATCTCAATCCTGAGTGAAATGCGGACTCCTATTTGTGGAGTTATGTTCTTTGATTCACATAGTTGAGAGCGATCTGTAAGAACGCTCAACACACTCCTGTTTTGGGAACATGACTAGATAAGTAGCTGGGAACTCATTTTCACGAGATGGAATTCATAACTTTCCTATAAATTAACGGTATCAGTGCGATACCTGAACATTTTAGGAACTTTAGGAAACTCCCTTGATGTACTGATTCGAGACATGAACAAGTGGCGCCACGACTTCTATTGATCACAGAAGTACCTTATCTCTAGTTCGACTAAAGATAAAGTTCATTGGAGAATCAGCGGGAACACAAGGATAAAGCGGTAATTGCAGGGGCAAAATGGTAAATTTACCCGCCTGTAATTATGAGGGTTCCACGTGAAGGATTATATCACAGATATAAATAAAGATAAACTAAATGGACATAACTCATCTATAGTGAGGGGAGTTCAGCTATGAATCTATAGTGGAATTATTCATAGTTAGATAATAAGTAATTAACTGATTATGAGTTAATCAATTAATTGACTAATTATTAAGCCCATGATCTATAGGTCCATCGGGTCCCTATGCTAGCCCAAATATCGTAGTCGCGAAATCAAGTAGAAGAAATGGAAATTTTAAGTAAAGTGAATTACTTAAAATAGGCAATATTAATTGTTTAAATATTGAGTATATTTAAACGGTAATTAATATAAACATTATTAATTGTTTAAATAATGAGTTTATTTAAACATGAAATTAATAATGAAATATTATTAATTAGATATTATTAATTATTTAAATATTGAGTATATTTAAATGGTAATTAATAATTTGAAATTAATTAACAATTATTAATTGTTTAAATAATAAATTTTATTTGAACGGAATTAATAATTAATAATTAATTAATTAATAATAAAATGTTATCAATAAAATTATTAATTAAATAATGAGTTTATTTAATGGAAATTAATAATTAAAATATTTATTATTAATTATTTAAATAATGAAAATTATTTAAATGGAAATTAATAATTAAATATAATTTGATAATATTTAGTCGGGAGAAAATATTAATATTATTAATTGTTTAAATAAAATATTTTATTTAAATGGTAATTAATAAATAAATTAATTAAGTTGGACTTATTAATTTAAGAGAGAGTTTCAAGCCCAATTGGATTAATGAACCCAATTGAAATTGGCCCAAAATAATTAATTAAATAAATTTGATTTATTAATTATTTATTATTAATGTTGGCCTTCATAGATAATTTGTAGGAGATAATTATTTGAATTATATCCTATAATAATTATATAGATTTATTTACCCAAGATAAATAAAATAAAGAAAAGAAAATAATCTCCTATTTATCTATGGCATTTTCGAAATTGCAAGATAAAGGAAAAAGATAATCTTTATTATTTTTGTATTTATCTCTATAGATTAATCCTAATGTGATTAGGATTCCTATTTTCTTATAAATAGGAGGGTTGGGTCATTCATAAATCATACAATTAAATTCCTTAGAAATTCGGAATTCTCTCTTCCTCCTCTCCCCCCTTGAGTGCCGATTTTCCCTATTCAAAATTGGGAAGAAAATATTTTTCTTCTTCCCAATTTCTTCTAAAGTTCGATCCCACAATCGGGTTTCGTTTGATCGATCGGGATATAGCGTAGAAGATCCGGTGTTGCTGAGGATTTGATGCTGTAAAGAAACCTCCAACCGATTCTCCATTTATTACTCAATGTAAGTTTTGATTTTAATTTTCGAAATTTAAAGCATGAATCTACATGTTTTTTCACAAATTGCATGATATTAATAGATCCATAATTAAATGTTAATTAGTTTACTAAATCAAATTCCGCTAGTTTAGTAAATCATCTCTTCAGATGAACGGGTTGTAGAAGAGGAAATGAATTCGGAAGCACGTAAGATGCACGAGATGCTAAAGACAGCCAGCCGACCATTGTACGATGGGTGTGAGGTAAGTCAACTTGCTGCTGCTACAGAACTTTTAAATATAAAGGCGCAGTACAACATACCTAGTAGAGGATTTGATGCGATTGCATCGTGGTTTCGTCGATGCGCTCCAGAAGAAAATAATATGCCCCACAGTTTGTACGACACGAAAAAGCTAGTGGAGGGACTTGGATTACCCGTGGAGAAAATAGATTCGTGTCAAAACGGATGCATGATTTACTAGGATGTGGATGAGGACCTGCATCATTGCAAATTCTGTTTTCTTCCAAGATACAAACAAGGGAAACGCACTGATTCCGAACGCCCGCATGTTCTATTTACCGTTGACCCCACGTGAGATGGCATGAGATGGCATCACGAGCATTCACAGGATGAAGGTGTTATGAGACATCCCTCAGATGTTGCGGCATGGAAGCATTTAAATAATCGTCATCCCGATTTTGCACAAGATTTGCGAAACGTCAGATTGGGCTTATGCACGGATGGCTTTAACCCATTCGGGGCATCCGGGGCACAATATTCAGTTTGGCCAGTCATGGTAACCCCGTATAACTTGCCTCCCTCGATGTGCATGCGAGACCCGGTGATTTTTCTAACAGTGATCGTACCTGGACCGAAAAGTCCAAAATAGAAACTGGATGTGTATTTGTAACCACTTATTGTAGAATTGAAAAGGTTGTTGACTGACGGTGTTATGACGTACGACATTTCGAAGAAACAAAATTTCTTGATGCGCGCCGCGTTAATCTGGACGATCAGTGACTTCCCTGCGTATTCAATGTTGTCAGGTATGTTGATCTTTAATTGCTTTCATATACATTTTTCAGTCTGTGTTTAGCTTTTGTTATTGATTTCCTTAGTAAGTGTAGTTAATTGTGTGAACCTCAATCTCCTCCTCTTAAAGGATGGAGTACGGCGAGGACATACGCATGTCCACACTGCATGCTAGACACAGATGCATTTTAACTCAGAAACGGTCAGAAAACTTGTTGGTTTGATTGTCACCGTCGATTTTTGCCCTTGAATCACACTTTTCGTTCAAACGGCAGTGACGGGAAGAAGGGTCGACGAGTAAGAAAACAAACCCCCCCGACCATGTATAGTGGAAGACAGATTCTTCACGGTATAGATGCTATAGGGATGCAGAAGATTACAGTGGAAGGTACAGAGAGTGCAAACAATGCGGCTGGGAAAAACACGGGTTGGAAGAAACGAAGTATTTTTTGGGATCTACCGTATTAGGAAGATCTACTGATTAGACACAATTTGGATGTAATGCATATCGAGAAGAATTTCTTCGACAACATTCACTACAAGAAATTAGAGCAATACCGGCGAAAATTTTCGCCGGCATTGGCCAAATTTTCGCCGGTAAAGGCTAAGCCGGCGAATTTTTTTCGCCGGGACTTTTGGCAGGTAAAGGACCGTCGTTTTAGGCTATACTGGCGAAATTACGATTTCGCGGGCATAGGCTATGCCGACGAAATGGTTAATTTCGCCGGTATAGGGTTTAAGTAGGAATTCATTATACCTAACCTATGCCGGTGAAATTCGCCGGCATAGAAAGGCTATGCCGGCGAAATTTCACCGGCATTAATTTTTTTTTTAAATTTTTTTTAGGCTATGCCGGCGAATTTCGCCGGCATAGCCAAAGAAAACACATTTTTTTAAAAAAGGCTTTGCCGGCGAATTTCGCCGGCAAAACCACTGTAACATTTGAAATTTTGTTTTTTTACGATTTCGAATTATTACATTTCAAATTCCTGTATTTTCAGTCAAATGAAAAACAAACTCCACGTATCAAATTTCTCTACTTTTTAAGCAACATCATAATTTGCATATACCATTTATATCACATGGAAACTTCAATCCAAATACAAAAAACCATCCAAGTGTTCAAATACATAGTTTTTACAAAACTATCTAGTATATACTAATCACGTGAACTACTATCCGGAAATGAAGGAAAGTAGTTCTTCAGGTTGCCCACATCTTGTGCAAGACCGTCATACTTCCCCTGAAGATCTTTGTAATTACCTCTAAGTTCATTGCACTCTCCTTTAAGTTCATTGCACTCACTTCTAAGTTCTTTGTTCTCTGCCAAAAGCATCTCCACCCTCGGATCTTCTGTGGCGTGTGAGCGGCTTGATCTTACAGTAGAAGAGTCCCTACAGTGAGCAGGTCCCGCCCCTAAGCCTTTGATATAGCCGGATCGATAGCCTCGCACTTTCTCAATGATCTCGACACTAGTTAGGCGCGGTTGGACCTCTCCATCCACCTCCATATCAGGGGCGACCATCAAATCACACATCATGTTCTGCACTTATTACAAATAACATACAATTTATAAATAATACATAAAACATAATCTTATACTTAACTTTTAATGTCTTGTGACTTACATATTCTTTCTCTGCCTCATCATTGATCCAATCACCTTTATCATTAGTGTGCGTGACACGAAATAGATCAATTTCATTGAACTCTTCTTCATGATCTTCATCTTCAGCTTGCTTTAAAAAAAACGAGAATGCTAAGAAATTTGAGCGCACTAGTATATGAAGTTGTTTTAGTACTTTCCATATCAAAACTAAACATATACTTACAAAATCCGTCATGACTCGCACATGTGACCTTGAGCCCGTCTTGTGATTGTATTTCATTTTTCCCCGATTTTCGACATTTGCATCCACGA